>JBCFYV010002255.1:6176076-6551336 GCA_039000515.1 Timema cristinae
CCCTAAATTGGGTCGTGAAATCCCCGCTTTAGACAACCTTCAAGGTATAACCTGGGCAATGTTCTGTCCCCAAAGTGTGGCTAAAAGTCTAAATACAGGGGCGACTGAACTAGATACTCTCACGGTTAAATATATAACGCGTTAAAAAAAAGATAAAAAAAAAGCTCTAAATGAACAACATTCAAAAGGAGTCTAAATTATAACACTTTGTTTTCGTTCAAATTATCAAATCGGCATGAAGCTTTGATAAGTTTATTTTTCTTAAGTTTACTTAACTTTCTGTTGGCGACATCTTATATCAGTAGGTAGCGTGTCTGTCTACTGAACTAATGGTCATGGATTCGATTCCTGGCTTGGCAGGAAAAAAAAAATCAATGTGGTTCTCGTCTTCTTAGTAATAAATTAACGTCAGGTGTCTAGGGGCAGTCTTTTATATAAACAAGCTAGTTTGTAAGTCTTGTATTTACTGTAATAATATGCCACCTTTCCCTCTAAATTTGACATAACGTAAAGCTTCCCGCATTTATTTTGCAGGCGGTGGGTTTTGGGTGGAGGGGGGGGGGGATCTGGTACAAAACATTTCCCCTAAAACCAGCACTATATTATGCTGCCCGCGTGTATAGAAAAGAGTGTTCTGTGTTGCAAAACATTTCTACTAAAACCAGAATTATATTAAGCTGCCCGCGAGTGTAGGATGGTGGGCTTTGTAGTGCAACACATTTCTCCTAAAACCAGCACTATATTCTGCTGCCCGCATGTATAGAATGGAGTATTCTGTGGTGCAAAACATTTCTACTAAAACCAACACGATTGAAGCTGTCCGCGTGTATAGATAGGGTGGTGGGTTCGGCATTACGAAACATTCATAGCTCGGGCGCGTTCTTGTATTTATATGCTAATCTTCCCTCGCTACAATATGTAGTGCAAACTTTTAAGACTTGGTCTTTTATAGCGACTCGTACAATACCTCTTTGCACTGATGGGGAGGGGGAGGGGGGGATACTGTTTGTAGGCGAGGAATGTCAAGAAATTACTCTGGCAAAATTGCATTTTTGTTTGTGTTTTAGGTGTTTGTTTATGAAATGTTGCACAACTGTCTGAATTATGTCAATTTTGTTCAAGGCTACGATGGAAGATGTTTAGGGTTCAAATACTTTCTAAAATTAGCAAGTTAAAAACTTCATTTTGTTAAATAAATAAGACGTCAGGGGTTTATATACATTTTTCTCATTATTAAAGGTGTGATGTGAAGAAACACGAGTTAAGAGACAGTAGTTTTGCAGTTTCCATAACAATATGTTTTATTGACACAAATAAAATACTGCTTCAGTAGATGCATTTATTTTACTTCGCATACTAATCTCAAGTTGACCTTATTGGTGCTCACGTCAGGACCCAAATTTTCGTGGGTTCAAACCCAGCCGAGGTAGACGGATTTTTCTTGAGTGATACAATTCCGTAGCACAACTTCCTTCGAAGGGGAAGTAAAGCCTTCGGTCCCATGTCGATTTTGGCGTGTAAAATAACCCAGGAAGGTATGTTAACATATATTTTGTGGCAAAATTGGTAGGCTCTTTCGCTCTCGCTCATAAAGATACAGCATGGAAGGCAACAGGGATCTACCACACTTCCTTAACTCCTCTAGTACATGGGGTTTCTACCAGATGGTGTGGGCAGAACTAACCAGCCGAAATACTGAGTGCATGCCCAACATCATCATCATCAACTGTTTCCAACCTGTGGCCGAGACAGTTTAGTAAAATACCTCTCCATCTTCCTCTATCCTTCTTCCATTCTTCTCCTCTCACTTGAACACTTTCTGTTATCTACTCCCATCTTTCTTATTGTCCTTCCCTGCGGTCTTTTCCCCGATATTTTCTTGGGCATCCTCTCTTTTTCCATCCTCTCTACATGTCCATACCATCTCAGTCTTGCTTGCCCAGCCCAGACCTCTAGGTTGTTGATGTAGGGGAAGTGAGCTAAGATAAATGGTTTTTCACTTTTTATAGCAAAACATTTTTTTCGCCCAAATAAATCAAATATATTTCCACTAGAAAAAAAAATAGTTTAATTTTCTTCACACGGTGATATCAACAGTTGTTGAATATTTCTCAAGGGTGTCCTGGAATTTAATGACAACATTTTCTCATCATTTATTGCCGCAATGTTCACGACAGATATTCAACAACTGTTGATATCATCCATGTGTGAGCGCCTCTGTGGTTTAGTGGTCAGAGTTCCTGTGTTCAATCCCCGCTGCTTCCAGATTTATTTTTATGAAGCACCGCGTCTGGAACGCGGTCAACTCAACCACGTGAGGACAGAGAAGTAACGGCCCCAGTCTAGAAAACTGAGATTAACGACCTGGATGGAGGGTTAATTGTGCTGGCCACACGACACCCTCTATCCACAAATGTTGGCACTACCTTTGCCAACATGCGGTGGCCGCTCGGTTGATATAGTGACGCCGTGGATTTATTACCATGTGTAGAAATTAGATCAAACGTTTCTACTGAAGCAAGTACTTTTTATTTACTTTGAACAATTTTTTCTATAAAAACTGCAAAAATACAGTGCCTAGCTAGCTCTATTAATCCGTTCCATGCGGGTTTATCAACGGGGACATTTAAATTGGCGTTGTTTATGGATCGCGTTTGTTAATTATCAGTCATCACCTTCCTCGATTATATTTAATTTAAATTGATGAGATGATATCAAGGGAATCCCGGAGGCGATAATTTGGAAAGTTACTTTTATCTTAATTACGCTCAAATCGAAGCATTTCAAGTTTGCAAATATATATATATATATATATATATATATATATATATATATATATATATCAAAACACGAGAATACTCGATAAGTTTTGTTGACTCAATTTTTTAAAGTCAAATTTGAAACTAACAATTTTTTTTAGAAAACCTAAAAAAAAAAACACCGTAAAATACGCAAAAAAAATCCTCGTGCTATATATAATATTTATTCTAGATCATGGGTATTCAACCTTTTTGTTGGTACTCCCCCAAGATGTTTATCTTCGACGTTGTACCCCCCAAAGCTGACGGGGCATAATGCAAGTTATCAAGGGGTACGGACCCCCCTGAAATTTAATAAACCCCTCCTAGGGGGGGTGTCCATATATACGTATACAAATATTTATTTTCTAAAGGTATAAGCCAATTTTCTAGTGGAACCAAGGGCGTAGGAAGTTATTTTTTCTAGAAAGTGGGGGGGGGGGAGGGGGAGGTCGCTAGAAAATTTCTTATAGACCTTTAGCCAATAAAAGCTTTGATATATATATATGTTATGGAAGGATGGGTCCATCAAATTTTAGGGGTTCCCAAACCCCCCTCTTTCTGTGCCCTTGACCACAACCCCTCTAGAAAAATTAGTTTTTTTTACACCCTTGCAAATTATATGGGTATCGATATTCTACACTCTCTCTATATATTTATTTAAATTTTACGTACCCCCTATGATGGGTTCGTGTACCCCAGTTTGAATACCGCCGTTCTGGACAACCTGCCTGATATTTTTGCTGCGTTTTTCACCTCTTAATATAATCACTTTATTCATCATTACAAGGAAATTGTACCTTTTATATTTGTTCTTTGTGGACAAATCTACATAAAGTACAAAATAACATATTTATTAGTTATCCATCCTCCCTCCCCCCCCCCCCCCAAAGTATAATATTATTTTGTATGTAGTAATTTTCAGCTAATATTTTTGAGAGTAATCACTTGAATGGAAAACTTTCTCCCTAAACGTAACTACTAGGCCACATTTTACTGTGTATTATGTAAAACAATTTTATTAGAAAATAAAAATTAAATCATCCACGCTTTTTACTTAACAATACAAACAATAAATATATTTCCTATTAAAAACAAGTTACCATTTTTATAATACCTTCTTCCTTTTTTTAGCGTTGCGTCTTACTACCCGTTCGTGTTATACTTTTATATACTAATCACGCTAGTGGCTTTAGGGAATAGGAGGGTTATATTTAGAGAAAGTGCATCCGCATTTGCGTGGGAAACCCCTTTAGGAAAATCCACCCTCAATACACCCGAACTAGATTTGAACTTCACTTTCCCCGTCATCGGAAGTCTTCTCTAATGTGAGAGTTGCGCCTTAGACATTGTGGCCACCGAAGTGGGCTTCCTTTTTATTTTTGGTGAGATTCGTCTTTTTTCACAAATTACTATCCTCCACTTTCCTCGGCCTTTTTTTTCTTTTCCTGTCTAAAGAGACGGGAATACTTGCTAAAATGCTTGGGGCCAAATAGCGACAAGCTTACGTTTCCCAATTATTTCTCCCCCTCCCCCCGCCCCATCAAACCCCTCCACCCATCCCCTGGAGTAATGGTTTCCTAAATTATTTCTATGTGCTATTTCGGTATCCGCGATTGACGGTTCAAATCGTTTTCGATGTTAATGAGACGACGCCCTGTTAACGTCTTTTATTGTTAAAGAGTTTACAGGAATCAGCTTAACGGGACGTTAAATCCTGAAACGAAGCTTAACGAGAGGGGGAATGGACAGGAGGGTGGAAGGGAATGCGATTTAGGGCCGAGACAGTGAAGGGCAGTCGAATGACATCGGCTCTCCTGATTTAAATCCTCATGCGGTGGAAAACTGTTGTTATTTGGATGAGCTTCATAAGTTTTTTTTTTTGCCGTTTTTAAACAACAAAATACTTTTTTAGGGGAGGGGGCTGTATTTAATAAAATATTGCAGCTTAATAGTCGATTCACAATAGGAGTGGTGGTAAATGACATCTAAAGGCCTGTCGACCTCAGTGGTCCTGAGGTAAACTGTTCGCCTTAGTACCTGATGGTCGTGAATTCAAACTCAGTCGGGGTTGTTAGATTTTTCTTGAGCAATAGAAATCCGTAGCACAACTTCCTTCGGAGGGAAAGTAAATCTCTTGGTCCCATATCGATTGTGGCGTGTAAACTATCCCTGGAAGCTATGTTAAAATACCATTGCCGGCAAAATTGGTAGGACCTTTCAATTTCGCTCATAGAAATTCTCGTGTGCTCATGTAATTAGGTCGTTTCAAAAAGTGTATGTTAAATACCTCCGATAAATAAAATGATAAAAATAAATTTAAATTGAACATGAGTTCGATTCCTGTGTCCAGGTGTCAATTTTAAATTTAAAGAATATAATTTATTTTGTTTTCGGCCATCTTGTATCATTGATAGCCAGCCAGTACTGTAATAGAGTTCGCACATGTTTAATTTGTTTTCCAACCCTTCTTTGATGTATACCCCTTTCTCCTTATTACGTAAGTCCACCCACTTCCCTCCCTCCTGGTCACAATTAAGGTGGGGATGTAGGGGGTGCGAGATAAGGTAAGTGTTGTGGCAGTTTTTATAGCAAATTTTTTTTTGGCTAAAATTAATCAAATATTGCTCCAGTAGAAACATAAGAGTTTAATTTTCCTCACATGTTGATATCAACAGTTGTTGAATATCTATCAAGGGTGTCCTGGAATTTAATGACAGCTTTCTATCTTCATTTAAAAGTTTCTCATCTAATGCCGCTATGTTCATGACAGATATTCATCAACTGTTGATATCACCATAGGAAGGAAATTAAACTCTAGGTTTGGACTGGAGCAATATTTTATTTATTACAATCAAAAATTGTTTTGCCCTAAAAATTTCAAAAAAACACTGCCCTTAACTCTCGTTTCGTACACTCCCACCTTAAGTCTTGATAAGCAGGTTCTGTTTATAAGGTAACGAGCAATCCGACCCTCTTGAGAAGACAACCCCTAACAAGGGGATGATTGTTCTTACCTTCTTTTTACAGTTTGGTTCTCTTTCATATATTATCTTTCAAAAAGTATTGTATTGCATAGCCATGTTGTTTTATATTCTTAGTTTTGTGATCATTTTTTCTCTTGAATGTTTTTTTACTCCTTTTTGCTTCATCCCCCCCCCCAAATAAGAATAAAACTACCCCGTGTAATGTTACGTCGTATTGTAGCGTTCGATTGTCGCAATGCACTATGGTGTAGATTATGGATCTAGGTTACGAGACTTCCAGATATGTCGCGAGTTTGTTTCTTATTAGAGCAGTCGAGCGCTTTTTTTTTTTTTTTTTTTTTTACAAGGTCTACGCGCACTTGATCTCTCCCTCTTCATTAGATATAGAATATAAACATAAAAATTCATACAAAAAAAACTTGTTAGAAAATACACTTCTTATAGCGGGGCCAAACACAAACACCTTATTTTATTTAGTTTTTACTTTCTCATAATTATAAAGTATTGTAATTGTGAAACCCGCCTCGGTGGCGTAGCAGGCTAACGCGCTTGTCGTGTTGAGCTCGACTGCTGAGGACGGGGAGATCGAGGTTCGAATCTCGGTCGGGTGAACTGAGTGTGGTTTTTCCTAAATGGTTTTCCACTCTCCCTCCACGCAAATGCGGGTTCACTTCCTCTTATTAAACCTTCCCAATTCCTAATCCATTAGTGTAATTAGTACTTAAAGCGTATAACCCGACCGGGTAGTAAGACGCGGTGCTAAATATTATTATTATTATTGTAATTGTGAAAACATTTTCTCCTTTAGATTATGATGGATCTTAACATTTTAGTCGCTCTCGAATTAAAAGGATAAAAATATGGGTCCTAAAAATGTTGTCCGTTTTCTGTCCGTGGCGATACAGCTGTAAGGGTTTGGTATATTTAATTCAAATTTGATATTTAGATGTTCTATGGTCATTTTGCGTGGATGAAGAATTATTTTGATTGTATGCCTAAAATAAAGGGTAGTATAATAATGACAGAATGTTGTAATAATTGTATTCAAAATGGAGAGTATTTTTTTACATCATAAATAAGAATATTTTTTCTTAAAAAATATATTTGTAGTTAATTTTAGAATATATTTTTGGTAATAACCTGAGGCACTGTTAAAGTTATTGATGTTTGACAGTAAATAAAATTTAAAAAACACTAATATAGTAAAAATGAGCTGAGTAGATTAATAAAATATACATATTATTGAAACAATATGATTATTTACAGTTAAAATCATAAACACATTTGTTTGTCGTCAATAGTTAAAAGGAGGAAATAGTCAAAACTTGTGTACGAGTTTAAGTGTAAATTATTCTACTATTTCAATATATATGTATAATTATTAATCTAGTCCACTCATTTTTATTACAGCATTTGTGTTTTTTTAACGCCTTTTTTTTGGGTCAAATATCAAGAGTATTTGTTGATATTTTACTTATAACTAAAATAAATGGTTTAATTACAATAGACTATATTGTATTGCATCTTGGCAGTTCCAAAATAATACAACAGCTATCAATATATCAATAGACCTACTTAACTTAAGGGATAGGGATAAAGAAGGTAACTTAAAGTAAAAATACACACGCATTAATGTATATAAAACATAGAAAAAACTATTGTTATTAAACATACGGTCCAATTTTCATATGGAGACACACATAAAAGTTACTAAATCTATTTTCAGTCTTTCATTTATTCATACGTCAAGTCTTGTGCTCTGCAGCTGTCACTTTCGATAGATATTATAAATACCTATAAAATAACATTATTAATATAGTAAAACTTTATCAGTGTTGATCATAAAAAGTTTTTAGAAACTGTTATTCCTACAAGGCTTTTAAGGGTGGTCCCTAAAAGTCCCCTTTTTGACATTGTGCTTCATAAGTCCCTTTTTCTTGATAAAAATTACTACTAAACCAATGAAAAATACTATAAACTTAAATATATTTATATAGGTAAGTTGCTTAGCAGTTATTAATTTTCCTTTCTTACAATAATTCATTAAACATCTGAATGTGTATTGTTTGAGTATATTCATGTTTGGAAAACATGAATTTTGATGCTATTTTATTTAAATTATTGCCCCCAATGAAAATGAGGGGACAATCACATATTACTTGCGTTCCTCGTTGTCTTAGTTCACTTTATTAGTAAACTAGCTTTTACCCGTCGCGGCTTCGCCCGCAATAATTGATAAAATCTTAAAATTTTTAACTAAACTGTTTTGCTCATAAATCAAAATTTTTTTTTTTTTTAATATCTATGCGTTTTTCTCAGTTCTAGCTGTAAATAATTTTGCCATATTTTAATTTTCACTTTTAAATATTTCGTAATAAAAGAAATATATATTATTTAAGTTATCAATTATAGTTTATTTTTAAATTTTTACATTCATAATTAGTAAGATAAATAAATAAAGGAAATAATATATTTTTCGAACTATGTAGCGTTTCTGTTTACGGGTCCCCACGTTGTGCGCCAATTGTAGTGTTATTGAAATTTTACTGCTTACGTTGGGCGCTAATTATGATGTTTTGGACGTCTCTCTACGCGTCGATCGATGAATTCTGGATCTGGTTCGTCGCATTGGGCGTCGATTGAAGTTATACCGTTTAATTAGCTGATAATTGCCCTGTGGTCGAGCACTAATTAAAGCGGTCCGGTATTTTGATGTGGTGAGTTAATTGGTATTTATAGTCCCGTGATCGAGCGCCAATTAAAGAATTATTGGTGATTTAAATCTTGTATAATTAATACACACTTATCATGTTGACATGCTTATTATTTCTAAATCTCAGTTTATTTCAGGAGAAAATAGATCATGTCGTCGGCGCACTATTTACGCGACCTATAGTATGATCGTAGGGCTCGCGGACAGGAGTTGCAGTCCGAGTAGTTCAAGGACTGGACTCCAAGTGCTAGTGACTAGTGAGTAGTGAATTGTGTCCCGTCACTAGTAGCTTCGAGAGCCGGAAACTGACTCAAGTTATATTTTAAAATCTCTATTCAAACTTTCCAGAAGAGGAAGTTATTATTAAAAATTTTATATTGTCATCTTGACTCGGCTGGTATACTCTGACGTCACTTACAGTAGCGTGTACCTTCTTGGAAGAAGAAGAAGTGCTTCAAGCGCCATGTAATAGATTATAATTTCTTCATTTCATCTCACAATCACCCTACCATTACACATTAGCGTAAGTGCGTATAACCCAAACGGGTAGTAAGACGCGGTGCTAATAATAATAATAATAAGATTTAAAAGATTGCCGTAAGTTGTATTATTACTTATTGTACTATATATAACATCTGTTATATTTTTGGTCATTGTTAATTCATTAAGCTAGGTAATACTAAATAATATTTTATAGTAATCTGTAATCTAATACTTGTATTTTGTAAAGAATATTCAAGGTGTCTACCATCCGGGAAAATGGAACTGGCCGGGAAAAAAAACGGAAAAGTCGTAAATTTGAACCATCCTCAAGGGGAGGATGCTCAAACAACATTAATAGTAATATAAAAAAAAGGGACGACAACAGAAGTGAGTGCTGTGGAGTTCAAGGCTTTAAATGTTTTACCCAAAACATTCGAATACCGAAGCTCGCAACTCAAACCTGTTGCTGGCTTATTCAAAAGGGGCCGTCTACCTCTAGAAAGCAGTAAGAGACTGCAACCTGCCTATCAGTTCACAATAAATTAACATATATATATATATTAGATCTAATACCTAGGGTATGGAGAGGCATATATAGTAAAAATTAGCATAAGTCATGATAAGTCGATATTTATTGGCTATTGCACAATTAGATATATAACAGTTCTATTCAACGTTAACATGTCGTATTGAAGATGTATATAAAAATACTAGATAGCTGTTGCCCGCGGCTTTGCTCGCGTGGAAGTTGATTTTATACAAATACGAAAATATACATAATGTATTTACAGATTAATTTAAAATATTCCGTTACGTTGATGACCATAACTTGACCTCAGATCAAAAATAATGCAAGTCCGATACAAATTTCACCCCCTTTTTCATCCCTTATTAAATAAAATTTCCAAAATTCCTGAAACACGTATTTATTGTTTTACGTCAATAACCGAAATACAAAATTTTGTTTATGTAACTTTCAAATGACGGACTTTCATACATATTATCATACATATTATCATCCCCTATTTTGACCCCTTTGGGGTGGAATTTTCTAAAATCCTTTCTTAGTGGGTGCCTACATAACAAAATGAATATACAGTCCGAATTTCATGCTTGTAGCCTTGATAGTTTGCGCTTGGCGATTATGAATCAGTCCGATACAAACTTTCACCCCTTTTTCATCCCTTATTAAATAAAATTTCCAAAATTCCTGAAACACGTATTTGTTTTACGTCAATAATCGAAATACAAAATTTTGTTTATGTAACTTTCAAAATGATGGACTTTCATACATATTATCATCCCCTATTTCGACCCCTTTGGGGTGGAATTTTCTAAAATCCTTTCTTAGTGGGTGCCTACATAACAAAATGAATATACAGTCCGAATTTCATGCTTGTAGCCCTGATAGTTTGCGCTCGGCGATGATGAATCAGTCAGTCAGTCAGGACATGTTATTTTATAAGTATAGATAAACGAAATTCATATATCACAAAGAATTGTAGCCAAAGTTAAAAGGTCTGAGGTTAAACATATATCAGAATAATTAAACGTTAACCTTAGATACTGATAAAAGGTTTAAATGTAAATTAGACTCATCAAATTGTTATGAACATAGCCAGACGGCGTTAAAACAAGAAAATTTTAGTTACGTAGTTAATTCTAAGTCCATTTGATTGGGCGCCTTTCTTATTTGCAAAAAAAATAACAAGATATTCTGTATTCAATTCTTACATATTCGTCCCTGAGAACTCGCATGTTGCAAAACAACAACAATAAATCTAAATTCAAATATTAAATTTCTGCCCATCAAACTTGGCATCTAAATTTAAATATTAAATATCTGCCCATAAAAAAGGCATCTAACTTCAAACATTAAAGATCTGTCCATCAAAATGGCATCTAAATTTAATATTACATATCTGTCCATCAACGTGGCATATAAATTTAAATATTAAATAGTTCACGTGAATATTATTTGAATATAGCTGTTCATTGAAACGGTACCCATTAAACATATTTATCGATTCTATCTCAGTTACGACTTAGGCCCAATTGTCCCTTTGGTTGGCACAAGCGCCAGTATATATACCATAAAGCACAGAAGAGGGAGAGATGGGAAAATTAAGGGGAGGTCACACTCTAGAACACCAAGGAATACATAGTTAGCGCATGCCAACACAGCTTCGGGAAGGTCCGTGGCCGTTCGAGAACATTATCGAAGGGGATATCTTCACTGCACATGTCAAATCAACTCAAGATGATCGTTGCACTCGCGTCACATTTTACTCTGCCAGTGTTATATTTTCCCGGTGCCGCGAAGGTGCGTCCGACGGTCTTGTGTTGTTCTTCCACGCAGCCCCAGTCAGCAAGCAAACGGGGTAAGCCTTGTCTATTTTTGTTGTTTAGTGTCTTTCGTAAACCATCCGATGCTACAAATTTGGTAAATTTTAAAAATTCTGTGGAAATGTTGTTTTACTTAAAATATAATAAATAATAATCAGTAAATTACAATCTTATTCAAACTGAATTTTTTGTTTGTAGCTGTGTAATATATCTTATAATTTTATAATTCCTAGTAGACTATGTTAATACAAATAAAAACATATTTATTTCAATTTTAAAACCTATTATTATTCATTAAAAATATTAATTATAATCCATTGAACGTGTGGACCTAGAAGTGTGTGACATACTATTTAGTCGGGAATTTTAAGACATGATCAGGGAAAATCGGGAAAATGTCGGGAACATCATTGGTCAAGTTGAGTAGACACTATGATTCCTATTTGTTACGAAGTAAAAGTTTATAGAAATAAAATGAGTATGCACTGGTAACCCATTCCCTATCCAGGGGTTAATCTAAAATATTTAATACCATAGGGCCAACTTATTTATTTCATAATTATAAAATGATGATGATGATGATGTAACTTAACAAAAATCAAAAAAATTGTACTTTTTGGTCTGAGATTTTATGAAAATAAGGACTTAATCGGTAACCATACACATCACTTAAAAACAGTAAAACACAAGTTGATGTGACCGCCTTATGATGAAACCTTGTTTTTGAAAGGTGTCACACTAAATACTTTATCACAACAATTAAAAATTATGATAGTATCTAGTATAAAGATATTGTAAGGGAAAATATTATATACTATTCTATTTCTTTTAATAATTTGATCAAAATGGTATTTTACATGCATTTCAGGTGTTCTCTTTAACTAGAAAATAATTGGTAGGGGTTCTAATAAAAAAAAATCTGAGTTTTTCAATTGTTTTCTCTAACGTGCCAAAAAATGTTGGTCCCTTAAAGTCCCATTTTTTAATATATTTTTTTTGTACCTAAGTACCCTCCTTTTTTTAAATTATATTGAAGTGCTAAAAGCCCTGTGCCTATGAAAATTGGACTTGTAAAACCACACTAATACACCCTGTCGAGATACAATCCCAATATCCACGTCAAATATCTTAGACACATTTTAGTTTGTTTAGGTATTCATCATATTACATGAACTTAACCTAGTGAAGCCACTCGCTAATCAGCTAACCTCAACTTTCAAATATAGAACAAACCTTTACAACTACGGCTTAAGGCCATATGTACAGAATTTTTTTTTTTCGTCATTCGAAAGAGTTTTATTCTATGAAATATTAAACATCAAAAATTTATTTTTAACTATTTTTATTCAAGAGCTATGAGGGTAAGAAACTTCAATTTTTACGTTTTCCAAATCAAGTTTTAGGCTAAACTTTTTGAAATAAAATTTTGAAAATTAAAATTTAGTATCTTTAATACTATACCTATTTGATAAAGCTGGGATTTTACCGTAGTTATAAGCATACTCTATATAAATATACTCAAAGCTCTCTTAAAATCAACACAATTCAACAATTGTTTATTAATACTAATTCATCTATAAATATATAATATTAGTATTCATGCGATGTATTGATGTGTATACTAAAGATTAAAAATATATTCAGATTTAAATATGCAAAGTTTTACTGAATAACTTGATTTGCGTATGACATAAAAATATGCACTGAAATTCAAAGTTCGCTGACGGGATCAAAACTTTGTAGGGAAGTGTAGCTTAGTCGACAAGAACGGTTGATAGCCCGCCTCCACAGCAGTTACACCAGCTGTATTATCACAGACACACAAGTAATCTGCAGTCCTTGCGAGATTCGAGATTTCTGTTTGAACGATCATTCACAAGTTGTCTCTTAAAATAGTTAGACTCATATTAATAATAATATTTAGAAACGCGTCTTACTAACCGTTCGGGTAGAATCATATTGTAGTGATATTAATATTTATACCACTATCAGGGTTATTTCATTATTAAAACATGTAGTAGTAATTTTTAGATTTGTGTTTTATTTGTGATCTCTGTGAACCGTAAACACACTATATATATATATATATATATATATATATATATATATATATATATATATATAATTATTAAAATAATAAACAATGGTTCCTTCCATCACAACCTGGAAAACGTCAAGCTTTGAAACCGAGTACGGGCATAATATAATGTATTATATAGGCAGATAGGCTTTATGTTTGTTTTATATGTTAGGGGTTTCCAGAATCAGTAACATAGAATATACAATATAGTAAACAATAAATGGCTGTAAGCGATCGCCCAAGGTTTCGACACATTTCATATCAAGAATGATGAAATAAATATTTAACATTTAAAAACACTTTTTACAGCCATTGTATAAAAAATCTATTTCATGAAAAAATTTCAATTTAGGGAATTTATAGTGTTTAAACTAGTTCAAAAAGCTAAGAAATTAAGTCATTATTAATGCAGAAAAAGGCATTATTTTATATAGTTTAAATTGGCAAAACTTATTACTCTGAATACATTAATATGCATATGGAAAAAATAATTTCACAATCTTCTATTTAGTGAACACTGCAATTATTATTTTCAATTAAATTATTTATGTTTTTATTATAGGTAAAATATTTATACTGTCAGTCAGACTTAGACCTTGGTTCATATGGGATTATCTGCATGATAAATTTGATTGATTAATTACATTTTTATAACATTAAAATTTTGTGATTATTTACATTTTAAATCATATGGGCGATTTTCCTCAAATTAGTTAGGCCTAGGTTATAGGTAAATATAATGTGGGCATAAATGGTGATTATGAAAGCATTAATATATATATATGCACTTTATCTTAAGAAGCAAACCCAAAAAGTCAAGTGGTTACAATTAAATTGATTATATTGTTCAAATATTTGATAATTTTAGGAATATGGCAAGTTTCTACAGTTAAATAGAATTATTGAATTCTAAGACATATACAACATCCAGAAGAAGGCCGAGAAGTGTTCAAATAATAAATACTACGCCCCTACCAGAAATCGATCCCGAAGCTCTTTGCACTGTAGACCATCCCACTAGCGACTGAGCTAACGTGTCGGGCTGTGATACTATAATTATGTCACATTTATAGCCTGTATTTTCTTACGTTCTCTCCCACAACTGTCAAACTGTTAATTGAGTGGCCTCTTATTATTATTATTATTATTATTATTATTATTATTATTATTAGCACCGCGTCTTACTACCCATTCGGGTTATACGCACTTACGCTAATGTGTAGTGGTAGGGTGATTGTGAGATGAAATGAAGGACCTACAGTTTAACAAGGAATCCGAACCACGGTGGAGACCTGGCATTCTCCACATTCACAAGATGTCTTGTCAGAGGTGAAGGAAGGGTTTGCTAATCAGATAAATCTGTGCCGGGACCGAGGATTGAACCCCGGCCGCCAGCACTGAAGTCTGACACCTTACCCCTAGACCACCTGGTCACCGAGTGGCCTCTTGAAAATATGCTTGATAAGAAATAGATTATTTATCGCCTTAAAAATTGTGTGAATGCAAGAATCTACGTTTAAGCTTGCAATTTTTCCAGCATTTTATATGGCTTAAATTTTTAAATTCTATTGGAATATTTAGAATTTCTCTGTTAATTCCACCTATAAGGGTATAATTAGGTCAAGTTAAACGTTGTAGCTCCTATAGAAGTAGTCTATAATGATGATGTGCCAATTAGTGAGATATCCTGTTGGGGACATAAACAATATAGGAAGGTATAGTGTTAATTATTTATGCATTTTTAACTCACTTAGAGAGTAATTTTAGAACCAAGTATGATAGTATAGTAGTAAATGATGTTTGCAATTACAATAGTGTGAGCACTTTGAATTTACCTCAAATGAAAAACCGCTATTTACTATTGTAACGACAGTCTTTCTACAGATTTTTTATTATTTTTTTGCAAATAAATAATGTAATAAAATAATTATTTCATTCACTAAGGAATGTATTGTATTACATATGACTCATAAAAAATTATGTGTGAGAGAGAGAACGATTTTTATTTGGATTAATTTAATCAAAATAACTGAAAAATTCTTATCCAATTAAGATGTAATAATAATAATAATAATAATAATAATAATAATAATAATAATAATAATATTTAGCACCACGTCTTACTACCCCTTCGGGTTATACGCTTTAAGTACTAATTACACAAATGGATTAGGAATTGGGAAGGTTCACCCGACTGATATTCGAACCTCGATCTCATTAATAAAATATACATATTATTGAAACAATATGATTATTTACAGTTAAAATCATAAACACATTTGTTTGTCGTCAATAGTTAAAAGGAGGAAATAGTCAAAAGGAGGAAATAGTTAAAAGGAGCAAATGGTCAAAACTTTTGTACGAGTTTAAGTGTAAATTATTCTACTATTTCAATAGATATGTATAATTATTAATCTAGTCCACTCATTTTTATTACAGCATTTGTGTTTTCTTAACGCCATTTTTTGGGGTCAAATATCAAGAGTATTTGTTGATATTTTACTTATAACTAAAATAAATGGTTTAATTACAATAGACTATATTATATTGTATCTTGGCAGTTCCAAAATCAATACAACAGCTATCAATATATCAATAGACCTACTTAACTTAAGGGATAGGATAAAGAAGGTAACTTAAAGTAAAAATACACACGCATTAATGTATATAAAACATAGAAAAAACTATTGTTATTAAACATACGGTCCAATTTTCATAGGGAGACACACATAAAAGTTACTAAATCTATTTTCAGTCTTTCATTTATTCATACGTCAAGTCTTGTGCTCTGCAGCTGTCACTTTCGATAGATATTATAAATACCTATAAAATAACATTATTAATATAGTAAAACTTTATCAGTGTTGATCATAAAAAGTTTTTATAAACTGTTATTCCTACAAGGCTTTTAAGGGTGGTCCCTAAAAGTCCCCTTTTTGACATTGTGCTCCCTAAGTCCCTTTTTCTTGATAAAAATTACTACTAAACCAATGAAAAATACTATAAACTTAAATATATTTATATAGGTAAGTTGCTTAGCAGTTATTAATTTTCCTTTCTTACAATAATTCATTAAACATCTGAATGTGTATTGTTTGAGTATATTCATGTTTGGAAAACATGAATTTTGATGCTATTTTATTTAAATTATTGCCCCCAATGAAAATGAGGGGACAATCACATATTACTTGCGTTCCTCGTTGTCTTAGTTCACTTTATTAGTAAACTAGCTTTTACCCGTCGCGGCTTCGCCCGCAATAATTGATAAAATCTTTAAATTTTTAACTAAACTGTTTTGGTCATAAATCAAAATTTTTTTTTTTTTTAATATCTATGCGTTTTTCTCAGTTCTAGCTGTAAATAATTTTGCCATATTTTAATTTTCACTTTTAAATATTTCGTAATAAAAGAAATATATATTATTTAAGTTATCAATTATAGTTTCTTTTTAAATTTTTACATTCATAATTAGTAAGATAAATAAATAAAGGAAATAATATATTTTTCGAACTATGTAGCGTTTCTGTTTACGGGTCCCCACGTTGTGCGCCAATTGTAGTGTTATTGAAATTTTACTGCTTACGTTGGGCGCTAATTATGATGTTTTGGACGTCTCTCTACGCGTCGATCGATGAATTCTGGATCTGGTTCGTCACATTGGGCGTCGATTGAAGTTATACCGTTTAATTAGCTGATAATTGCCCTGTGGTCGAGCACTAATTAAAGCGGTCCGGTATTTTGATGTGGTGAGTTAATTGGTATTTATAGCCCCGTGATCGAGCGCCAATTAAAGAATTATTGGTGATTTAAATCTTGTATAATTAATACACACTTATCATGTTGACATGTTTTTTATTTCTAAATCTCAGTTTATTTCAGGAGAAAATAGATCATGTCGTCGGCGAACTATTTACGCGACCTATAGTACGATCGTAGGGATCGCGGACAGGAGTTGCAGTCCGAGTAGTTCAAGGACTGGACTCCAAGTGCTAGTGACTAGTGAGTAGTGAATTGTGTCCTTACATTGCACCATTCTTTGTATATATCCATTACTCATGGAAGCTTCGAGAAGGTCGTGTTATAAAAAATTAAAATACAAGACAAAAACATCTCGGTGTCACTAGTAGCATCGAGAGCCGGAAACTGACTCAAGTTACATTTTAAAATCTCTATTCGAACTTTCCAGAAGAGGAAGTTATTATTTAAAAATTTTATATTGTCATCTTGACTCGGCTGGTATACTCTGACGTCACTTACAGTAGCGTGTACCTTCTTGGAAGAAGAAGAAGTGCTTTAAGCGCCATGTAATAGATTATAATTTAAATTAATAAGATTTAAGTGGTGACCTGGCGGTCTAGGGGTAAGGTGTCAGACTTCTATGCTGGCGGCCGGGGCTCAATCCTCGGTCCCGGCAAAGATTTATCTGATTACCAAACCCTTCCTTCACCTCTGACAAGACATCTGGTGAATGTGAGGAATGCCAGGCCTCCACCGTGGTTCGGATTCCACGTTAAACTGTAGGTCCTTCATTTCATCTCACAATCACCCTACCATTACACATTAGCGTAAGTGCGTATAACCCGAACGGGTAGTAAGACGCGGTGCTAATAATAATAATAATAATAATAATAATATTTAAAAGATTGCCGTAAGTTGTATTATTACTTATTGTACCATATATAACATCTGTTATATTTTTGGCCATTGTTAATTCATTAAGCTAGGTAATACTAAATAATATTTTATAGTAATCTGTAATCTAATACTTGTATTTTGTAAAGAATATTCAAGGTGTCTACCATCCGGGAAAATGGAACTGGCCGGGAAAAAAACGGAAAAGTCGTAAATTTGAACCATCCTCAAGGGGAGGATGCTCAAACAACATTAATAGTAATATCAAAAAAAGGGACGACAACAGAAGTGAGTGCTATGGAGTTCAAGGCTTTAAATGTTTTACCCAAAACATTCGAATACCGAAGCTCGCAACTCAAACCTGTTGCTGGCTTATTCAAAAGGGGCCGTCTACCTCTAGAAAGTAGTAAGAGACTGCAACCTGCCTATCAGTTCACAATAAATTAACATATATATATTAGATCTAATACCTAGGGTATGGAGAGGCATATATAGTAAAAATTAGCATAAGTCATGATAAGTCGATATTTATTGGCTATTGCACAATTAGATATATAACAGTTCTATCCAACGTTAACATGTGGTATTGAAGATGTATATAAAAATACTAGATAGCTGTTGCCCGCGGCTTTGCTCGCGTGGAAGTTGATTTTATACAAATACGAAAATATACATAATGTATTTACAGATTAATTTAAAATATTACGTTACGCTGATGACCATAACTTGACCTCAAATCAAAAATAATGCAAGTCCGATACAAATTTCACCCCCTTTTTCATCCCTTATTAAATAAAATTTCCAAAATCCCTGAAACACGTATTTATTTGTTTTACGTCAATAATCGAAATACAAAATTTTGTTTATGTAACTTTCAAAATGATGGACTTTCATACATATTATACTCCACTATTTCGACCCCTTTGGGGTGGAATTTTCTAAAATCCTTTCTTAGTGGGTGCCTACATAACAAAATGAATATACAGTCCGAATTTCATGCTTGTAGCCCTGATAGTTTGCGCTCGGCGATGATGAATCAGTCAGTCAGTCATGACATGTTATTTTATAAGTATAGATAAACGAAATTCATATATCACAAAGAATTGTAGCCAAAGTTAAAAGGTCTGAGGTTAAACATATATCAGAATAATTAAACGTTAACCTTAGATACTGATAAAAGGTTTAAATGTAAATTAGACTCATCAAATTATGAACATAGCCAGACGGCGTTAAAACAAGAAAATTTTAGTTACGTAGTTAATTCTAAGTCCATTTGATTGGGCGCCTTTCTTATTTGCAAAAAAATAAGATTCTGTATTCAATTCTTACATATTCGTCCCTGAGAACTCGCATGTTGCAAAACAACAACAATAAATCTAAATTCAAATATTAAATTTCTGCCCATTAAACTTGGCATCTAAATTTAAATATTAAATATCTGCCCATAAAAAAGGCATCTAACTTCAAACATTAAAGATCTGTCCATCAAAATGGCATCTAAATTTAATATTACATATCTGCCCATCAACGTGGCATATAAATTTAAATATTAAATAGTTCACGTGAATATTATTTGAATATAGCTGTTCATTGAAACGGTACCCATTAGACATATTTATCGATACTATCTCAGTTACGACTTAGGCCCAATTGTCCCTTTGGTTGGCACAAGCGCCAGTATATATACCATAAAGCACAGAAGAGGGAGAGATGGGAAAATTAAGGGGAGGTCACACTCTAGAACACCAAGGAATACATAGTTAGCGCATGCCAACACAGCCTCGGGAAGGTCCGTGGCCGTTCGAGAACATTATCGAAGGGGATATCTTCACTGCGCATGTCAAATCAACTCAAGATGTTCGTTGCACTCGCGTCACATTTTACTCTGCCAGTGTTATATTTTCCCGGTGCCGCGAAGGTGCGTCCGACGGTCTTGTGTCGTTCTTCCACGCAGCCCCAGTCAGCAAGCAAACGGGGTAAGCCTTGTCTATTTTTGTTGTTTAGTGTCTTTCGTAAACCATCCGATGCTACAAATTTGGTAAATTTTAAAAATTCTGGGGAAATGTTGTTTTACTTAAAATATAATGAATAATAATCAGTAAATTACAATCTTATTCAAACTGAATTTTTTGTTTGTAGCTGTGTAATATATCTTATAATTTTATAATTCCTAGTAGACTATGTTAATACAAATAAAAATATTAATTATAATCCATTGAACGTGTGGACCTAGAAGTGTGTGACATACTGTTTAGTCGGGAATTTTAAGACATGATCAGGGAAAATCGGGGAAAATGTCGGGAACATCATTGGTTAAGTTGAGTAGACACTATGATTCCTATTTGTTACGAATTAAAAGTTTATAGAAATAAAATGAGTATGCACTGGTAACCCATTCCCCATCCAGGGGTTAATCTAAAATATTTAATACCATAGGGCCAACTTATTTATTTCATAATTATAAAATGATGATGATGATGATGTAACTTAACAAAAATCCAAAAAATTGTACTTTTTGGTCTGAGATTTTATGAAAATAAGGACTTAATCGGTAACCATACACATCACTTAAAAACAGTAAAACACAAGTTGATGTGACCGCCTTATGATGAAACCTTGTTTTTGAAAGGTGTCACACTAAATACTTTATCACAACAATTAAAAATTATGATAGTATCTAGTATAAAGATATTGTAAGGGGAAAATATTATATACTATTCTATTTCTTTTAATAATTTGATCAAAATGGTATTTGACATGCATTTCAGGTGTTCTCTTTAACTGGAAAATAATTGGTAGGGGTTCTAATAAAAAAAAATCTGAGTTTTTCAATTGTTTTCTCTAACGTGCCAAAAAATGTTGGTCCCTTAAAGTCCCATTTTTTAATATATTTTTTTGTACCTAAGTACCCTCCTTTTTTTAAATTATATTGAAGTGCTAAAAGTCCTGTGCCTATGAAAATTGGACTTGTAAAACCACACTAATACACCCTATCGAGATACAATCCCAATATCCACGTCAAATATCTTAGACACATTTTAGTTTGTTTAGGTATTCATCATATATACATGAACTTAACCTAGTGAAGCCACTCGCTAATCAGCTAACCTCAACTTTCAAATATAGAACAAACCTTTACAACTACGGCTTAAACCAAACGAATATACTGAAGCGATATTTAATTTATTTTTGCCAAAATTTGTGTTTTATTTATGAAATAAAAATCTGTAAAATACAGAACTTAACTCCCTTTGCTACCTATTAAGGTGTGAAGGGACCGCGCTAACTAGCGGCATTATTTTGGCAGTTTTTATATAAAAACTTTTTTTTTTGTCAAAATAAATTAAATCTTGCTCCATTAGAAACAAAGAGTTTAATTTTCTTCCCACGGTGATGTCAACATATGTTGAATATTTGTCAAGGGTGTCCTGGAATTTAATGACAACTTTTTCTCTTCATCTAAAAAGTTTCTCATCTAATACCGCTATGCTCATGATAGATATTCAACAACTGTTGATATCACCTGTGAGGAAAATTAAATTATTATGTTTCTACTGGAGTAGTATTTTTATTTATTTCCGTCAAAAAAAGTGTTTATATAAAAAACTGCAAAAACACTGGCCTTAACTCCCACATCCCCTACATACCCACCTTAAAAAAATCAGTCGATACAAACACAAACTTAGTAATGACTGCCTTAGTTAATTTGCCGATGAAATCCAAATATACAAACTTGTAAGTTGCTTGTGGTGCTAGATATACGGCTGGAAGTCTTCGTTACCGGAAATGGCACGCTTCCGTCAACTATGGAATTCAATCGGCTGCTTATTTCCGCCCCCTCCTCTCCCCCCGCCACCCGGTTGTGTAGGAAGGGGTGAGGTGGTGCTCGACACTTTGATAGGAAGGGGAGTCTCAAGTTCACGTGATTAACCTGGTTTGATCAGTTCAAGTTAACTCCGGGGTCGTATTCTATGTTCCAGACGGATTGTCTAATCTCTGGGGGTGACTTAGATGGGAAACGCTGCATTATCTTACTACCCGTCCGGTTTATATGTAATTATTATTAGCACCGCGTCTTACTACCCGTTCGGGCTATACGCACTTACGCTAATGTGTAATGGTTGAGTGATTGTGAGAGTAAATGGAAGACCTACAGTTTAACATGGGATCCGAACCACGGTGGAGGCCTAGCATTCCACACATTCACAAGTTGTCAGAGGTGAAGGAAGGGTTTGGCAATCAGATAAATCTGTGCCAGGACCGAGGATTGAACACCGGACCCCCAGCACAGAAATCTGACCACCTTACCCCTATACCGCCAGGTCACCTGTTATATGTAATAACTACGCTAATATGTTAGAGATTAGGAAGGTTGAATTTATAGGAAGTGTACCCAACATTTTTTAGGGGGAAAGTGGTAAACCACTTGGTAAAAGTTACCCTTATTACATCTGACTGAGATCGAACCCCGATCTCTCTGTAACCGGCAATCCAATCTATTGTGAGACTTATGCCCTGGATCATGCGGCCACCGAAGCGGGTCTCTATTACTAATGTTTTTTCACGGTCTACATGGCTGGAATTTTAATATATTATTATTATTACATAGGTATTCATAGTAGCTATCAAAAGTGACAGCTTAAGATCACGTGAGTTGTTTGATTTCTTAAAATTAGATCAATATTTTCTTTCAACATTGGTTTTCTAAATACATATATTTAACTTTTCTTGCTCTAAGAGGAAAACTTCTTTGTTTGTTCGTGTTTGTTTCGGTGATTGTTCTTTGTCCTCCTCCACCTCAGGGCCTCCTCCCCTCCTCATTTTGTTGACTTGGTCCCTCTCTTCCCTCCCCCTCTCCTCTACCGACCAATCTTCTTCCCTTTATAGTCCCGGATATTAAACTGGATCCTGTTTACAAATTACATTACCCAACACGAAATTCGAAAAATCCAAACGTGTTTTACCGTCTCTTTTCCTTTTTTGGGTAAGCCACTCACACTAGTTGGAAGGAGCTATTTCCGTAGACCATGAGGGGATGAAAAGGAAAGGGGGTGAGGCCGTTACTTCTTTATGTATCGCTCCGCTTGATGGGAAATGTTCTGGTGACAGCCTCTTTGTTTTTATACGCGTGTGTTCCTCTATCTGATGAGGTAGAACTGAAACAGGCGGGTCGGGGTTCGAGGTATCGATACCAACCTATCGATACTAGTCTATCGAAAGAAAACCACGCTCTTTGGTGGCCGCATGGTATAAGGCGTTACTCTCTCAATAGACTGGACTGTCGATTACGTGGAGATTGAGGCTCAAAACCCTATCGGGTGTGCTGAGGTTTATTTTCTCAATGTTTTTCCACGCAAATGCGGGAGCACTTCTTTAAATTCAAACTTCCTCATCTCTAATACATTGGTGTAGTTAGTGTTTATGTGTACAACCCAAATGGGTTGTAAGATGAAATTTAAAAAAAACTATCGATACCAATAGGTAAAGGTATAAAAAATAGGTAGAAATTTTACCTGAATATAGATTTTTTAAATGGTTTTTTTAATACATGAAAAAGTTTTTTTTTTCTCTGTGTCCTTAGAATTTTTATACTGAGTTAGTCGAGAAACAACAATTAAAATGTATAATTAAAATAGAATTGTTCTAATTACATTTATTAAATTACTAAAAGTAATAAAGATTTAATCTTGGTCTTGGTTGTATGTCTTCCTCATTTTCTATTCAAAGTTTTAGGAACTTTCAATCAGGTTATCAAAATGGGGACTTAATAAAAAGTAAATATAAGTCGATAGCCTCAACAACAAGCATGGTGTAAACCGTCGGGTTAAGAGTTTCGTGGGGGGGGGGGTATGTTTCAGAGACACTCAAAATGTAATCCCAACTCATTAAAGTTCGCCTGGTTATAGCGTGTGCCTTCTACCTGTATAGCGGGTGTGTGACACGCTTTGCCTAAACATCACGGGGCAACCAGTCCGTGCGCAGAATGTTGTACAACGAACGGGTGCTCAACTGCTCATACAAACCCAAATGATGACGTAGATTTTTTATGTGGTCACAGACTCAAAAAAGTTTTTTTTTAAATGGGGGTGGATCTTAAAATTCTGATTGTACTTGGGGGTCTAAAACCGAACTTGTTTGATAGATTTCGTTCAAATTTGATATTTTGATGGTATATGGTCATACCCCGAGACAAATTTTAATTTTGATTCTCGCCTTCAAATTAAGGGTATTTTACCGATGACTGATTTATGAAAATTTGTAATTGCGCCCTACTTAGTAAAACTAAAAGGAGGGATGCAAATTTACATAGCAGGAATAACAATGAAAGTAACAATTTATTAAGTGAAAACATTAAACAATACATTAGCAGGTCAATACAGGTTGTTCATATGGTTTTGGTCGTCTAAATAATACATCAGACAAGGGATCAACAGCTTGCACGTTGATCAATCAACGAAACATGACGCAGCTGACTACCAGCCGGGTAGCCAGTTCCTTAGCGAGTCGTTTAGACTGAGCTTAACAAATTAAAGGGTACAAACCAATAAACCAAAGTTGCCTCAAGACACCCTGATGCTGGCACATATCAATAAACCAAAGTTGCCTCAAGACACCCTGATGCTGGCACATATCAATAAAAGATATTTGTATGCCCGCCTAAGACGAAAGATAAACTGCGTGAACGTCATGCCCACCATACGGGGGAGTTAAGCGTATTCCACCAGTTCATAAATAGTAATCCCCGATTGGGGGATCACAGTATTAGTAGTGTTTGGCTAACACTGAGCTCATGATCAAAATGTATAATAAGGGTGTACATTAAATCAGGCATAATACCTGCAAGGGCGTTGAGGATTGTTTCATTGGTTTTAAAGCTTCATGGGTGACCTGGCGGTCTAGGGGTAAGGTGTCGGACTCCTGTGCTGGAGGTCCGGGGGTTCAATCCTCGCTCCCGGCACACATTTACCTGATCAACAAGACGTGTATTAATCACAACTTGTGAATTTGTGAAATGCCGGGCCTCCACCGTGGTTCGGATCCCGCGTTAAACTATAGGTCCTCCATTTCATCTCACAATCACCCTACCATTACACATTAGCGTAAGTGCGTACAACCCGAACGGGTAGTAAGGCGCTGTGCTAATAATAGTAGTAATAGTAATAATAATTTAAAGCTTCAAGAGGAATACAGCTACAGCAGTGAGAGGATATTTTCTTTCAAGTATGTGGTGTGATGCTTATGTACACATGTGTCCAAAACTTTTATTTTTTAAAAAAGGAAACTAAAAACGTATAGACTTTAAATCTGTTTATAATTAACATTTTAACTAGTTTCCTTAAGCCGCCTTAGGAAGGTTTTATTATTCTCCTTTCACCTTTTCGAAGCCATGAAAACATTACACCCATTTGTAGCACTTCTTGTTAATGCGTTTCTCCACCATTGTATCAAACGTAATATTTAAATCCCCTCCGTTTCTAGCAAAAGCTCACCCGCTCTGACTTGGCGTTTATACCTAACCCACGCCGTTGGGCGCCATTCTCGTCGTGTCTGGTTTTCCGATCGGCGGGGCTTGTACCGGATTCGAATACCGGCAGCACAACACAACAAACAAAATATTAATAATTTTGTATCAGCTTTTGTTTATCTAGAATAATCCTCAAACCCGTTTCGGTGGTCGAACGGTCTAAGGCGTCACTATCAAATTACCCCTAAATTATTTATTTGAGGTATTTATCGTGCACTTTGTAAACTGACTGATTATAATATCAGCACACGAGAATTTTCTTAGTGAGAGCGAAAGGTCCTACCAATTTTGCCGGAAAAGGGATTTTCCTACACCTTCTAGGGTTCTTTTATATGCCATAATCGACATGGGACTGACGGGTTCACTTCCCCTCCGAAGGAGGTTGTGCTACGGATTTTTATCGTTTAACAAACATCCGTGTACTCTGGGCGGATTAGAACCCAAGAACATCGGGTCTTGAGGCAACAACTTTAATTCAAGACTACTGATGTCTATTTTATCCCTAAACTATTTTCCAATCTACCTCCACGCAAATGCAGTTACACTTCCTTTAAATTCAAACCGTCCTCATCTCTAGCGCACTTGCGTAATTAATACATACGCGTATAACTAAAACGGGTAGTGTTACGCGGTTTCATGTATATATATATATATATATATATATTCCCATAGGACTCCTGCTTCACCCTTTAGCGTCGATCCAATTTTGACATTAACTGTAAAGAAGAGTTTAGAATTTAGGGTCGTGCTAAGCTTCGAAATGCAAAAACATGGATCTTTTCTCGCGTCCCCTACACTCCTAGCTTCAAGGGAAAGAATTATGGTTATGTATGATCTTATTAAGTATTTATTTAATACGTTTTCATATCTACATCCTCTCTTTTCCACTTTTTTTACCTGTGGAATTAAGGTGTGATTGTATGGAAGGCAAGTTAAGGAAAGTTTTGTTTGCAATTTTTATATAAAAATATGTTTTGGTTCAAAATAAACCAAATACATCTCCAGTACAAACATAAAGAGTTTAATTTTCTTCACACGATTGTATCTACAGTTGTTAAATATCTGTCAAATGTGTTCTGGAATTTAATGACGACTTTTTTTTATCTTGATTAAAAAGTTTCTCATCTAATGCTGCTATGCTCATGACAGATATTCAGAAAATGTTGATATCACTGTGTGAAGAAAATTAAATTCTGTTTTTAGTATTATTTATCGGTGACCTGGTGGTCTAGGGTTAAGGTGTCAGACTTCTGTGCTGGCGGCCGGGGTTCAATCCTCGGTCCCGGCACAGATTTATCTGATTTCCAAACCCTTCCTACACCTCTGACAAGAAATCTTATGAATGTGGGGAATGCCAGGCCTCCACCGTGGTTCGGATTCCATGTTAAACTGTAGGTCCTTCATTTCATCTCACAATCACCCTACCAATTACACATTAGCGTAAGTGCGTATAACCCGAACGGGTAGTAAGATGCGGTGCTAATAATAATATTTATTTATCTTGGCCAAAAAAAGGTTTTGCTATAAAAACTGCAAGAAAACGCTTATCTTTTCGTTCGTACCCTTACACTACAGCTTAAACTATAAGGATGTAAATATTTATGGCGGTTAGGGGTGGAGGAAGGGGTTGGCATTATTAACACGTAATATGCAGCTTCCTTCATTTCATACCCCTCCCCCCTTCTTTCTACCCTTCCGAATCTGTCTTCCTGTCTGGTTACCGGAGGGAACCGCAGCGATGTTGTGGTAGTCAGTCACGGGGGACCAGGAAGAACGAAGAGGTGTTTCAACCCACTCTGTCATCGTCGGTGGAAACTTAAGCCCTTCCCTGGGGCGGTTCGGACAGGCCACACAACAGCCAGCCGGCACTTCTCTGCGGCTTGAAGTGTCGTAAGACGTCTTCTCTGTTCCCTCCTCCCCATCAACCCCCATTGGGATGTCGTGACAAGTGTTAAGTATGTCGGAGACCCGCTTCAGTGGCCGCATGCTCTCAAACAGCGGCTTTCAACTCACGAGGCGTTAGAATTGTCAAAGCACACATGAGTTTTTAAGGACTTTCTCATATCTTGTATTATAGCTTAGAAGAAAATATTCATTAATACATTTTCCGTAAACAACAGTGAAATTTAAACCAGCTAAACAGTTTCACAGTATTTTTAAAATATAACAAAATTTAAATAAACCATTTGAAAAAAAACTCTGACATCACAATTTTGCCCTTGTCAAGAGAAGAATGTCAAATAAACCGCACTTCTATCATTTTCTTTTCCGGATTTAATCTTGTATCTGATATCTCGGTTAATCGGTAGTGTTGTTTTTTTGGTGTACCGATTCTTAATAAACGTCCGGGTAGGTAGAGTTTTTAGAGGAAATACATCCGCATTTACAAATGAGTAAAGTGAGAAACCATTTCAAGGAAAAAAACCGGCTGAGACCGACGCGCGTTGCATACTTTCTAAGGTATGGATCGTATCAGCACAACTTACAAACTTGACTGTTCCAACTACTTCGCGTTTTAATATATTAGGACCCGCTTCGGTGACCGCATGGTCTAAGTCATCATACTCGCATTAGAATAGACTGCTTATTACTGGGTTGTAGGGGTTCGAACCCTGGTCGGATGTACTGAGGGTGGTTTTCCATAATAGTTTTATACCCTCCCTCAATGTAAATGTGGATACACTTCCTCTAAATTCAACCTTCCTTATCCCTAACTAATTGGCTTAACAATACATTTGCGTACAACCTGAAAATGAGTAAGTCGTGGTGCAAAAAGCAATAAAACAACCATTAGGATATATCTACAGTAGCCCCGTGGCTTCTTTGGTGCTGATTGACAGCTGACAGTTTTCAAAAGTTACCAGACCAAATTATGTATCCCTACGCCGAACCATATGATCTGCAAAAACTTGTGTTTAGTAGCTGTCACTTCTGACAGTCAACTTTTTGGTATATATCTAAATGTTGACTTGTCAGAAGTCAGCTGTGAGCTGTCAGTCAGCACCAAAGAAGCCATGGGGATACTTTAGTATAGTGTAATCATAATAGAAAAAGGACCTTATCTGACATTTCAAAATGTTATTTATACATATCACAATCCTCTTGTTCTGCAGTTTTCGCATTTGACAGACATAAGTTAAACTAATGGTTTCCTATCATTATTGGTAGTTGAGAGGAAATGCACCCTCATTTGCGTGGTTAGAAGGTAAGGAACACACACTAAAAAAAATCATCGCATATAAAAAACCATCCTCGAAGCACCCGCACGGATTTGAAGCCTTGACCTAAGCGTCAATCAAATGGAATGCGAGTCATACTTTTTAAACAGCGTGGCCACCGATTTTCTGTTTATTTTTTTTTTCTGTCCTTAGCGGGATACTTCTTCTTGAATGTTCAGATTCTTTCGAAATTCTTTGAAAGAGAAGTTGGGTGACTTGACCAACAGTCCTTTTTTGGGGGAAAATGACACCCCCGGGCGTCGTTCTTCCTGAAAAAGGTTCTGGGGGGCTGTAGGGGGGGGGTGTGACTCTGTTGACCCATATTACCCGTATTCTTCTCTAAAGGTAAGTGGGCTTTTTTTTAACCCCCTCGCATTTTTTTTGTGGTGGTGCATCATCCTTCATTGTTATCTCGTGACTAGGTTAAGAGAAAGGTGGGGGTAGTTGAGTGTCTCCAGGTTCATCCCTTAGGAGAGTGGGTCCCGGGAAATTTGCCAGAACGTGTTTTAGGGGATGTGTTGGCAAGGGGTGGGATAGGGGGTAGTTCTGGAAGGAAGTCGCCTCGTTGTAAGAATTCTCTCCTAAGCGTTGTCTCTTCTTTCTTCCCCCGTTTCTCTACCCCTTTTCGTACGATGGTTGAATGAGAGAACGAATGGTAAGGGTGTAAGATATTCCGTCTAAGATCCTTCCTCCGCAAGAAAGCAGGAAAAATCATTATACTATTCATAAATTCACAAACCGTGACAAAATCTTTGTTTCGCATTTGTTGTAAGGGTTCTGCGAGAAGGCGTTTTTTTTCACTTCGAGTTGACTTTTGAATGGCAATATCAAGGCCCCCCCCCCCGAGTTTGAGTAATGTAGAGCAATATATTTCTCCTATAAGTATTTAAAGTCGAATTTTGATAATAGATTCACGTATAATCCATAAAAATAAACTTTAAATTTTTGAGAATTTAATTAGTTCGTCCTAAATAAATTGTTTTCACACATTCAGATTTTAAAATAAATTTAATATTGTTTTACACGTTATATATTTTTAAATTAGACAAAAGTAAATATTTTTTGAGATCATATCGAAATTTCGATCACTAAAATTTTTCCGAGTTATAAAAAACATACTATTTTGAGTCGAATATGAACAACTACTAAGACTCGACTCTTTTAACTCGAAATTTTGAGTAGTCGCGCTCACACCTCAAGTTTATTATAAAGTTTTTAATTAAGGGTGGAGAGGCATATTCATCTTTTATATTTAACGGCGTTGCCTATTTGGAGATTTTGTATTTATTTTGCGAAGTGGGTTGTATCTTAAATTGACGCGCCTAAACAGTCTTGAGCGCTACCACACTTGGAGGTCAATGTAGGGAATAGAAAGAGAGGGAAGAAATTTAGCAATTCACCCTGCGAGGCATCTTTTTTTATCTATTTATAACACCTCCCCTCTTCCTCTGACGAGTTTACACAGTCCTATACTCTTTCCGACTTGAAAACATTGACTTGCTTTTTAAAATTACCTTATCCTTGTTTCCTCTACTAGATAGACAAATGCTACCACGGAATTTTTTAATCCACATCCTGAAAGGAAGATTCCTATCGGACATTTGCGCAAACAAACCGAATTGCCTGATTGGTAGATAATGTAAAAAATTACAAGAAAACTACTTAATTTTGTTACACTAGTGATATTTTTAGAATTATTTAAGAATTTATGGTTTTTTATTTAACTTTATCCCCATCCTTAACCTAAAGTATTAATATTATTATAGCATGCGTCTTACTACCGTTCGGGCTATACGCACTTACGCTAATGTGTAATGGTAGGGTGATTGTGAGATGAAATGGAGGACCTACAGTTTAACGTGGAATCCGAACCACGGTGGAGGCCTGGCATTCCCACATTCACAAGTTTTGATTAATACACTCTTGTCAGAGGTGAAGGAAGGGTTTGGTAATCAGATAAATCTGGCCGGGACCGAGGATTGAACCCCGGACCCCAGCACAGAAGTATATAATATAAACACATTGTAAAATGTGATCAATGTTGACCACGAAAGTGTTTTCTTAAAAGGCCGTTCCTAGGAAAATTGACTGTAACTTGCATGACTGGAGGATGACATGTGATCATGGTGGTTGAGTCAGAGGGGAGGAGAGGTTGTATGGACGTCGGGTGACCCAGTAACTAGCATTATTGACCGCCAAGAATCCTACAACTTAATATCACCTCTGAGGGTTCTCGGGGTATTATGGAGGAAAGCTTTGCATTCTTCTCTCTCTCTGTTAACTGTTGCTAAATCTCCTCGCTCTCAGTTATATCAGAAGGGGGTGTCCTGAGGTAAGGACTTGCTGACAAACTCGACAACCAGCGTTGCGAAATGTGTCGTACATTCAAGGGTAATATTGACCACACGACAACAAGAGAATGGCAACGTTGCTTTTCAATAGTATCCATGCATTTCACTCGAGAGATGATGTTCACTGTAGTACTTGTGCTCTGTACTTCTGATGGGGGAGGGGAGGATAGTTGCCGAATGTCGCCTGTCGGGGGGGAAGGGGGGGGGGGGCTTGTACAGTGCTTCCTTCCGTTACCTATCTAGTCCCTTTAGCGTCGTTCATCGGTTCACGTGGGGAATTAGGGGGGGCTGGTCCCGCTTTCCCTGATTTTTAATTCGGGAAAACAATTCCAGATTTTTTTTTTGTTAATTTATATAGTTGATATTGAACCAAATTAGAAACTGTGTCGAGTCATTTGTGAGGTTTTACCTCCTCCTCGGGAAACGTGTGAACTATATATATATATATAAGATTAAATAAATTTTCAACGTATTTCCATTTCCGCCCCCCCCCCCCCCACCTATTTAATTTATTTTTCTATATTTAATTTAAATAAACGGTTCGAATCGATTTCACTGACGGTAACATTTAATTGATTTCCTAAATCAGTGTGTGCTTATCACACAAACCCGGTGTGTTTAAGCGTTACGAAGAGGCGCACTTTTTTTTAAACAAGACCTATGAAAAAAAAGTGTTTATGTGGTATTTATAGGCATATTTGATTATATAATTATATAATATTTGTACTTATTTTGTCTGGAGAAGAGTTTGAGAAAATAACGAGGAATAATTTTATCTCAAAACTGCCGTCAACACGAATATATATTCTTCACAAGCGCTAGAAATAATCATTTGTTTATGTTTATTATTATTATTATATCCTAGTTTTTGATATTTAAATCAAGTCTGGAGGCCATGACAACCCGACACAAAGGTGAGTTGTTTTGAATCTTTTGACTGTGAATTTACTGCAATTATGGTGTGAACATGACTACAGCAGTCCCATGGCTTCTTGGTGCTGACTAACAGCTCACAGCTGACGGCTTTGAAAAGTTACCAGACCAAGTGATGTATCCCTACGCCGAACCAAATGATCTGCAAAACATGTGTTTAGCAGCTGTCACTTCTGACGTCAAGTACGTCAAATCATATTTAAACATGCTATATACCTAAATGTTGACTGTCAGAAGTCAGCCGTGAGCTGTCAGTCAGCACCAAAGAAGCCATGGGGCTACTGTACATTGACTTTAAAGGTGCTCGGTTGTTTTCCTAGCCCTAGTTTGAGCTTTAGTCAATATTTCTACCAAATTTTTTTTTCATCGCTACTTTCACTGTTCAGGTTTTACGCATAAATGATAACTACTCTAATGGGGTAGAGATCGGAAAGAAAGTGTTTCAGAGGTAATCTAACTCGAGTTTGCGTGGAAGGAGAGAGGGAAACCATTAAGGGAAAACCATCCTCATTTGATCCGACCGGGATTTGATCCCCGAGATCTCAATCATCGGCAGTCCAGTCTATTGCGGTAGTGACACCTTAAACCATGCGGCCACCGAAACAGGTTTGTACTATGTTAACACCCTGTATGAAGTTAGAGATGATGTTTAAAGATGCAGGAAACCGCGGTTTGATCATGCTTGGGGGAAAGTAAATTAAGTAAGCAACATTTCAGAACTTTCAATAGAAGGTGGGAAGACTTTGAATCAAGTTGTGGGTAAAGATGGGGGTTATAGGTGGGGTTAAATGTCTGGGTGAAGGGTTGAGGGGAAATAACGTGAGTTGAGGTCAGTATTTCAGCCCTAAACATTTTCCCTTCATTTATAAAATTTTGCATTAAATTCAATAATGCTCTTGAGAAATATTCACAAGCTTTCGATAATACCAGACGTGTAAAATTAAACTAAACGTATCTACTGATTCAATATTTTATTCAATTTGGTCAAAAACTTTGCTAAAAAAATCTTCACACATTTTGACCTTAACTTATTTCCCCTTCCACAAGATCTTAAAGTATCAATGTAAGATCCTTTTTTTATGTTTCTACCAATTTTTATATATTTTACCTAACCATATCCCAAGTAATTCCCTCTAAAGTTTTCTATTTAATTATCATCTTGTAACCACCCTCACACCCCTCTACCCCCCAGCTATATTCTTTATGAGCCCCCGGTCTATAAAAATTTCCAGAAGTTTACTGCTGAGGGAGTAAGGAAAGTCAAGAACTAGTACACCCATTTTTCCAAGAAACGATAAAATGTGTTTGTGACGTCACGAGGGTTGTTCGTCCAGACGCCTGTCGCCGGTGTCGTGACGCTAACCCTCCTCCCCTCCTCTTCTTTATGGTAATCTCCCCTTCCTCGTCCCCATTTCCTCTTCGATAATGACGATTGTGACCACGGTCCCTGATCTCAAACCGCGGACATTAAAAATGACTGGACCCACCTTGTGAAGTATGTATGTATTTTTTGTAGATATTTTTGGAGGTTTAGTTAGTGATTTATCCAAATTAAATTTAAACTATTTTTAAAACCCACTAGATGAAGATTTATCGGAAAAGCGCCAGATAATGTTTTTATCAGTATTACTATTTTAAAAGCAGACTATAATATAAACGAGAAATAATGATACAACCCAATTTATATAGAAAAAACCGTAACTGAGAGTGAGATACGTTGTTAGATCTACTTTCATGTATGTATACGTCAGGTCATATCTGCAGCTGCCCCTTTTGGTAGATATTATCAATAATATGTTTGCATTTTACTAAAGTTTATTTCTCTAAGAATTGTATTATACTTATTAATGTTTTTATATAAGAAGAAAAAAAACTTATGTTTTACTAAATTATTTTTCTAAAACGCTTGTAAAATCAGAAAAAAACTTTTATCAAATATTTTAAAATGTTATTACCTTTTTTTTTTTTTTTCTTTAAAGGGCTGAAATACAGTAGCCCCGTGGTTTCTTTGCTGCTGACTGACAGATCACAGCTGACTTCTGACAGTCAACATTTAGGTATATACCTTAATTTTGACCGTCAGAAGTGACAGCTGCTAAACACATGTTTTTATAGATCAAATAGTTCGGCGTAGGGATACATAATTTAGTCTGGTAGCTTTTCAAATCCATCAGCTGTTATCTGTCAGTCAGCATCAAAGAAGCCATGTGGCTACTGTATTTTAAAATAGCGAAAAGTTACATATTTTCAACTGTAATTTCTGTGACGAACTACCTATCCTCTTCATAAGATAAATAAAACAAAGTTCACTAAAAAATAGGGCTAAGCATTTATAAAACCACCTTGAGTTGAGTTTTTTGTACGGCCCGTTCTAAGGTAAAAATGCAAGGTCGTAGGAAGCTAATTATCCTAGGTCAGTGATGGCGAAACCTTTCCGACCATTGTGGCACTTAAGGTGCGGCCGAAGGGAGCGCGAGTAATTTTACAGTTTTTATAGCACTATTTTTTTTGGCTAAAATAAATCAAATATTTCTCCAGTAGCAACATAAGAGTTTTGTTTTCTGCACATGATAACATCAACATATCTGGAATATCTGTCAGGGGTGTCTGGAATTGGGTCAACACTTTTTAAAAAAGAGAACAAGTTTTGACCAAATTCCAGGACACCCTTGATAGATATTCAAGATCTGTTGATATTAGCACGGGCAGAAAACTAAACTCTTATGTTGCTACTGGAGAAATATTTGATTTATTTGGCCAAAAAAATTATATTCTATAAAAACTATAAAAATACTCAAGCTCTCTTCTGCGCACCTAGAGGTTTTTGAACTAGTCTAGTGTACCACCTGTTATTTACGTTTATTAATTACTAATGATTATTTATCTAAAAATTAAAACCCTTTGAATTTTATGAAAATCGATGAATGACAAATAAAATCGTAATTTTTAAAAAATAATTACTACATTAGAAAGGAGAACCATTTTTTAGATGGTAAAAGTGAGTCTCTTAGACAATATTAATTTCAATAACTTAAAATGAAAACTTTGAAAGCAACATCTCTCAGTGAAAATAAAGACAATACATTGATGTATATGTTTAAAAAAAAATACATAGGGCTTAATTTTTTCCTTATTAGTTTGAATGTGTTGAATTTTGCTAGCTAATATATTTTATGTTGGGTTCATAACTTGTCTTCTAAAGTAAACAAGATGCTCTTAACTACGAGCCAAGTAGATTAATAACATGACTGTCGAAATATAATTATTTTTAGCACCACCCGTTCGGGTAACGCCTAAAATATTATTGACTTCAAATAATTATACCACTTCGGGGAAAGTTTTATTTAAATGGTTATTTTTCTTGTCGGCGTGCCACCTAGATAGTGTTCGCGTGCCATAAATTAGCCACCCCTGTTCTAGGTTGTGTCTGCTAGAGGATTTTACTATACCTTTAGCCAATAAGTGTTTTTCTACGTATATATGGTCTATCAACTGACGGAGGAAAGGGGGAGGGGGTTCGGATCCCCCCCCAAATCCCCTACTTTCTACGACCTTGGTTAAATAATTTCTTTTGTATTCACTGAAACTTTTAGGCAATTATCCTGATATTTTTCTTAGGGCTTATTTCAGTTGTACTGAATTATCCATTTAATTGGTCCACTCCGACAACAACTTCCCCTCCACCATCCCCCTCCATCACCCAAAAACCATCTTCTTTTTTTTTCTCTCTTCCTCCCTCTGACAGCGACTTTACTGTTGCCCAGTTATCGGATTTGGCTCCGAAATAATCCGCCAGCTTTCACCTCACTTCGTTAACTTGATATGTTCTGGTCGGGAACTCGTAGTCCCCTTTCCTACCCCTTCGCACCCTCCATTTATGTCTAATGCAGCCTCGAATAACTTGTTGACGTTGGTTGGGTAGAGGCTATCCATAAACTGTCCCTGCACGTTGTGCGGCTGATTTATATTCACGAGATAAGAGTTTGCGGAAGAGTTTTTTTTTCTCTCTCTTATATTTGTCGTATCTTTTCATTTAATTGAAAAAAATAATGTACCTCATAGTTTATTTGCCCTCGTTTCTAATTTTTGTAACCTTTTAAAGTTGCCCCCCCCCCCTCCCCCACTGGGTCAAACTGGAATAGTCTAGTTTTAAAAAAAAACGTGATAAAATGAAACGAGACCGAACCGGTTTGAACCGATACGATCCGTTTTGCGTTGTGTAATGCCTAATGCAATTACAGTCCAATTTTCCTTAGAAGTTTTTTTTTAGAAAACTATAAACTTTTTTTTTGTGGCCAACATTGATAACATATTTTATTTTATTATTTTATAGTTTTTATTTCAGCAACGCGTTTTGTTTACTAACCGTTCGGGTTATACGCTTATGTACCAATTACGCTAATGGATTAGGAATTGGGAAGGTTGAGTTTTGAGGAAGGGTACCGGTATTTGCGTGGGGGGAGAGTGTAAAACCATTTAGGAAAAACCACCCCCAGTTCACCCGACCGAGATTCGAACCTTGATCTCCCCGTCCTCGGCAGTCGAGCTCAACACGACTAGCGCGTTAGTTAACTATGCCACCGAGGCGGGTAATTACTCTAATGATTTTAGGGGTGAGGAAGGTTATATTTAAAGAAAGTGTACAAGCATTTGCTTGGAAGTAAAATTGAAAAAACCTACCTGACCGAGATTCAAATCTCTCTCCCCCAGTCAACGGCAGTCTTGTCTACTGCGAGGGCTGCGCGTTATACCATGCGGCCACCGAAGTGGATTATTTTATTGTTATATATCATGAGCCTTGCGCGATATCTACCACATGCAGAGAGAGAGAGAGAGAGAGGTGAAATTTAAAAATGAGTCGCTCTTATACACAAACATGTGAACCCAGAAGCTGAAATTTTAAATTTTTGATTATATATTTTTTTAAATTATTAAAAATTGTTTCGGAATAAATAAAATGAAGAGATTTTTTTTTTTGTCTGTTTGAAGCTAAGAAAAGCGTGGCTTGGGTTAACACCGGGTATTTCTGCTCGTTGATACTATATATCTAAAGTGACATTTGCTTATCAATAAGATAAATCTGTACCGGGACCGAGGATTGAACCCCGGACCCCCAGCACAGAAGTCTGACACCTTACCCCTAGACCACCAGGTCACCTTTGGTTAGGTGTACTGAGAGTTTTTTTTAACCTTAATGGCTTTCCGCACCGCCTCCACGCAAATGCGGGTTACACTTCCTTTAAATTAAACCGTCCTCATCTCTAACAGTACATCGTATAATCTGTCCGGGTAGTAATATGCGGTGCTTAAGGACGTTGCCTACTTGTGACGTCTCGGTGGGTCAAGATATGATTTAGATTGTTGAATTAAACAAAAATACACTAACGAGTTTTAAAGATATAACATTAAAACAAACACCATAATGTCTTAACTAATTCTAAAAATACTCTTATAGCGTCACAAAATTATTACTTTTTTTTAATCTTGAACTGGTTTTTTGGTACATGTATTTTTTTATGAATCATTTACAACTAAGGCATACAACCCCGACGGCTAGTAAGACACGGTGCTAAAAAAAATCTACAACTTAGTTAAAATGAAACCCGCTTCGCAAAATAGCTTCGAAATCTCCAAGTAGTAAACATCGTTAAAAAAAATCGGCAACATGACCGAGTAGTAAGACGCGGTTCACAGCACAATAAAACATTTTTGTGTGAGACTACCTCTTATTATGGTCGAGTGGTCAGCGAGGTTTGCCCCTAAGTTCGCTAAAATAGAGTAACTTATTTGTTCATAGGTTGGTCCTGCAATAAAAAAAAATATTTCTTTCGCTAGTATTTAGTGTTTAGGTCTGTATGTGTTGTTTTTTTTAGTCTAAGCTAGTTTGTAAGTGGTTTGCCGATAGAACCTTTGCGTTTAAAATTTGAACGTTAAATACCCTAAATAAAAATGATGCGGTAATCTCTACTTGAACATATTTTCCTTAGTTTCTTATTTTGTTTCTTTATCTGGGGGAAAAAAAGTTATAGTTTCAGGAATGAAAGGGACTTTTTATTTTCTAAAAGGTTGGGAAAAAACCCTTTGAACCTACTCATATAACTTTTATTGTATTTAAACCTTTATTTTGTAACATTTCTTTGCTGGCTTGGAATATCAAAAGTTCTCCAAAGTTGTTCTTTGTGTGTGCGTGTGCGCGCCATCAGCTATAAGAGGACTTTGCTGAATGTATCCATGGGTGTACGGTATAAGACTAAAATAACCGTAGGAATAAAAATAAAATTAATATCAGTAATACAACGGTCTGTTTTGATTTCCTTCCTAAAAATTTGGGAAATTACTTGGGTGGGGGGGGGGGCAGCATATAACCCTAGAGGAAAACAAAAGAGAGAAGCTTTTAAGAATCTCAAAAATGTTTCGTTTCATTTTGTTGAAACTGTGAAGTAAAGTTGGTAGCAATTTATTTCCCTACCCGGTAGTTGGTATTCAATTTGTAGAAGAGACAGACAAAATGTTGGAGATATCTTTCCCTTTTTTCCCACCAAACGAAAAATCTTGACGGAATTAGGGCAAGATTAAAAAGTAACAATTTGTTATTTCTAAAATACTAGTAGGGCTCTCATTTATATGAGAATAACTTTGAAAATATAAAATAGCTCCGAGACGTTTGTGTTTAAAAAAAAAATATATATATTTTTTACTGTGTTTTAACTTTCATGAAGACCCGCTTCGGTGGCCGCATGGTCTAAGGCGCTACTCTCGCAGTAAACTAGACTGCCAATGACGGGTAGATCTACTAAGTTCGAACCTCTGTTGGATGTACTACGGTTGATTTTTCCAAGATCGTTTTCCATTCTCTCTCCACTAAAATGCGGGTACTCTTTCTTTAAATATAACCTTCCTAATCTTTAAAACCGTTAGCGTAATCAGTGTATAACCCGACAGGTTAGCAAGACGCGGTGCTAAAAACAACCCTTTATTAAGGGTGATCCGCCTATTTACAGTCATAAGGAAGGGATGATGAAAGTGATTTTAGGGGAAATGTACGAATATGGTCGTTTACTGGAATCATACTTTTTAATTTTATTGGGTAAGTAAAATGCCATTTGACATCCAAATATTGAAGTGTTTATAAAAATGATATTCGTGTTTCATTTTCTACAGACTTATTATATTGTTTTAGTACATATTATAACATAATTGGTGCGTTTTATTTAATACATGGAACTTAAAACAGTTTAAAAACCCTCAACCTATATACTTATTTTTTTTGTGTGGATCACCGCGTCTCATTACCCTTTCGGGTTATACGCATATGTACTAGTTACGCTAATATGTCAGGGTAGAAGGTCAAATTTAGAGCCAGTGTACCCTCATTTGCGTGGAGAGAAAGTGGAAAACCATTTAGGAAAAAATAACCCTAAGTACACCCGGTTGAGATTCGAACCCTAATATCCCAGTCATTGGCAGTCTAGTCTACTAGGAGAGTAGCTCCTTAGACCGTTTGACCATCGAGGCTTCTCCTCGTTCCAGCTTGGAAATCTCGAATAAGTAATCAAAATATAAAACATATAATTTTTTTAACTAAGTTCAACAAGAAGAGGATTCTACTGACTGGAAAACTGGACATGGAGAGCATTGACCAAGGCTGCTTTCAACAAGAAGAGGATTCTACTGACTGGCAAACTGGACATGGAGAGCAATGACCAAGGCTGCTATCAACAAGAAGAGGGTTCTACTGACTGGAAAACTGGACATGGAGAGCAATGACCAAGGCTGCTTTCAACAAGAAGAAGGTTCTACTGACTGGCAAACTGGACATGGAGAGCAATGACCAAGGCTGCTATCAACAAGAAGAGGGTTCTACTGACTGGCAAACTGGACATGGAGAGCAATGACCAAGGCTGCTATCAACAAGAAGAGGGTTCTACTGACTAGAAAACTGGACATGGAGAGCAATGACCAAGGCTGCTATCAACAAGAAGAGGGTTCTACTGACTGGCAAACTGGACATGGAGAGCAATGACCAAGGCTGCTATCAACAAGAAGAGGGTTCTACTGACTAGAAAACTGGACATGGAGAGCAATGACCAAGGCTGCTTTCAACAAGAAGAGGGTTCTACTGACTGGCAAACTGGACATGAAGAGCAATGACCAAGGCTGCTATCAACAAGAAGAGGGTTCTACTGACTGGAAAACTGGACATGGAGAGCAATGACCAAGGCTGCTTTCAACAAGAAGAAGGTTCTACTGACTGGCAAACTGGACATGGAGAGCAATGACCAAGGCTGCTATCAACAAGAAGAGGGTTCTACTGACTGGCAAACTGGACATGGAGAGCAATGACCAAGGCTGCTATCAACAAGAAGAGGGTTCTACTGACTGGCAAACTGGACATGGAGAGCAATGACCAAGGCCGCTTTCAACAAGAAGAGGGTTCTACTGACTGGCAAACTGGACCCAGAGAGCATTGACCAAGGCTACTTTCAACAAGAAGAGGATGTTACTGACTGGCAAACTGGACATGGAGAGCAATGACCAAGGCTACTTTCAACAAGAAGAGGATGTTACTGACTAACAAACTGGACCGGGAGATAAATTACCAAGACTGCTTTCAACAAGAAGAGGATGTTACTGACTAGCAAACTGGACCGGGAGATAAATTACCAAGACTGCTTTCAACAAGAAGAGGATGTTACTGACTAGCAAACTGGACCTGGAGATAAATTACCAAGACTGATTTCAACAAGAAGAGGATGTTACTGACTGGCAAACTGGACCCAGAGAGCATTGACCAAGGCTACTTTCAACAAGAAGAGGATGTTACTGACTGGCAAACTGGACATGGAGAGCAATGACCAAGGCTACTTTCAACAAGAAGAGGATTCTACTGACTGGCAAACTGGACATGGAGAGCAATGACCAAGGCTGCTTTCAACAAGAAGAGGATTCTACTGACTAACAAACTGGACATGGAGAGCAATGACCAAGGCTACTTTCAACAAGAAAAGGATGTTACTGACTGGCAAACTGGACCTGGAGATAAATTACCAAGACTGCTTTCAACAAGAAGAGGATGTTACTGACTGGCAAACTGGACCTGGAGAGCAATGACCAAGACTGCTTTCAACAAAAAGAGGATGTTACTGACTAACAAACTGGACCTGGAGATAAATTACCAAGACTGCTTTCAACAAGAAGAGGATGTTACTGACTGGCAAACTGTACCTGGAGATAAATTACCAAGACTGCTTTCAACAAGAAGAGGATGTTAGTGACTAACAAACTGGACCTGGAGAGCAATGACCAAGGCTGATTTCAACAAGAAGAGGATGTTACTGACTGGCAAACTGTACCTGGAGATAAATTACCAAGACTGCTTTCAACAAGAAGAGGATGTTACTGACTGGCAAACTGTACCTGGAGATAAATTACCAAGACTGCTTTCAACAAGAAGAGGATGTTACTGACTAGCAAACTGGACATGGAGAGCAATGACCAAGGCTGATTTCAACAAGAAGAGGATGTTACTGACTAGCAAACTGGACCTGGAGATAAATTACCAAGACTGCTTTCAACAAGAAGAGGATGTTAGTGACTAACAAACTGGACCTGGAGAGCAATGACCAAGGCTGATTTCAACAAGAAGAGGATGTTACTGACTGGCAAACTGTACCTGGAGATAAATTACCAAGACTGCTTTCAACAAGAAGAGGATGTTACTGACTGGCAAACTGTACCTGGAGATAAATTACCAAGACTGCTTTCAACAAGAAGAGGATGTTACTGACTAGCAAACTGGACCTGGAGAGCAATGACCAAGGCTACTTTCAACAAGAAGAGAATGTTACTGACTAGCAAACTGGACCTGGAGATAAATTACCAAGACTGCTTTCAACAAGAAGAGGATGTTACTGACTAGCAAACTGGACATGGAGAGCAATGACCAAGGCTGCTTTCAACAAGAAGAGGATGTTACTGACTGGCAAACTGGACCCAGAGAGCATTGACCAAGGCTGCTATCAACAAGAAGAGGATGTTACTGACTGGCAAACTGGACCTGGAGATAAATTACCAAGACTGCTTTCAACAAGAAGAGGATGTTACTGACTGGCAAACTGTACCTGGAGATAAATTACCAAGACTGCTTTCAACAAGAAGAGGATGTTACTGACTAGCAAACTGGACCTGGAGATAAATTACCAAGACTGCTTTCAACAAGAAGAGGATGTTACTGACTAGCAAACTGGACCTGGAGAGCAATGACCAAGGCTACTTTCAACAAGAAGAGGATGTTACTGACTAGCAAACTGGACCTGGAGATAAATTACCAAGACTGCTTTCAACAAGAAGAGGATGTTACTGACTGGCAAACTGGACCTGGAGATAAATTACCAAGACTGCTTTCAACAAGAAGAGGATGTTACTTACTAGCAAACTGGACCTGGAGATAAATTACCAAGACTGCTTTCAACAAAAAGAGAATGTTACTGACTGGCAAACTGGACCTGGAGAGCAATGACCAAGGCTACTTTCAACAAGAAGAGAATGTTACTGACTAGCAAACTGGACCTGGAGATAAATTACCAAGACTGCTTTCAACAAGAAGAGAATGTTACTGACTGGCAAACTGGACCTGGAGATAAATTACCAAGACTGCTTTCAACAAGAAGAGAATGTTACTGACTAGCAAACTGTACCTGGATATGAGGAAGAAACTGATCAAGTGATACATCTGGAGCTTCTCTCTTTATGTACCCCGAGGAAAAGGGAGAATATTATATATTTAGAAAGCTTTGAACTGGAGAAAAAAAAAGAGGATAAAGTGGACAGATCGAGCTACAAATGAAAAAGTTTCAAGACGAGTAAATGAAAAAAATAAACAATCTGCAGGTGAGTGAAGTGAAAAGCGGGCTAGGAAGAAAACGAATACAACTGGTTTATGACCTCAAACAAGGATAAAATACGACTCTCGGGATCTAAAAAAAAAAAAAGGAATTTGCTCATAATACATGCTGGGGAGCAAAATTTGGCCAAATCACTGGACCATTCTAATGACAGAATACCTAATAAATAAAGCTCAGACATGCAAATCTAATCGTAGGCTACTACACCACCTTTCTTTACAATTCTTCATGAGGAGTCTTCTTAGATCGTGTGACGGACGATAAGGAGAAAATATGAAACAAGTCCTTTCAGCCTCCCTTGTATTGTTGTCGGAGCTCGAAATAGAAAGTCAATGTCAAGGCGGGCAGAAGAAGAAATCAGGGGGGAAAGAATGTGGCGTACCCGTGTGACGGTGCGCCCTGCGTGTGCCCCCCCCCCCTTCTCAAGGCGCCGCGCCTGCGCAGTATCGCCCCGGTGGACCTGCGCTGCAGACCAGCCTCGCCAGGATCCTCGCCGAGCTCGCTACTAGCTAGGTCACTCAGTCAACTCAGTCGTGTTCGTGAGCCATCTTGTTCTCTCCGTTTCTCTCTCTCTTTCGTGCGAGATGGCGTGGGGCTACTGGAGTGCCACGTCCGTGCTTCCCGACCGGGGGCGCTCTCCCAGGCGTCGCAACGCTGCCAACGCCACCCCTCCGCCCACCACCTCGTCCGTGGCCGTCACCACGGACAACGGTGGTGGCGTGGGCCCTCTCGCGTCGAGGCGGGCCTCGGTCGACGTCGGGGTCGCGGTGCCGCCCCCGCCTGGCCCGGGAGGGGCGCTCGCCGTGGTGTTGTGTGGGGGAGCGGCGGCCGCCTCTTCGCGGGCGGCGATGGGCCCCAGCTTCATGGAGGATGGTGGGGGTGGGGTGGAGGCGGTGACGGTGTTCCCGCCGGAGGGTTTCCGTCACCAGGAGCATTGTCAGCTGCACCAGGCGACGCTGGTAGAGTGCCACCGGGAGGAGGTGGCGTCGGCGTCCGAAGACGAGGAGGACCCTGGATATGCCACAGGTACACCAAGGGACGCGTTTGACATCCTCGGGGGACAATCTTCTTCGTTGATCTCTTAAATTAGAATTATTAGATTCGTAAACATAATTTTTCATGACAGAAGCTAAGAAATGTTCTTTCATAAAAACAGTTAATGTGGCATGTAGCATAGTGCATGTTGAAGCTTGTTATGACAAGTATATGTAACTAGCCAGAATTACTCACGCTGCGGTATTATGTAATCAACCGTTTTGGACCTTAAAATCATTAAAACAATCTTCAATTATCTCAAACTGTTCTGTTAAGACTCCCACACCGTTGTATGTCTTAGAGTAATTAAGTTCTGAAGCTTTAAAATCACTCAAATGTTCTCAATTTATATTAGAATGTTTTGTTGTGACTGAAAATAATCACTTTATTTGTGTTATGTTTCTAACTATTCACTCTGATCTTAGGACTGGAACTGGGGCAGTAATAGTTAAAATGCTAGGTTTAGGGACATAATGTAATAAGATTTTGGTGGCAAGGGCTTTCATTTGTAAGGCTTTTTTTTATCTACCAAAATACTCATATATATGTAGGACTTTGGTAGTAAAATAGGCCTGTCAAAACAACAGCTGGGTGACAAACTATATAAATTTATATTAATCTTTAGTGTTTCTTAAAAAATCTTCGCTACATCACTTAATAAAGAATGCCGTTACGCCAAATGCATATATATATATCTTTTTTTTTACTGATACTAATTTACCGAATGTTCCCCGAGTCCCACTTGACGGTGTGTCTACCGAATGAAACGGCGTTGTTTTGTTGTTGTCAGCTGATGGAAGAGCGAGCGAGCGACCCGCCCAGCGTTGTTTGGGCGGAACCGCTTGCTGCTGCTGTTGTTGTAAGGGGCATATCCTGTCGCAAACCGTGCCCCGTCCCACGGTGGTGTCGGTTACTCTTTGTTTACTAGGTGTGGGGGAGGGGGTGGGGGTGCGTTTGACTTGAGTTCGGAACATTTCGATCACGGACTGATGATGTTTGATTACTTTTCAGTGGGTCACGTGCTGCTTTTTTTCCCCTGATTTAAAATATAAAGGTCGTCTCACCACGCGGATAGAGCGTATCATTTGCTGGATCTACTTTCACATATTCATACGTCAAGTGATATTATTCGCAGCGGTTACTTTTGATAGATATATTATTATTATTATTATATTATTAATACCCATAAAACCATAATAATAAAATAGTAAAATGTTATCAATATTAGTCCTTCTTATAAAATTGGAGGTAACACATTTCTAACACTATTGGGGTAACCTTATTTTACATTTCTTACTACAACAAAAATGTTTTTGGCCTGAATAAATAATTAACTATTGCTTGAGTAGAAACATTTAGTTCAATATTCTACTCCAAATAATCTCAACTGCTGTATCTGTCAAGGGCATCGTGAAATTTAACCAGGACTGTTTTCTCCTAATTTTAAAAAGTTTCTGGTTGAATGACACAACACCTATATAAGGGTTATTCAAGAACCGTAAATATTACCATGTGTGGACAATTAAATTAAACTCATCTACTGAAGTGTTTCTATTTATAGTTGCTGAAAAATAGTAGATTTTTGTCTTAAATACTACAAAAATAACTTAACTCGCGTTCCATAACGTCCGAACTTAGTCGTTAAAATTATTATTATTAGCACCGCGTTTTACTACCCGTTCGGTTTATACGTACTTACCCTAATGTGTAATGGTAGGGTGATTGCGAGATGAAATGGAGGACCTACAGTTTAACGTGGGATCCGAACCACGGTGGAGGCCTGACATTCCACACATTCACAAGTTGTGATTAATACACGTCTTGTTTAGAGGTGAAGGAAGGTTTGGTAATCAGATAAAACCTAGGATTGAACCCCTGACCATCAGCACTGAAGTCCGACACCTCAGACCGCCAGGTCACCTAGTCGTTAATAGATCATTCATATACTATGTAACTCTGCTGTGGAGGAGGTCTAATATGCACGTGGTGTTATATGGGAGGGGAGGGTGGTTATATCACAGTGTTATGGGACGAAGGTCTTATACTTAAATTATAATGTTGAAAAAAATATCATTGCTCATATTTTCAACGTTAGTAAACTTACTTAAGGCCCTTGGCCCTGTCGAGTGCAAGTCTAAAACCTATTTTGTGGGGTGTTGGGTGAGAGGGTGAAAGGTGGCGTGGCTTCACAATCGACCAAAGTATCCTTCCGCGCCAACAAGAACAGATGGATAATGGGAACCGTAGATGGCGCTAGTTACCGGACAGGTCTTGCGGAAAAATCATACGTTTGTAAATATCAATTTTCTCGGGAATGGGGAAATTTTTATGTTAATATTTTCAACACCCCTTCTAATATATGTATCGATGTTTATTGCTTGTTACATTTTCTTATTTTTTGTTATGGAGCTGGCAATTTTCTATTGAAAAATGTCAATTTGATCATTTTTTGATCGCTGTTAAAATTATAGAGGAGATGTTATATAAAATTATAACTTAATAAACATGCTTCTATTCTTGAAAAAAACCGTTTCCGAAAATAAAATTGCTAAACAATAAAAATTCTTGAAGATAATCGTTTGTTCCCACGGCTCTGCATTTCCACAATTAATGAAAACGGCCGATCGCCTTAAAGATAACTTGCAATATTATTCTGAAGTAGTAACACATCCCAGTCCCTCTTTTAGTGTCACTAAAGCGTCCCCTGTGAACTGACATTCACTCTTGATGGGGAAAAAAAAAAGGAAAAGGGTCTAAATAGGTAAGAGACCCGCTTCGGTAGCGCGCGGTCTAACGCGCTACTCTTGTGTTGGACTAGACTGCCGAAGATGGGGAAATTAAGGTTCGATCCCGGCTGGGTGCACTGGGGGTGATTTTCCCTAAATGTTTTTTCACTGTCCCTTCGCGCAAATGTGGGTACGTCTTCTCTAGACCAAGCCTTCCCAATCCCAAACATTAGCGTGTGTGCATAGGCGTATCACCCGGATGGCTAGTAAGACGTGGTGTTAAATAAAATAAGTGTTGCGTGTAAAAATCAGTGAAATTGTACAATATAAGTTCTTGAGTGTTCTATCGAGAGATAACAAGTCACAAATTGCGGTTTTACCAAGTCTTGTCCACTCTGGAAACTCGCCACCTTAAATTAATTCGCTAACGAAGTATGTCTTTTTTTTTTCACCCTGTGCTTATCGGCCGGTGGCCCAATGACGTCATTAGGACGTACCGCATCCGCCGATGAAGCAGGCCGCGGAGGAGGAGGAGGCTAGACACCGCGCTGAACTGGGCCGCAACCCGTCCGGGCTGTGCGACGATTCACAGTACACTTGCTTTCTATGTCAGTCTCGTAGCCGTGACGTTCCTCGCTGTATCTTTCGAGAGCAAGGATCTAAGACCCGGTCCACACGGCGCTGATGATTGCGTACTTAACACTACTTAGGATAAGATATTAAAAAGTCTACAACTTAGCTCAGTCGGTAGTGTGTCTGTCTACTGAGCTAAGAGTATCAGGTTCAATTCCTGGCATGGCCGAAAAATGTATCACTGGTGAAATTTGGGCTTACCTTTCACAGTGATGAATTAACGCCCGGGGACTGGATGTTGTGTCTGTTCTGGATTTGAGTTAGTTTAGCTAATCAGTCGATTCAGAAAGTGCATGTTAAACTCCTCATATAAATACAAAATATGTAAATAAATCTTGCACAGTAAATTGGTTCGTGTATATCGGGTTTAAAGTGGGGGGTGTAGGGGACGCGAGAAAGGGTAAATGTTTTGCACTTATATAAAAACTTTTTTTGGTCAAAATAAATCAAATATTGCTCCAGTAGAAACATAGGAGTTTAATTTACTTCATATCTTGATATCACCAATTTTTGAATATCTGTCAAGGGTGTCCTGGAATTTAATTACAACTTTTTCTCTTTATTTAAATTTTTTTATCATCTAATGGCACGATGTTAATGACAGCTATTCAATAAATGTTGATAATCAATCATGTAAGAAAATTAAACTCTGCGTTTATACTGAAGCGATATTTGAATTATTTTGTAATAATCTGTACGACCGAGGATTGAACCCTGACCTCAGCACAGAATTCTCGAACCTTACCCCTTAATTACACTTGTTGACTCTTATCTATGTTTGCCTTGTACAGGTAATATTATTATACTGTTCAGTATCAAGCTCGGAGGATTGCGAGAGGCAGGATGGGGCTAGCGTTCGTGTTTTGCTACACAGGTACTCAACTTCCGGACCTATGGATGTGTGCCGTAAATTAATTATTGTTATGCTCTAGGTTACATTAATTCCCACCACAGATATGGACCCCAGCTTCCTCTAACATGACTACCTCGAGGTTTTGTCAGGTTCATCTAGTATGGTTATCCGGGGTTCGAATCTTTGCCTGGTAAGTTGAAAGTGTTTTTTAAAACTGTTTGTTAAAGAGCGATACGGGGGTACAATTCCTATTAGTTCTACCTTCCTCATACTACCCCGTTAGATGTTATCTAAAGTTGTTATGAGCACGCGCGACGAGGAATGGGGAAAAAAGGGTGTTAGGTACACGTTGTATGTGTCTCAGAAACTGTTCTCTGTTGCCAGCTGTGAAACGGCGTGACTCTTTAACCGGGCGGCGTCCTTAAGGCGCTAGAATAGTCGATCATATTCATCAACGTAAGAAACCAAATGGGTTATAAAGTTACTGGCTGGAGCTGTCCGGCAGTAGGAAAACAAACAGGGGAGGAGGGAAATACAAATGACAATACAATTTGTGTTGTGACCCCTGCTATTAAATGACATCATTCTATTCACAGAGATCCATTCTACGCTCCTATACCAGTTACCTTTTCGTTTCCTAGACATTAAGCACTTAATTATCAACATAAATATGTGGATTTTTGGACCTTTCAGGATGGAAAATTTCGTCTTTTAAACTATGTTTACAACTATATATATATATATATATATAGGGTCATAAAAAATAGGTTTGTGTTCATTTCAGCAAGAACCAAACTCGTGTAATGTTAGAGGCTTTGTCAATATTTAACCCAAGTGCCAAGATCTGATTGACAATATATCCGTTATCTAGACAGCCCCCTTAAGGAGTCCTCACTATAACGATACGTCGTCAGTGCGTGAATCCTGCTGGTTGGCATCAATCCCCCCCTTTCCCCCTCTTAAGCCGACGATCACAGTTCACATACACGCACAAGTTGGAGGGGGGAGTGGACAACCGGAAGTTGAACCTGGCATCACACCACCTATCCTTTTTCACACGTCACAGCCTTGATACATAACAATGACGCCAGGACAGTACATAACCAACCGGCTCAGGGTCAAGCCTCTAAAACTGCCGCCCGTCCCCTCGAGACACAACCCTAGACGGAGACTCTGGGTAGTGGATGGTGCGTACGTGTACCTGAACATAGTCCTCCCTTGTTCTTGAGACGTATCATCAGCCAATTAAAACTCCAGTAACCACATTAGACGGGAAATATATTCGTTCGTGGTTGAAATGCCTCTGGGTAACCTTATGTCACGCGGATAGTACGTTCCTTTTAAAACGGTGTTGATATTATTTCGTAGGTTTGACCTCTTATAGTTAGTTGAGTCGTAAAATGGGGTAGTATTGAAATAATGGTTTGTATTATTATTATTATTATTATTATTATTATTATTATTATTATTAGCAGCACCGCGTCTTACTACCCATTCGGGTTATACGCACTTACGCTAATGTGTAATGGTAGGGTGATTGTGAGATGAAATGAAGGACCTACAGTTTAACGTGGAATCCGAACACGGTGAGGCCTGGCATTCCCCACATTCACAAGATGTCTTGTCAGAGGTGAAGAAGGTTTGGTAATCAGATAAATCTTTGCGGGACCGAGATTGAACCCTGGCCGATTGGTTTGTAATCATAGGAATGGTTTCCATTGATATATTTAACTTGCTATCATTTATTATATTCACTATTCTTTATCTAAGGGAGGATTAAGGAGATGCCAATAGCATAGCACCTTTATAATGATGGGATGCTTATTATTACTACCCGTTCGGGTTATACTCACGATAATGTGTAATTTATTGTAGAGTGATTGTGAGATAAAATTTAGGACCTACAGTTTAACGTGGAATCCGAACCACGGCGGAGGCCTGGCATTCCACACATTCACAAGTTGTGATTAATACACGTCTTATTAGAAGTGAAGGAAGGGTTTGGTGATCAGATAAATCTGTGCCGGGACCGAGGATTGAACCCCGGACCCGAGCATTCCTTACCCCTAGACCACCAGGTCACCTATGATTGGATGGAATCTATAGAAGAGCTTATAATTATGGGATGGAATTTATATTGGAGTTTATATTGATAAGACGGAATTTATATCAGAGGTTGTATGGATGGGTGGAATTTATATAAGATATTGTAATGACGTGACGGAATTTATACGAGAGATCATAATAATGGACGGAATTTACATTAATAAAATACAAACGGGACGGAATTCACCAGAACCGCTACTGTACTTGGTTACTTTATTTTGTAAATCGTGTGCGTATTTGATTGGCATATTTAGAAAGCGTAAGTTATATAGAGCCCCATTTCTTCCCCCTAAAAAAAACCACTGCACTCAAAGGCGGTTTCGCTGGATGGACAAAACATACGGACACTGTCTCTTCAGACACTGCAGGACATTTATATTCTAGTATGACAACGAAGCGATCGGTAACAGCCCTTTGCTGGTGTCGAACCCAGTTCTGGCCACAGCGCTAAAACTCGTTCATGCAGAGTTCCTAAAACCCAGGACGCGCCCATACATACTAGATCTGAGGCGGTGATCAATTGATGATTCGAGTGGTGCATTGGAGCGATAGTAAAATGATAGTAAAATGATAGCATGGCTGCATCGACTCCCCTCTTCCCCCCCTCCCTCATATAATGGACGGTACTGAATGTTATATTGTTTGGCGGAACTACCGTTACTGCGATGGGGATTTTCGATATAGATTAGATTACTACCAGGGTTCACAGACAGTTTAGTAAAATAAGTGACTAGTTTTACTTTTTTTAAATCAAGGGCGAAAATAAACGCGTTTACAAAAGTACAGGATATTAAAAAAAAAGAGACGATTAATAACGTCCTTACACGTGCCCGTTTCTGATTACTCAGGTGCACACACACACACACACACACACACACACACACAACACACTCGATTTGCTCACCCCCAGTCCGTTTTCTTTGCAAGTGGATCTAAATTAATGTAACTTCAGAGCAGTTTTTTGATAGGTCTCACCGTTTAGTCACAAGAGACCTCCAAAGAAAGGTCCGCACCGACTTTAAAGTAATAATACACCAGTAAACCCGTGCGAGACTTAAGCACATTCAACCTTCCCCTCTCCAAAAGTCGTTGGTTGGGTTGTCAGCGAAGAGAGTTTATTTCCGGTAATTGATACAAAAATATTGTTAGATTTTCCTTTTAACTTAAATTTTAAACAAACAATGTGTTTTAACGTAAAGTGAGTATGCTATATCAGAAGTAGGTAATAAAAACCTATCCACTGATACCTTATTCATCGCTGTAGTTTTGTATTAGTTGAGAAAAAGAGATGTTGACAACAGAAATAATATATAGGATATAATGTTGATATAACTATTCATTTTATTTAGTATTTAACTATACAATTAAAACTGATATAATTACAAATTTTAACCATGCTTAAGTTCAATTTAAAAACTGATCGTGGTAACATTTACAAGAATAAAAATATTATGTTTTATTTAATTTATTTAAGCTTAAGGTATTTAACTTGTACTTTCTGAACCGACTGATCATATCAGCACAGTAAAAAGGAAATTATTCCTAGTAAAAACTAGTTAACCCCCTGATGGTTTTTAAAACGGGACATGTATTAGATTTCCAGTTTACTATCCAAACAAAACTCTCAAGAACTGGCTAAGGTGTCCGCATAGTTCTAAGGTGTCATTCTCGCAATATGCTGGATTGTCGATGATGAAGTGGTCAGGGTTCTAATCCCTGTTGGTTGTACCCGCAAATGCGGGTATACTTCTTGTAAAATTCAACCTTCATCGTCCTTAACACATAAGGTTAACTACTATTACATATGCGTTTAGTCCGAACGGGCAGTAATGCGTGGTGCAAAAAAATAAATACATCATTTAGTCGAAAAAAATGTAACTCTTCCTCTATGTAGACATGGTGGTAACAGACAGGGAAAAACCTGTAAAATACTTTTTTTATATATATATCAGGGAATTTAATTACTTAACTCTGCGACAAAACATATAAACAAAAGTGAGAGATTTTGTTTCTCGGCGTTGGCAAAATGTTTCGTCTAGATAATTGTTTTTAAACCGTGCTCCCTGGAGGCTCCGAGAGGCCCTTTTAGAATACGGTTTGTTTTTCACACAATTAATTATCATCAGTAATTAGAATTGACTTTTTTTTTCCTTCCAAATCTGAATAAAGTGCCAAAGTCACAGCCATAGCATATGATTTTTTCCGTTTGGTTTCGACTCGTAAAATTTGGTTGTCGTTATTGAATGTTCATAATATTAATGTAAACATTTTTATAGGAGCTCCATCGTGTATTTTTTCTAGTGCAAGGGCCCTTTGGTCTTCAAAATTTAAGGACCCCCTGATCTAGATATACTTGCTATAAAAGGTTGGTTCTGTAACACATTTACACAAATAATAAATAACACATTAAATCCTGGATAAATAACTGATAAAAATGTTGTTGTTTATCAGCCGTTAGGATTGTTTTCGAAAATATGGGGTCAATATAATAAAAAGAAAAATTGGAATTCACCAAGAAAAACTTTAAAGTGGGGATTTAAAAAAAAAAAGCTGTCTGGAAAACTTTGGAAAGTCAGGAAATTTTCTAGTAAAAGTTTTGTATGAACCTTGGACTAGAGCAATGAAACGTCGCCAAGACTCGAACCCAACCGACCGTTTTTATTTTTTTTAAGATGTTGGCCGAGCGAAACGAGCTCGCAATAGTTTTGTCCCTCCTTTCCTGTTCTTGTTAACTGGGTGACGAAACCCTACTCGCCTTGACTCCGCTAGGTTCCCCCCTCACCTGGCGAGCTCCGAGTCAGGTGGTCTTATGACGTAACTCGTGTTGTTGTCATTGCTTGGAATACAAGTCGTGGGCAGAACCTCATTCTGCTGGCCGGTCGTACAAAAGACACCGTGGCTAAAATTAGTGGGGGTGCTGCTCCAGAAAATTGTAGTCTTTCTTTTAAAAATGTGTAAAAGGGAAAAAAACATGTATAAAAAGAAAATTTATTCAGGAACTTGATAAAATCTTAACAAAAAAACAACATTTTTTACTTACTTTAACTTAAATTGTTACAGTTCAAGCTTGATCTATTCATTTACAAATGAAATCCATTCTTCTTGTTTTAACTTGCGCAAAAAGTTCAATAATTTTTTAATTGAGGAAATTTTTCTACATTGAAAGTATTGAAAGTGCAATTATTCTTTCTGTTAAATAAAAGAACCGAAAAAAAAAGAATCAAATAGAATATCTGGAAGCAGAATAATAATCTATTTCTACACTCTTCTACACTTTATCATGTTCAAGAATATGGTACACGGTTTTTAAGCACAACACACGCTGAGTAAAAAAAACTTCCTTCCACCATCACGCCAGAGCCGGCACTGCGAGAGTAACAGTGCTTTCTCTACCTGGCAGTCCCGCCTTCCTCCCCACTCCCCTCCTATGTGCACATGCGCACAGCAGTCAAACACCACGTCGCTGGCACTGTAAAGCGCACAGTTCTATACAAAGATTTTTGTAAGATGCCTACTGAAGTACTGACATCAAGCTTAAGGAATATATATTGTACTACAAAAATAAAGAAAGAATTAAAAAAAACTCATTGTATTAAATGTTATCGATAATATCAAGTGGAAATGGGGGGGGGGGGGTGCAGTTCTGCAGTGCCTATACACGAGCCGCCACTGTCTGTGCGTAAATATGTTGGAGATGATGAAGGTTGAATTTAAAGGAAGTGTACCTGAATTTGCGTGGGAGTAGAATTTAAAACCAGCTTAAGTATACTCAACTGGAATTCGAACCCCCGATATTCCCGTCAACATTTCAGTCTATTGAGAGAGTGTCGCTGTAGACCAGGGTGATGTAATTTTTTTAATCCCGTGTGCCAACTCTTATTATCACTTTGCACCGTGGGCTGGAGATATAATTAGTAATACCATCAACTTCTACCAACACCACATAATAAACAATTATTTTCAATACTTATACAGTAGCCCCATGGCTTCTTTGGTGTTGGCTGACAGCTGACGGCTTTGAAAAGCTACCAGACCAAATTATGTATCCCTACGCCGAACCATATAATCTGCAAAAACATGTGTTTAGCGGCTGTCACTTCTGATAGTCAAATTTTAGGTACATACCTAAATGTTGAGTGTCAGCTGTGAGCTGTCAGTCAGCACCAAATAAGCCGTGGGGCTACTTACTGTATTAGATTATAAATTATATTTTGGGTTGTTAGAATCTTTCAAATTTTACTGCCAAAAAAAGGTTTATTAATTTCTCAAAAATGTTTTATGAAATATGTACGCTCACACATTTTTACAAAACAACTTATTACTATAAATATATATTTATACATATTTTTATTTGAATAATCAGCTATTTCACATCTGGTATGAAGAGTTTCCCTTTAATTTTGATCCAGGATGCTGTGAGGGCCACATTTTCAGTGAACGCGGGCCGCCACTTTGATCACACTACCTTAAAACATTCTAACACCTTGGATGGGGAGGGGAGGGGTGTCCAAATTAGTTTATAATAATATTACTTGGCAGCCTTTGAAATATATTTGATGCACAGGTTTTTATATCGCGCAGTAGTTTTATTCGGTGGTGTTTTTTTTTTAGGCACGACCAGTCGTGCCCCCCCCCCCACCCCTTCTCAAGTAGATGTCTGGTCCTATTGATGACCACGAGCAAGATTGATAGATGGTTGTCTTGCGTGCGAACTCATTTCCTCCGCGTTAAATTGGTACGAAGCCTTGTCGGCTAGAATATTATACACTTTTTTATATTCGTTATTTATTATACTCCCCGTAGTTCGAGTTCGCGATAGTTCGACTCGGAACTATCGACAATCTACTGTATGTAATGTACGTGTGGTAAAAATATTATACAAATATACTCTCATGTTGTTACGTGATAGTACGGATGGAGCTATTTGCTTACTTGGTTTCATACGCCAGGCGAATCCTATACATTTCATTAGTCTCTCGTGGTGCATCATTTTGAGATTAGTCTTTAAAATGTTCTAATACTTTTTCTTATATAATCCGACACCTTAGCTTAGTCGGTAGCGTCTCTGTCTACTGAGCTAAAGGGTCCCGGGTTTGATTCTCGGCATTGCTGAAGAATCTATCATTGGTGAAATGTATGCCTACCCTTTCATAGTAATGAATTAATGGCCGGGGGACTGGATGTTGTGCCTGTCCTAGTCTTGAGTTAGATTATAAGACGTATGAAGCTACGACAGGCCTATCAAGCCGGTAGTGGAAAATATGTGGCTTGAATAGAAAAACTTATCAAGAACACAGGCTGGAGACAGCAATAGGTGTAAAAAATTATACGTTTTTTATATATTTGTATTGTCCATTTAATGTAACGTATGCAACTGCTGATTTTAGCCTAAGTTTTATTTCTATTACTCTCCCCCAGGGATATTTTACTATGTTTTTGTTTCTAAAAGGTGTAAATGACCATTAATAATATACTTCCTTGGAAGGTTTGTTGTAAAGGATAAGATAAAGAAAATATCAATTTTAAATTCTAACCCTCTTAGGTGTTTAAACGGCATAGGGTGTCACATTTGCATTTGACTATCGGGGAAATTGGAGTTTTTAATACTGGGGGATGAATTTTACTAAATGGCTTTTCGTACTCCCTCCAGGCAAATATGGGTACACTTAATATAAATTCAAAATTAAACATCCCTAAAACATTAGTGTAATTAATATATACATGTATTATCGGGTAGTTGGACGTGGTGCTAAAATAAAAATTTAATTCGCCTTGCAAATAAAATATCTTTATACATAATATATAATATTGGAACATTAGGTTCATAATCGAAATGAAAACAAGCGTTCAAACTATAATTCCAACTGATGGAGAACGCGTGTGTAATACATCAAAGCCAACCTTTATTTGCCCTAAAGATTTTAACTGGAAATCTCCTCATAACGGAAACACGCATTCTCACCTTTCTCGCCTTTATATCCTCCGTTCTGTTCAGTTGTTTTTGAACTTTGGGGGCGCCTCGCCTACCTTACAGCCCTTACCCCCACCCCCCAAACCAACCCCACCCCCACCCCTTTCTCTTGATCATCCTACCTCCCGTGGTCTGAGTCTCAAATAAACCACCTGTAGCCCCGATATAGAAATAACACAACTTATTTTATTTTTCTTCTTCAGGCAAAGCCAGTATTATTCTCACAAACCCTCGTCCTTAAAAATTGTTCGACGACAAAATCTCGTTGAATCGAACAATTGTTTTTTTCACTTAATTTGTTATTTTATTTACGGTGTTTAGCGTGCTCTTTCTAAACTGAATCATTATATAAACAACAGGAACTATAAACTAAATTTTAATATATGACACACAACACCCAGCCCCCGGCCGTTAATTTATCACTACAAAAAAGGTGAAACCTACATTTCACCAATTATCATGCTGGGGAATTGAATCCGGGACTTTAAACTCAGTATGCAGACACGCTACCGACTGAGCAAAGGTATCTGATCTTCCTCATTGCACCCGCACTGGTGGGCATACGGACAAAGGTGTCGGCATGGTCTGGCTTGCTTGTGATGAGTGAGGTCGGAGATTGAATCCTCGTCCAAGGGTATATTTTTTCCTCGTGGGCTTATGAAGCAACCCTCCGCGAACATACGGGTACACTTCCTCTAATTTCTACCTTTTTCATCCCTACCCTACATATGAGGATAGCCCGGTCGAGTGGGGGTCACGGTGCTCTGTCGTAAGGACCCGGCCCTGGGACGCGATCTGGGTCCGCACGATCACTAGAGTATATTAAAACTAAAGACTTAGATATTGATTGATAATAAAGATGAATGAGAAAGAATAGGCTAAAAATAATAATATACGGAAATTCTTTCTAATCTCTTGTAAATTAAAAAGGTTTATAATCAATCTATCCTCCATTAGATTAGTTTACTCTAACTCTTCCACTTTTGTTTTTAACTGGTTTGAACTATTTTACAAAATTTAACCTTTTAATTTATTATTCTGCTTCTTTGTTCTACTTATATCATTTAATATTATATGACCATCTCTTAACTACGTTTTTTAATCACGTTATATCTCATGAAATTATTTTACTTATGTTCTTATCTGCTTTATATTTCACTCTTTTTTAAAACTGTATTTATTGTTTATATTTAGTTTATTTATTTTTAATTAATCCAACTTTCATTCTAATTGTTATTATCATGTTACATCCATTGTTTTGTTATATTTTTGACTTGCAATTTTACTTTTAAATAATGCCAACCATAAATGTCATGTACTCTATTAGCTTTCCCCCTTTGTCTCATATTATTGTATAGGTTTTTATTTAATGCTTTCATTCTCATTATAAAATGTTTTAACGCATTAATTATCACTTTGCTTTTATTTTACTTTTTAGCCTATTCTTTCTCATTCATCTTTATTATCAATCACTATCTAAGTCTTTAGTTTTAATATATTATACACTCCTTACGGAAGATTCTTTTAGAATGTTTTCTAAAATGTTGATCACTAGAGTGAATGTCTTTAGATCCTGTTGGGGTGGCCCTAGGCAGTGTGGCGGACGTTGGACAAGGTCATCTGTGTGTGAGGAGCAGGGCTCCTCGACACACACTAAGCAGTTGGTAGAGCGTACCCGTGTAGCGGGGACAGCTAGCGGGTCAGGGCACCTCCTCGAGATCCCCAACTCCGGGCAGTCGGCCTCAAGAATGGTGCTGAAGGGGTGGCAGCCAAGACTGGGGAATAAGAACGAAGTTGAGGAGACTATGTTCGGAGGCTGAGTCCTGACTTCCTCGTGATTGGGCGATCACTAGGAGGAGCCAACTCCTCCCTCCATCCGGTCCCATTGAGGGGGGGGGGGGTCCTCAAGTAACCTAAGTTAGGCTAGCATGGAAGGCTGGTACTGGTTTTTTCGGGCGCCCTATTACCCGGAACGGCACTCGTTGACTTCGGCCCACGTCCGGCAAAAAGGGATTCTGTCCCGATGGGTATCAGTGGTTGCCTCTGAGCCCGGGTGTAGGGTAGCTTGAAAGCCCTTCGGGGGTCTCTTCGGAGGTTTAGTTTGGGTATCCAGTCCGGTCGAGTAGTAATATGATACAGATTTTAAAATAAGAGATACACCGCGGGAACAAATGAAATAGGCCGCCATTACCGACGACTCTCACATGTGCTGGCCGGCGGCGCTTCATTATTTATGCTTTAGTTTAACATATGGAGCTCATGCTTATTCATATTTCCACCACAACGAAGCTTGATGTGGAACCCTAATATGCACGGGCAACATATGTTTTATCAAACTTAATATCACGTCGTCACATGGGCGTAGAGAGAACTTAATTTGGGGAAGGGGGGTTTCAAATTCGTAGGTCTATGACTTGATGTTAAGATTACTATTAAACCTTAAGAAATAAGAACATTGCTATTTTATACAGTAGTGGTGGAACTTTATTTGTGCTATACAGCGGTGAGGAGTGTGGGCAGTCCTCCAGCTAATGTTAGAAAATTGGATGCCTCTATTTGTGGTGGTTTTCGTTTAAGGATTTTTCTTAAATTATAGTCTACTCTTTAACAGCTATTTAGAATAGTGCTCTTCCAGCTATTTTAAGAAGTGCTCAGCAGATTTAAAAAAAAAAAATTAGATTTCTTATATTCTATTGGAAGAGTTCCTCACCCAGGATTTTTTTAGAAATTTAGAATGACCTAGAATATATGTGGAGGGTTCTTGCCTATATAATATATATATATAATATATATATATATATTTTCTTTCTAAAAATCAAATTTCCCTTAAAGCAACATTTAAAAATTGAATGCCCTTAGAAGGTATTTCGAATGTTCCTTGACTGGATTTCTTAAATAGATGGTTTGCTATTGAAAGTGGTCTCCCTCCAACACATATTTGGGAATTGAATGCTTTTAGAAGCTGATTGGTCCTAGCTTGTTAAAAAAAACTAATGTAAATGCTATAATGCTATAATGCTATAATGCTATTTGGAGTGTAACTTCCCTGGCAAACTTTTTAAAAGTGAATGCTTCTATAAGTTATTTTAAGTTTGATAAAAGGCTGGCTTTGAGCTTCATAAAACCCAAATCCTCTCCCCCTAAGCCCATGCGTTGTTATTAAGGTCATCCTACAATAAAACAGTATTACACAATTTTAACAAGTGTATAATTATGAGCTATAAACAGTGATTCAATTTTTCAAATCATTAACCGTTCCTAAGTTATCAGGGGGTTAAACTTGCTATTTTATGATTTCTGTGTGCCATTGTTAAGGTAAAGCAATTAATGGATGGAGCTGAAATTTAATATAGCTATATAATATATATATATATATATATATATAAAAGGTGTACTAAATGACATATTATAATTACTGTAGTATTATAAATATGTTATTGTGTACATTTCGTGTGAATGTCTTAACTTGTTAAAATTTGCAATACATTTTTGATTGTAAAATGACCCTAAAAACTTAGGTAGCGTCTCTTGATTGTGTATGTTAGGGCTTGTTTGGACGAGAAGAGGATTGAACTGAAATCCATGGGTTTGTAGACAGCCCAGCTGTTGGTCGCTTGGTCTAGTATGTCGAACTTTCAATACACTGGAATCTCGGCCCCCAAGGTGTCTTGGAAGATTTGTTGGGTGGGTTCCAAATACTTTTTTTTACCCCCCCTCCTCCACGAAAATATGATATACTTCCTATACATTTTACCTCATCATTCATAAGCCGTTAGAGTAAATATTCCGGTAGCTTGAACGTGTAATAAGACTAGGTATTCACACAAAAATAACGGTTTGAGTATCAACATATACTTCCCCTCAACCACCCTTCTTCCCCTCCCTCTCCATCAACATCCTCTACCTCCCTTCCCTTTCCCTCAACATCCTCTACCAACCCTCCCTATCCCTTTACTCTCTCTCAACACCTCCTCATCGCCCTCAACTGTCGTACGTAACTTATAGCTTATAAGGAATTATTTGTAGTAAGTAACCTCTTGTACGCCACGAAGCCTTAATTTAGGAACAGCTTTGGCTTGTCCAACAATTTGACTTAAATAACCTCTGTGCTCGGGAATTAGGGGTGGGGGTAATTGGAAGGGGTGGGGGCAAGAGATTTTTTGAAAAAGATAAGCGCTCGCTGGCCTGGAACGAGAGAGAAGAAAAATGGGGGAGGGAAGAATTATTTCTCCTGTAAAGAGATTAAGGATTATGTAAAATATCTCGGGACATGTTGAGTTGGTGGTGTGTTGGGGGGGAGGGGGGGCGGGGTTGACCTTTTTGAGGTCACAGGATACAGTAACCGCAGGGTATTTTAAAAAAAAGGCCCATCTCCCCTTGCTCCGAAAATGCGTTTGTTTCTACCAGACCACAGTTTTTTAAGCCGGACATAAAGCGAGAATAATTGTATATATATTTTAAATTTAAACTTAATATTCTACCTCGTTAATACATGTTTTTGGATTATTTTTATTTCTTTTCACTGCAATACTGGGACCTGCACCAGTTATCATCAAGGGTTTGAATCCTAGTTGGTGATTTTCCCTAATTTTTTTCCCATTCAACCTTCCACGCAAATGGGGGTCCACTTCCTCTAAATTCAATCTTCTGCATTCCTAACACATTATCCTAAATAGTACGTATAAGCATAACCCGAACGGATAGATATCTGACTATAACAAAACAAAATTTTCTTATAAAGTCTATTGTAAATAGGAATACAATTTTTTTCTTAGTAAAAACCAACATATTATTTTTATAGTAAAATAAAACATTTTAAATAAATCTTGGACAAAATTGTTTTTATGTAGGCCTATGCCTATCTTTTTCAAGAATCTATCATCAGTAAACTACCTTTAATTTTGGATCAAGGATCAAAATCACATTTTGTATTTAGGTATTTAACGTGCACTTTCTGAACCGGCTGTTTGTATTAGCACACGGCATTTCTATGAGCGAGAGTGAAAGAGCTCACCAATTTTGGCGTAAAAGGTATTTTCACATTTCCAGGGTTCTTTTACATGTCAACAATCAACATGGGACCAACGGCTTTACTTCCCCCTGCGCAGGAAGCTGTGCTCCGGATTTTTATCGCTAAAAAAATATCCGTCGACCCCGGTTGGGTTTGAACCCACAAACATCGGGTTCTGAGGCGACCAATTTACCCCAAGATCACCGAGGTTGACTATAACCATGTAACATCTAAATATAAAGTTTGAACCAAATCTAGTTAACCGTTTCGAACCTAGCTCCAGTTACATAAAAAAACTATATTTATTATTATTATTATTATATTACTATATTTATTATTATTTATTATTATTATTATAATATTTATTTTCTGGGGTTCATGGACACACAAAACGTAAATATTCATTATAATCTCGAAGTATAAACGTTCACATTCACAACACTTTCTCTACATGAGAAAGTAATATATTACAGTCCCTGGAATCATCTCGATAGTATCTGTGTGTAGAAAATCGATAGTTTGATGGAAAACTGCGCTAGTTTTAGAAAATATCAATGCGGTGTAGCCGGTAGAGTTCGGATCCTATTTGGTAGGCGTGATAACCTCTCGTCTAATCCCCCTGCCCGCCACACACCGCTAAACTCCTCAAACAGCTATGACACACACTCGAGCGGTTTTCTTCTAAACGAGATGCGCGTTGACAAAATTACGCGTGTAAGACTCCTTAGCCCGCATGTGGGGTGTGGGGAGAGGGAGGGGGTGGGTTAGTTCTCTCATTAAAGAACCTCCCTCAATCCCTCACCACACAAACCCTTCCTGTTTTAATTAAAACGGACCCTAACTGACACACGCAGCAGTTTCATTCTCTCTCTCTCTCTCTCTACTTGCTAATTACCGACTCTATCTCGGACATTTCTATGTACACTTCTCTTACCATGAAAGGTAGTGAGTGGTTACCTTGACTGGTTACACTATGATTCTATATTATAAGCTACACCATAGTGGAACCGTGCAAGGCAAGCTTCTTTCGTGGTGAACGAAGGGTACTTTTCTTTGCACGTGCGTTCGAATAATTAAGAGCGGGTAAGGGTTACATTTGTGTGGAAAATATATTTTAAAAAACAACCTTTAGTACTTATTTGCTTTTTAAATTGTGACCTACCCCCAACATTGTCCCACACAAATAACACACAGAGTAAGCACAAGAGAGTTATTCATGTATTTCACAATTAACATGATACAGCTCAATGAGGGAGCGGAACATAAGAGTTAAAGCGTTAAGTAAGGACATAAGCCAGATGGGCTACAAGACACAAGGGTTACCGCCAAGGCCAGTTGGGCACCAAAATAATAACAAACAACAGACGGCTCCTTAATCTTAAACGTCCCAGAATGGCGTCACCAAAATGGCAATAAAAATCAAATAAAATCTTACTATTTGAAATCGTTGATTTTTAAAATTTCTAAAAATGTTTAAGTCTCAAATTTATATAGTACTTAAACTAATAGAAAAATATTATAAAGGCTGAACGATTAAATTTGTGTGTAAATTGAGGGGTGCATTAAGAGATGGTGTGGAATCGCCCCAACCCTCCCACTGTCTCAAGACCGAAAATAATTTTGCTAAAAAACCTAAAACATATTAAGTAAAACTATTTATATAATAAAATCCATGTGGTGTTTGTCTTTCCACAGTTTTTATTTTATTTCAGATCCTCCCTTCAAGTTACAAACTTTAACCGCACACTGAATACTTAAAAGTGTTAATGTTACCCCCAAAATTATTAAAACTGAACAGGAAGATGTCCTCATGAGGAATTGAGGAGCATGGGAATTTATAGTTTTGGCTTATGGGGGCATTACATCTTTATGAGAAAAATCTGAAACTAGAAAAAAAAAATCCCGATAATCTTACAAAAACATGGACACAAATTATCTGATTTTGATCGATACGTTTTCTCTTAATTTAAAAGCTTATTTTATTCCAAATCTAACTATGCTTATGATCAATATTCAAGAGATGTGAAGATTACGAACTAAACGCATCTGCCAAACCAATATTCAAATAGTTTTGACCAAAAACATTCTTGTTATACAAATCTATAAAAATACAACCTCAACTTCCAGCCCACCTTAATTTAAAATACCCAACCTTTTTTGCCAGAAATCCCAATATATGGATGGTATGGCTTATAATACATTTTCGAATAATTTAAACAAAACTTCAGACCACGATACTGGCTGTATGCATATGCGGACCCATGTATTAATTCCTAATGTCTAATTCATGTGGTTTCACTTGCAAATTCTTGATTCCACGTAGAACTCCCAACTCTTCCGGGTAAACGCCGTGACGTGTTTCATCGAGCAACATTGCATACAGCACTGCTCTGCGGTAAGTATCCTGATTCACCAAGGCGTTCCACGTATTTCAATAACCGCATATAACAGGGCGTAACTATAACAACGTCTACATTGAGATCCTGCTCCGTATTATGGAATTTTTTAGATTTGAAGTTATTTATGTACATACATTAAGGCTTCATACTATCCACATAAGCTTTTTTTTTCTCTTGATTCCTTTTAGAGAAGCACTGTATTCCGTACTTGTAAAACAAACACACTGTACTCTTGATTATCCGGGCTTGGAATAACTGGGTTGGAAATTTTTAATTATTTAATAAAATTTCAACTTATGGCCCGCTCAACACGCTACGATATAAGTGGCCGTTGATTTACAGTTTAGTAATGCTCAACGTGTGCACGAACAATAATGAAATGTTAAAATAAATTTTCCATTTCACTATACGTAATAACAAAAAATAAAACTGGCAAATTTGTGAACATGTCATCGAACGGAAGTGACGACATCTGCTTATAGAAAAAAAAAAGACTATGTTATTTGGACGTACTTATTCAGTGTTTACTTTTGAAGAAAGGACATCACAGGTCTATCAGTTTAAAAAAAATATCCGGGCCATATTTTTCCTCCTACCACCCTGTATAATCGAGAACAAATTAAAATATTATTATTATTATTATTATTATTATTATTATTTAGCACCGCGTCTTACTACCCATTCGGGTTACACGCACTTACATTAATGTGTAATGGTAGGGTGATTGTGAGATGAAATGGAGGACTTACAGTTTAACGTGGAATCCGAACCACGTTGGAGGCCTGGCATTCCACACATTCACAAGTTGTGATTAATACACGTCTTGTCAGAGCTGAAGGAAGTGTTTGGTAATCAGATAAATCTGTGCCGGGACCGAGGATTGAACCCCCGGACCGCCATTACAGAAGTCTGATACCCTACCCCTAGACCACCAGGTCACCCTAAAAGCTAATAACCGTACTATACAGGTGTGTGTTTATTATTTTATATGACTCTACGCTCTCTCTTATTGACGAGACCGTGCCCCATTTGACTGACTTCTTGCTGCGTCCTGACGCTCGGCCTGGGACTACGCCTTCCTGCCCTCACCGCAGAAGGTCAAAGGTCGCGCTGGGCCCAAATCTCGTAGATACAAAAGGAGGGGCCGAGGGGGGGGGGGGGTAGCGGCCTTTCATTCCTTTCCGGAGCGCAAGCCACGATGTTACCGTTTGCCGCAAGCCTCCTAGTCCGGATGCATCCGCTTCTCTTGGTCTCGGAATAAGTTTTAATGTCGTGACGTGTTTACACTCACTTAACCGCGCATCCCCAACACCTAAAACTAGTTCTTTTTAAGAAACTATATTAACATGATCAATTTTTGTTTTCTTTCGAGACAACTGAACGTCAGCAATACGTTTCAACTTTCTTGTAGGTGACCTCTTTAAGATTGGCATACAAACATTATAAACCACGTAACTCTGCTTTGAATGGACTTAGAGGGTGGAGGTAACGCAAATGTGTACATGGTGTTAGATTGGGGTAGCTCTAATGTCTACATGGTGTTAGATTGGGGTAGCTCTAATGTCTACATGGTGTTAGATTGGGTAGCTCTAATGTCTACATGCTGTTAGATTGGGGTAGCTCTAATGCCTACATGCTGTTAGATGGGTAGCTCTAATATCTACATGCTGTTAGATTGGGTAGCTCTAATATCTACATGCTGTTAGATTGGGTAGCTCTAATATCTACATGGTGTTAGATGGGTCAGCTCTAATAACTACATGGTGTTAGATGGGGTAGCTCTAATATCTACATGGTGTTAGATGGGGTAGCTCTAATATCTACATGCTGTTAGATTGGGTAGCTCTAATATCTACATGGTGTTAGATGGGTCAGCTCTAATATCTACATGGTGTTAGATGGGTCAGCTCTAATATCTACATGGTGTTAGATGGGGTACTCTAATATCTACATGGTGTTAAATTGGGTAGCTCTAATGTCTACATGGTGTTAGATTGGGGTAGCTCTAATATCTACATGGTGTACATGAGGCGGTCGAAACATGTAATAAAAAAGCGTTACGTGGACCCTGATGGTGAGTTAAACTTTCCCTTATAGAGTAAAATATGAATAACTAGCAGAAGTATATGGTGGCACTGTTTTTCTTTGCTTCCAACTGAAGGGGAAAAAAACCTTCATTTTATTTTTTCCGTAACAGTTTAAAATTAATTTAAAAATTTCAAATCCAAGTTTTAAAATTCCGGCTTCTAGGTGGTCATGTTCGTACATAGGAGCTACTAAGTTTAAAATGTCATTCCTCTGTGTGCGGTAAATATCGCGAAATGCTTATGAAAGACAGACAGACATACCCTTAATAATTGTATTAGTTTATATGATAAAATAAGACTATTATTTAGAGTCGCGTTATATGATGGAGGTACTGTGTATAGCGTGAGGTATCCGGTAGGGGATTAGTTTAAAACTTATTACTAGCACCGCGTCTTACTACCCATTCGGGTTATACGCACTTACGCTAATGTGTAATGGTAGGGTGATTGTGAAATGAAATGAAGGACCTACAGTTTAACGTGGAATCCGAACCACGGTGGAGGCCTGGCATTCCCCACATTCACAAGATGTCTTGTCAGAGGCTCAGTTTAAAACTAACATTTAGAAACTAAAAAAAAAGCAAGCACATTTAATTGTTTTTCTAAATCATGTATTAAAACTATGTTGCTTTATTCAATGAACGCTTCTTCTAACTCACCTCTATTATCTATAACAATAAAATGAAATGTCTGTATAACTGTATGTTTGTGTGTGTGTGTGTGTGTGTGTGTGTGTGTGTGAGAGAGAGAGAGAGAGAGAGAGAGAGAGATACCCAGCCAAATCTACCGCACGCAGAGATCTGAAATTTTTAACATAGGTTGACGGAAGGGGGTCCTAACGCACCTTGAAGCCGGATTTTTAATCTGGTTTAGAATTACGTTTCAGAGATAACATTTCCATTTAAAAGCGGCGTTATTTGGGGGAGAGGGGTGGACCCTTATACATCTTGGCCCATGGAAAAGTAGCCCAACTCCTATATTCAGCAGGCACCTCACTCTGAATTGGAGGGGTCATTCCCCTTCCCCCCATATTGTGACATGAAGAATGAGCAAGTGAACTGCTTGTCTAAAGCTTTATTGACTCATTCTTCATGTCACAATATGGATGGAGGGGGATTGATCTCCTCCAATTCAGAGTGAGGCGCCTGCTGAATATAGGAGGCAGGCTAGTTTTCCGTGGGCCACGCTGTATAATTCTTATACCACAGTGGGTCACGGGCAATGCCGTGCGGGATTGCTAGTAGTTTATATTTTAATCTCCGGGAGAAAGAGTATCTCTGTGCTAATCTTAAAGTGCGATGGAAGGGGACGCGAGAAAAGGTAAGTGTTTTGGCAGTTTTCTTATTAAAATTTTTTTGATCAAAATAACTCAAATATTGCTCCAGTAGAGACATAAAAAAGTTTAATTTTCTTCACACGGTGATATCAACAGTTGTTGAATATTTGTCTTGAGCTTAGTGGGATTAGATGAAAAACGTTTTAAATGGATAGAAAAAGTTGTCATTAAATTCCAGGACACCCTTGACAGATATTCAAGAAATTTGGAAGTCACCATGTGAGGAAATTTAAACTATATGTTTCTACTGGAGAAATATTTGATTTATTTTGGTCAAAACAAGATGAAATTTAGCGCTTTTTTATATATTTTCTCAAAATACTATATCTGATCACTTAGTACAAGACGTAGGGTTTATCAAAGACTAGATTTTATTTGACGCGGAGGTCGTGTCTGGAATCTTGGTTTGGTTCCCTCTAAGGATGATGGGTTTGTTCTTACTGCCCTTTCGGGTTGTACGCTTATGTAATATTTACGCTAATAGATTTAGGAACTAAGAAGGTTATATTAATATGTAATGTACACACATTTGCGTGGAGGAAGAGTGGAAAATCATTTTGGAAAAAACAACATTCACTACACCCGACCGAGATTCGAACCTTTATCTCCTCGTCATTAGTGGTCTAGTCTACTGTGGGAGTAGCGCCCTAGGTGACCTGGTGGTCTAGGGATAATGTGTCGGACTTCTGTGTTGGGGGTCCGGGGTTCAATCCTAGGTCCCGGCATACAACTTTTTTTTCGTGATTTTTTACCTCTCTTTATTCCCACATAAGAGATCGTAAGATTTTTGGTGCCCCCCCCCCCCCCCCCTTTTCATTCTTGTGTAATTTTTTACGATTTGATAAATTAGATTATTTAAATCGTATAATTATTTTCAGACATAGGTAATAAAGCGAGTGATATGAAATCTTAGTATACTTTAATTGCTATAAAGTTAAGTGTAACACATTATAAGTAAATTAAATTTAAGGGAAATTTTATATTTAATATATTTAATTTATTACTTTTTTTTTGTCTCTATACATAAACATTGATTACCTTACGTAAGATGGAATTTTTTTTTACGGGGACGTGGGGCAAACCTTACGCCATATTTTGAAATAACAAAATTACTTCTTAAATAACGCGATATTTCTGGACCTCTGCAATGAGTCTCAGTGCTCCGGTAGGCGGCCTCCTAAAACAAATACATTTGTTAGTCACAAAAGACAATGATTATAAGTTATTTGAATTTAATTTTGTGAGTTAGAATCGTCATATATAGCCTCCATTTCCACTAGAAACAGCACAGTGCCATATTATTATCTCCCCCTCAAGTTGGCGGCGACTTTAACTGTTGGTTAAACTGAACCATTATCTCAGAAAAGTTTATACTTTTCCGCAAGAGAACACGTTACAGTTTCGAGACACATCGGTTTGTGTGGGGGTTTCGAAACTTCCCGAGTTTCAGATCAATATTCGCCGTTTGTCGACACTTCGAACTTCCTTACTTGTTTCTTTGCGGTTTCAACTTCGTAGCCGCCGTCGTAGCTTTTCGGACGATTTCCTTTTATCAGGTTTTGTTATCTCATAGATTCTCTCTCTTTCTTTCTTTATATATGAGCGTTACCTTTCGTAAAACTTTTCTTTTCTCCTCCTTCTGCGTGTTTGGATATTTTTCCAAACCTGAAACTGTAAGTTTAAATTAATATTATGTGTTTTTCCTTTTCATTATCGGTTTTACAAAATAAGTCATTGTCTGGAAATGTATTGATGGTGTATGTGTAAACCTGGTGGGCTCTCTCTCTGTCTCTTATTAAAGGAGTATAATTACTGATTTCCATTTGAATATATTATTTATTCGTTAATTTTGTTTTGGTATATATATATATATATAATTATGTTGTTAACACTGCGTCTTACTACCTGCTCAGGTTATACGCTTGTGTAATAATTATTATGCTAGTGAGTTAGGGATAAGGAAGGTTGAATTTATAGGGAGTATACCCGAATTTACTTGAAGGATGATTGGAAAACAATTTTGAAAAAATAACACCACCCATAGTACACCCGGCCTGGGATTCGAACTCCAGATATTTGTCATCGGCAGTCCTAAGAGTGACGCCTTAGATCATACGGCCACCGAAGCAGTTTTTTTTTTTGTGGTTCTACCCACTTGTAGAAAACAATACGACATTTAATTATTTTGCTTTTTATAAACAAGCTACCCGTATCATTGGTCGCATGGTTTAATCTGTCACTCTCGTGTTAGACTGGATTGTTGGTTACGGAGGGATCGGAGTTTGAATCCCATTTAATCTACCCAGATCGTTTTATTTTTTCTAAATGTCTTGCCACTCTCATTCCACGAAAATGCGGATACATACATGATAACCTTCTTGTACCTAACTCAATAATATTAGCGTAAGTATTCGGATAGCCCGGACATACCTGCTTCGGTGTTCACATGGTCTAACGCGTCACACTTGCACAAGTCTGTACTACCGATAACAGGAAGATCGGGCGTCGAATCCCGGTTGGGTGTAGTACTGAGGGTGTTTTTTTTTTGTTTCAGAATTATTTCTCACTCTCCTTTGCTCTGCGAAAATGCGGGTACGTTCTCTTTAAATTCAACTTCCTCCATCCCTGGCACATTAGCGTAAGTATATAAGCCGAACGTGTGTAATATATTATTTATTTATTTGGGAGTTTAACGTGCACTTTATGAACCGACTGATTATATCAGCACACGAGAATTTCTATGAGCGAGAGTGAAAGGGCCTACCAATTTGGCCGGTAAAGGTATTTTCACATAACTTCCATGATTATTTTACATTCCACAATCGACATGGGACCGATAGCTTTTCTTACCCTCCGAAGGAGGTTGTGCTATTGATTTTTATTGATCAAGAAAAATTCGTTGACCCGACTAGGTTTGAACCCATGAATGTCGAGTCCTGAGGTGAGCACCTTACTTAAAGTCCACCGAGGATTTTATTATTATTATTATTATTATTATTATATTATTAGAACTGCGTCTTACTACCCATTCGGGTTATACGCACTTACGCTAATGTGTAATGGTAGGGTGATTGTGAGATGAAATGGAGGACCTACAGTTTAACGTGGGATCCGAACCACGGTGGTGGCCTGGCATTCCCCACATTCAGGAGGATTATAATTGATAAATAAATTTGGGTTTGGAGGTGTTAAAGTTCCCAACCTAAATTGTTAAAAAGTTATGTTGATTGTAATTAATAAAATATACTTCTAACAGTTTATTAACTAGAAATCTTTACGTTTAAAGAAGATAGGTATATTTTCATTTATTTATTGAACAAATTGGAAGTTTAAAAGTGCCTCGCTTGGCTACGTCTCGTTAAAAAAAACATTCTAGTACCGTTAGGTCCGTACTAAAACACATTTGTTTATTGTGTCCAACCCGCCTCGGTGGCGTAGTTGGCTAACGCGCTTGTCGTGTTGAGCCCGACTGCTGAGGACGGGGAGATCGAGGTTCGAATCTCGGTCGGGTGAATTGGGGGTGGTTTTTCCTAAATGGTTTTCCACTCTCCCTCCACGAAAATGCGGGTTCACTTCCTCTAATTCAACCTTCCCAAATCCTAATCCATTAGCGTAATTAGTACTTAAAGCGTATAACCCGAACGGGTAGTAAGACGTGGTGCTAAATATTATTTTTATTGTGTCTACTTTTTGTTTATTTTGAAATATTATTCATTCACACAAATTTACTATAATTTTATCTAAAATCAGATATATGTTTGAATGTATTTGATAGAACTTTTTTTTTAAATAGTTCACATGACCCGATCAAATAAAAAATATAAAATTGAAATGGTTTATTTGGCACTTAAATATTGCGAAATTGACAAGACACCTAAGAAACAATCAAACTAATTATAAATATATTGATTTTTTCATTTAAAAAAAACTCCCCTTGTTAATAGGAAGGACTCGGAATTACCTACTTAAATAGAGTTTACGTGACACGTTTGGATAAAAAATATAGCTTTCCCGGGCTTTTCTATAGTCCAAATATATGTTAAACGATAGGGCTCGGACCTAATTACATAAAAAAAAGTTCCATGAACCTATTAAATAAAAAAATAGAAAATAACTTAAAAATATTGATATTCATTAAAACATCTCAGGGGAAAAATTTAAAAACAGGTTATTTAAAATAATATATGTTCATGGTACCGACTGTCAATACAGGCTTCATTTTTCCCACCCCTGCTTTCCCTAGAGAATATGCCCACATATGAGCCTACTGTTGTGTGTCACATGGCGATAAGCGCGTTTTGTAATCCTTTTCATCCAACTCCTGAACTGAAAATGTTATATATATATATATTGTATGGATTGAAACGTTTCTGTCAATATCACAACCAATAATATCAAACATTTTGATGTGTAAACTTTTATAAGTTTTTTCTTGTTTACAATCGCGCATTTTATTTTCAATTTGATTTAAATAAATTCACTCGACTAACACAACATTGGTGTTTCTCTCTCTCTCTCTCTCTCTCTCTCTCTCTCACTCTCTCATGTTCTTCTTCTCATCATTACGACAAACATTTATATACGTTCTTTTCTTTTGTATGAAGTAACTTGAGTCGTCTGTCGCCCGATTCTCACAACGTTGAACAAATAAAATGGTTATTTACTCTTTTATTGTTTGGAAAACTGAACTGTCCTTTATCTGGAACATTCGATGTTTCGTGTAATGGGCTGTTCAAATCTTTTCAGAGAGATCTTTTTTTTTCTTATCATCGCGTCTGACTTCCTGTTCACGTTATACGCATATCTGATAAATTACTCTGACGGGGTAGGGATGAGGAAGGAAGAAGTTTAGAATTAATTTACCCGCATTTGCGTGAAAAGAAAGTGGTAAAATATTTAGAGAAAACCGTCCTCGGTAGTTAAGACTGGAATCGAACCCATATCTCCACGTCATCGGCGGTCGTCTATAGCGAGAGCTACTTCTTAGACCCAGAGGTACCCAAATTACGTCCCGCGGACGCTTGATAAAAAATAAAAATAAAAAAGTAATGAAACAAATTCAATGACGAATATTGCTCCTGTATATAGTACACAACATAATGTGTTCCATTGTTTCTTAATAAAAACACTCTTTACATGGTTAATTAATTAATCTTTTTAGAACCGTGTCTTACTGCCCGTTCGCGCTATTCGCTTATGTACTAATTATGCTAATGGTTTTAGGAATCAGGAAGGTCATTTATAAAGGAAATGTACGGCTTTTGCGTGGAGGGGGCGTGGAAAACTATTTTGGAAAAGGGTGATCTGGTGGTATAGTGGTAAGGTGTTGGTCAGACTTCTGTGCTAGGGGTCAGAGGTTCAATCCTCGGTTTTATCTGATTGCCAAACCCTTCCTTCACTTCTGGCAATACGTGTATTAATCACAACTTGTGAATGTGTGGAATACCAGGCCTCCACCGTGGTTCGGATCCCACGTTAAACTGTACGTCCTCCATTAAATCTCACAATCACCCTACCATTACACATTAGCGTACGTGCGTATAACCCCAACGGGTAGTAAGACGTGGTGCTAATAATAATAATAATAATAATAAAATAATTTGGAAAACCACCCGACCGGGATTCGAACTTTGTTCTTTCCGTCATCGGCAGTCTAGTCTATTGCTAGAGTGACGCCTTAGACCACAGAAACTGGTATGTTTTTATTTATGTGTTATTACTATTTGAAAATGGTGTGTTTATCGGGTCGCCGTTCGTCCATGAAACAGATAGCAGGTCTCTTTTATGTCTGGCTCTTCGTAACTTGTTAAATAAATGCGATTTGTCCGATTCATATTCAATTTCCTCCCAAGCCCAGCTTTGGTCCAATGTTTGCAGAAGGCAAGCGTGCGTACTGTGTTATTGATTTAGCTGATATAACACTTGTATTCGTTTATACGTGAATGATTCTGAATCCAAACAGACCTCTCAACATCAAGGTATAGCTTTATTTAGTATTTGTGTGGAGGGAGAATGGGAAAACACACCTAGGTTTTTTAGCAGTGCGTTTTACTACCATTTCGGGTTATAAGTTTCTATACAATTCACATTGATGTGTTAGAGATGAGTAAAGTTGAATTTAGATGAAGTGTGTCCTCATTTACGTGGTGGGAGGGTTGAAACCCATCTAGATAAAAATATCCTTTATTTACCGGAACTGGTTTTATAACCCCGAACTACCCGTTATAGGAAGTTCAGTTTATTGCGAGCCTGACACCCTAGGCCGTGAGACTACTGGCGTGGGTAAATTCCGTAGGGTCCGTATCCTAAAGATGGGATTGTAGGGGACGCGAGAAAAGGTCGTGCTTTTGAAGTTGTTATATCAAAGAAATCAAATGCATAGAGTTTAATTTTCTACACATGTTGATTAAACAGCTGTTGTTGAATATCTATCAAGAAACCGCAAAAAAACACTGCCCTTAACTCGTGATACCTACACTCACACCTTAAGGCGATTTGCTCTTTTTATTTGACGTGGAAATGTGGAGCCGTGGGAACAAACGGTTATCTTCAAGGATTTTTATTGTTTTGCAATTTTCTTTTCGGAAACGGTTTGTTCAAGAATAGAAGCATGTTGACTAACTTATTCTTTTTATTCACACTCCTCCGCTACCATTTTAACAGTGATCAAATATCGGTAAAATTGACATTTTTCAATAGAAAACTGCCGGCTTCATAACAAAAAATAAGAAAATGTAACAATTAGTAAACATATATATATTTATCTTGGAAGAGGCGTTGAAAATATTAACATAAAAATTTCACTCATTCTCGAGAAAACTGATTTTTCCACGAGACCTGTCCGTTATCTAGCGCCATCTACGGTTTCAGTGATCCATCTGTTCTTGTTGGCGCGGAAGGATACTTTGTTCGGTTGTGAAGTGACACCATACCTTTCACCCTCCCACAAAATAGGTTTTAGACTTGCACTCTACAAGGCCAAGGACCTTAAGGATACAGAGCATTTAGGCAATACTTAACCCTTCCACCATCTTTTTTGAGGCTGTGCTGAGAACGAGGCTCCGTACACCCCTGTTTCAGAGGCTGTGCTGAGAACGAGGCTCCGTACACCCCTGTTTCAGAGGCTGTGCTGAGAACGAGGCTCCGTACACCCCTGTTTCAGAGGCTGTGCTGAGAACGAGGCTCCGTACACCCCTGTTTCAGAGGCTGTGCTGAGAACGAGGCTCCGTACACCCCTGTTTCAGAGGCTGTGCTGAGAACGAGGCTCCGTACACCCCTGTTTTAGAGGCTGTGCTGAGAACGAGGCTCCGTACACCCTGTTGCAGAGGCTGTGCTGAGAACGAGGCTCCGTACACCCCTGTTGCAGAGGATGTGCGTCCTTTTCAATCGTAAAGATAAAAAAGAGGATGGGGGAGATAGTGGGCATATCACGTGATCGGTAGAACAATGGTATTGCAGGTGTATTGAGGTAGGTGGGCCACCTGCGGCATAGTGAGTGTTCCTTGCTGCCTACCGTGTGGGAGGTGTTCGTCGTGTTATTATGTAACCGCAACATTTGGTCCTGGACTGCAATCACTTTAGCCAAACTTACACCCCTTCCAACTCTTCATTAAAACTAATCATAATTAAACAATTACCTATTAAAGGAGAAACGGTCGTCCCAAATTTTGATAAACATTAAAAACATATTTGGGATGGAAGGGGATGCGAGGAAAAAAAGGCCCGTGTTTTTGCATAATTTTTATATCGAAACATTTTACCAGAAAAAATAAATTATTATTATTATTAGCACCGCGTCTTACTACCCGTTCGGGTTGTACGCACTTACACTAATGTGTAAAGGTAGGGTGATTGTGAGATGAAATGGAGGACCTACAGTTTAACGTGGGATCCGAACCACAGTGGAGGCCTGGCATTCCCATATTCACAAGTTGTGATTAATACACGTCTTGTCAGAGGTTAAGGAAGGATTTGGGCAATAGATAAATCTGTGCCGGGACCGAGGATTGAACCCAGACCCCAGCACAGAAGTCCGACACCTTACCCCTAGACCGCCAGGTCACCTCATATGTTAACAGTTGGTGAATATGTAATATTATCTAACAAACTTTTTAAATTAAGAGAAAAGGTTCTTATTAAATTCCAGTACACCCTTGACAGATATTTGAGGTCACGATGTGAAGCTAAATTAAATAGTTATTTGATTGTACTTGAACAATATTTAATTTATTTTGGCCAAACAACTGTTTTGCCATAAAAACTTCAAAAACACTTGCATTTCCTCGCTTCCCCTTCCGTCCCACCTTAACGTACACTTTATGCGCCGAATGATTACATCAACACACGACTTATAAACTAAAATCTAGAACAGACACGACATCCAGTCCCCCGGCTGTTAATTCATCATTGTGAAAGGGGAAACTCGCATTCCACCAATTATAATTTTTAGGCCATGCTAAGAATCGAACTCGGGACCCCTTAGTTCAGTAGACAGACACGCCACAGACTGAGCTAAGTTGTCGGATTGATAAATATTTGATTGTAAACTAGATTGTTTATCACGGTTTAAGGCGCCACTCTCGCAATAGACTGGGTTGCTTATGGTGGGGAGATTGGGTTAAAATTCCGGTTGTGTCTACTAATTAGGTTTTACTTAAATACTTTTCCACTCTCCCTGCGTGGGAATGCGGAAACAATTCTTCTAAATTCAACCTTCTTAATCCCTAACACTTTATCGTAATTAGTACATGCGTGTATAAGCTGGACGAGAAGTAAGACGCGGTATATAGGCCTATTCAATGAATTAATGTAAAATTTGACTTGACTAATAGAATTCCAGTAATAATTCATCAAAAGTCAATTTAAAACAATAGAGTTTTATATAATAATTTTTATTTTAATTTGTTAGTCTTAACTGTCAATAAATCTAAATGTATTAACTAACTATAACTTGTTTCTCTTGTGTTTTAGGTAAGTGCGGAAGTGATTGTGCGTTCGGTGACTCGTAGAAACTTGAAGTGAGTACATATCCCTGATTAGGTGTGTTTTTGCATTATTATATATTATAATATATTATATACTGGCTGGCTGACTCACTCACTGACATTGTTTACCCACTTACAGATGAGCTAGAAACTTGAAATTTGGCAAACTTATAGTTTCTAGCCTTTAACTGACAGGAAAATTCCAAAAAGTTAAAAATTTTAACGTTTAACCCCTGAAAAAAATTCAAAATGACGGAGCAACTTTAAAGTTGGTGTGGACGTTTCTTTGGAGGTCTCTTGTGGCTAAACGGTAAGAACTATCATTACATTAGTTTACATCCACTTGCAAAGAAAACACACAGAGGTTTGGGGGTTGAGCCCCCAACGAGCAAAGCTAGTACATTATCAAAACAAATGGATATGTATACACAAGAGTTGCAAATAAAGTTTGTATTTATACAAAAAAAAATGATAATGCAGAATTGTACATGCTTCCTCATTTAGTCTATCATAGATTGTAACAATATTTTCAAATATTTGTTAAAAGTAAACTCACTCAAATGAAGTTACCTCTCCACAAAAAAACAAGCATACAGTGTTATTTATCATGTAAAACTCTCCCCAGATATCTTTTTTTGAAAAAAAATTGTTTGAGCCATTCTCAATATTTTAACTTTTTTTTAAAATATAAAATCATTTATCGGTAAGCTACCTTTAATTTTAGGGTCAAGAGTAAAAATCTCAGTTTCGCCTCGAACTATGATTGTAAAACAATCCTATATATTATTTCTGTTGTCAACATCCTTGTTTATCAACTAACACAAAGTCTACAGTGATAAATAAGGTATCAGTGGAGAGGATTTTATTACCGACTTCTGACAGCATACTCAGTTTACGTTAAAACACATTGTTTGTTTAAAATTTAAGCTAAAAAATCTCAATATTTTTGTGTCAATTACTGGAAATAAACTTTCTATGCGATTTTTTTGTATACACTTTGCTGAGTATTTAATTTCAACAACCCAACAAAATACTACATCTGTTTTTTGGGGGGAAGGGGGGGGGGTTGAATGTGCAAAGTTTTGCAATGTTTTACTTGTATTATATACAGATGTCTTAAATAGCCAATCTGCTGTAATTGTTAAGTACGGTTATTAATCTTATATAAATAACATATTCTATGAATTGAAAAATAACTGTACAGGGGGAACGAACCTGGCTCGGTGCGCCAATACTTTAACCACTGAGCTATCCAAGATTCGTCCCGTACCCAGTGCCATTCTTCACTCATCCGTTAAGGTCGAGTCTGTGATGGCCGTGAACCCTAATTGATCGCTTATATGTATCTGAGGATTTCCGCACGTCTATTACAGACTCTGCCTTAAAAATACGAGTGAATGACCCTGGGCACGTGACGACTAGTGGATAGCTCACTGGTAAAGAGTCAGGACTCACTAAATCAAATGTACTTGGTTCGATTCCCGTGTCCAGCTGACATTTTTCAATTTAAAGGATATAATATATGTAAAGGTTTTTAACGAATTCATCAAACTTATTTAACTGTAACTCCAGGTACATACATAATTGTAAAACCTACTTTCTAGTTTGGGACATAAAACGTCAACATCGAATATTTTCACCATTACAATATTTTCTCTGAAGAAAATACGAAAATTTTATTTTATCATGTAATATAACCGACGAAAAAAGATTGTGCGTCGAAACCGTCGCGTCGGGTTCTTTAGGTTGTTACTGTGTTTTCTTTTAACTATTACGCTACTTGCTTTGGTGACCGCATGGTCTAAGGCGTCACTCTCGTGTAAGACTAGACTGCTGACGACAGGGATATCGGGGTTTGAATCCCGGTCGGGTGTACTGAGGGTGGTTTTTCTAAAATTGTTAAACCACTCGCCCTCCACGCTTCCTCTAAATTCAACTATACATGTGCATATAGTACCGGATAGGTAGTAAAAAGGGGTACTATTTTTTTTTACGTTAAGCACAAACTACCAAAGGGTGTTGTTTTCATGAGGAAGGTGACTTGGTGCGTAATCTGCCGCCCGTGGAACATTTCCGCGGTGAACAATAGTGAACAGCGTCTTATCACTGACAATATTTGTTGTGCGTCGCTTCAATAGAGAATCGGGAGAAGTTGTCTATTGTTGTATTGAGAAGGTAAGAGACGGGGGAGGGGGGATTAAGAGATGATACTGGGACGATCTCATACTGGCTTCCTCTTAGATTGCTTTCGATTGGAAACTCGGGATAGTTCATCGTATCATAGAGTCCAATTTTCATAGGCAGGGTCTTTTAGAAAATAAAAATACATTATTTTTCCGGTAAACATCGATAACAATTTTACTCTATTATTTATTAGTGACATTTTTTATGGGTATTAATAATGTATATTACATGTCTTGACGTATGAATACGTGAAAATAGGGCCACCCTTAGGGTGTGCAGACGATGCGTGCGGCCGCACAGGGCTTTTTGATTGTGTGTGGGGGGGGGAAGGGGGGTAGGGGCGTTCTCTTAAGTGATAACATTTCCCTTTGTCTGTTTCTGTGGTGGATTTGTTTCGCGATAACTTTTGAACGCATTGTGACCGATTTAATTCAAACTTGTCACAGATGTTCTTTGTACCTTGATACAGATCGGGTTTGTTGATTAAGAAAATCGAACCAAGGCTTGCGGAGAAATCAACCCTTATATCTATATATACAAAAAAACATGGTTTCTAGCATTAAAAATTGCATGTAATTTGCCTTTAAGGGCATTTCAGATATCTTAAACTGATGAAAATTGGTCATAGGTACAAAAAAATACTGTAATAACACTAAACAAACAATAAGTTTTTTAATTCTTGGTGGTCGAGAGGGTGAGACAGATAGCCGGGGGATAGGGGGGTGGTGCAAACAAAGTCTATCCACGGCCCTGTGTGATTTACCTTAATAATTTTTTCCTAACTTTCGGTTAATGCTCTTCCTATAAAGATGGGACTATATCTACCATGAATATGGCAATCTTTCCACTAGAGAAGAAATGTTCTTTTTTAAAAAAAAGTTTAGACAAATACATTCGTGTAGTGTGCGGTGTTGCCAAATTTCCTTCCCGGAATCTTGTCTTGTATGTGCGGTTCGTCGTGGGAAGTGTTGGGTTGATGATGGGGGGGTTGTCCTGTGTGACGTCCAGCAACAGTCTTGGGAGATTTGTCAAACATACGTCTTCTCTTTTCTCTTTTTCCCTCTGTTGTCTGTTGACTTGCCATTTACCGCGCGCGGCACGCCGAACACTGTCAACATTCGACTGATATCTTTCTCTCTCGAGTCTTTGGTTCTATTCTGTGCGCGGCATATCTCTAGTAAAGCGATGTAGTGTGGTAGTGAGATAATGACTTGACGTGTTCTTTCTATAGTCAGTTCTCATTATTTTCGTGTGTTTTATTTTTTTGCATATTGTCCAATTGACCCGTCCGTCTTTTTTTAATTGCACGTTAAATATTTCAAATCAAAATCAGATAAAAAGAAAGTTGTTAAAATATGGACAGTGAAAGAGAGAGATAGAAATATAATCATCATAAAAGATGAAATTACAAACGTTGTCCTAGATTAGGAAAACATTAATTTTATTTTAACTTCTTTTTAAGACGACTTGCTTCCCTAATGGTTTAATTTCTTCATTTTTAAATAAAACGTTATTCTCTTATGTTCACGAATGTATATTACCCATCTACACCAATCTACGTTGGGAGAGTTGGTAAGTGCTAGCTGAGAGTTCTTTATTGCAAAATATCGGAAATGGTTATTATTTACCTAGTAATGCTATGTTATCAATAATAATTTCCGAATTGGTTGACTTTATAGCGACTTTCAGCCATTGTTTGCAATAAATAAGAACCTTTTGCTAGCCGTCACAATCTCTCCTACCGTAAATAAATAATGGCGTGACTGCGCCACATCAATTTGTAGCTCACTTGGCGGTAATATTAGCCAACTTACCAATGTACCGTTGTCCAGGGGACGCCGAATGTACTCACCGTACATCCTTTCCGTGGAGGCTAATTAACTAAATCGTGGTGACCTTGGTAATTATTCCCCTTTCGAGAAAGATTATCCGGGAATTAAAGCCGGGACCTCTATATCACGAGGCCAATTGCCTCTCCTATCGTATACAGAGTATATGTAAACACCAACTTTTACACTTAGTGGTACTTTCACATATGTTACGTCGCACTGAATATAAATCTCCCCCCGTCCGAGACCTACCCCCCTTACTTCCATCCGACCCCCTGTCCCCCCTGCATCGCCCCCTCCTGCCTCGGGCTCTGAATAACTTGTCAAGTCCCCGGCAAAATAACCCACTTTCTTCCTCTTTGTCCGTTTTTTTTTGTCGGTCGCGCGGAAAGATATTCATTTAGAAGCGCCGGTTGCCCTCAAGCCAAACCTATACAGAGTGCGGCCCATAAATATGTTACTCTGTCCACGACGGATGGGGGGGACACCGCTAGCGTCTCGATGTGAAAAAGGTGACGAAGGGGCCATGGGAAATGGAAGAAAAGTGTCGTGCAAATGGGTTAGGTTGGTGTGCTGGAGGGTGGAGGTAAAATAAATATATCTAACACGCGCACACACACACACACCCTTCCTTTTCCCCTCCCTCATCCTCCACTTCTTTGCATGTAGTTCGCACGTAGCACCGGAGTGTCGGAAGATGTGTTGAAGATGCTATTCAGAGGATTCTCCCCCGCCCCTTTTAACCCCCCATATAATGGTTTTTGGAGGGGTTGAGTGAGACTTGGGACAGCGCTGTAGTTCACCTCTCGGCATTCGCACTATTGATTTCACCCTCTGGTGCACTGCATCTCAACTGTGGGGCGTAGCCTTTTGAAGGGGGTACTTACCTTTTTTCAGAGGACTATTATTCGAATCCCGCAAGGTTTAGATATATTTTTTATTTGATCTTTATATCAATCACTTTTTTTCCTTGTCCCTGAGGGTATTAAAAATACCTTTCTCCGTGAATTCCCCCCTCCCCAAAACATGTTTCTTTATCCGTTCGGTATAGTATATATATATTATATATATATATATATATATATATATATGACGTCAGTGGCGTAGTGATGAGGAAGATAGCATTTTAGAAAGATGTGCTCGCATTTTCATGAAGAAAGTTAGGGCGACCATTTAAAGAGGGAAAAAAAACCCACCCGATCGGTATACAAACTCTGATATCTTCGTAAACGGATCCCATTTGCTGCGCGAGGGACCGACGCTTTGGAAACGGATTTTCTCTTTGTTTATCGTTCATTCCACCTTTGGGAATGATCCAAGGGTTTTAGAATCTCTATGATTGGCTATCTCAATTTGAATATACCACAAGATAAGTTTAATATTTTATTTTGAGATACAGCAAAGCGAATTTAGGCCCACTGTTCTTAGATCTCGGTCTTTGTATTGCCCCTTAAGGGTTATACTATCCCGCGCGCTCGAGATCTAGTCAGAAATGTTAATATTCATGGAAACTCTACACCTTGTGACGGATCGTGATTTATGAAAAGCAAAGAAGAATGAAGCAAGGAAATTGATACCGACTTTATTGGAAACTCCGAGGAGTAATCCTGTTAGGATCCACGTCCGCCGATGTGAAAGATCTGGTTACTACGAGTCAACTAAAATGAAATGGGAGATAAAAGTGATAAAATTATATCTAATTAATATTTAATGATAAAATACAAAAAAAATGAGTGTCTGTAAAAGAAGAAATATATCTATAAAAATTAGAAAACGAGTCGCTGGAAGTTTTGTTTTAGCACCGCGTCTAGTACCCGCTAGGCCTAGACAAAGTGTAGGGTTGAGGAAGGTTAAATTTAAAGGAAGTGTACATGAATTTGCGTGTTTGTGTTTATGGGGTTGCGGGGGGAGGAAGGTAGAGCAAAAAACCATCTAGGAAAAAAAAACTCGTACACCGATGGGTGTTCGAACCCTGATATCGCCGTCATTGGTACTTCAATCTATTGCGAGAGTGATGCCTTAGACCATTCTACCACCGAAGTGGGTAACGAAACAGTTAATTTAGATAAGCGTAGAGCTATTTAATCATACGGAAACAGTATGAAATAAAATTGATGAAATATAATTTTTTACTAACTTTGCTTTGCCGGTGCGTTTTTTTTTTTTTTTTTTAAGTGGATGTAAACTAATGTAATTCCAGAGCTGTTTTTTTTGATTAATCTTACAGTTTAGCCTCAAGAGACCTCCAAATAAAGGTCCGCAGCGACTTTAAAGTTCCACCATTTTGAATTTTTTAGGGGTTAAAAAATTATTTTTTAAATTTTTTGGGAACTTTCCCGACGGTTACAGGCTAGAAGCTATAAGTTTTCCAAATTTCAAGTTTCTAGTTCATCTGGAAGTGGGTAAACATTAATGTCAGCCATGTGGCTTTATAGTAGTATAACTCTGAATTGGGGGTGAGGGGGGCACACACCTGCGTGTTTATTGCGTTGCGCGTGGCACTCGCTTCTATTCTTCTCGTGACGTCATTCCGCGAAACTTGTTACGTATTGAAGGAGGTTTCTTCCCACAAGATCCAGTTACAGGTGGCTCTACCTGTCTGTAATGCTGATCTCCTCTATGAACTACTTAGTAAATGTTATGTGTAATCAAGTTAAAATATATAGGGGGAATGGCGCGTAGGTATACATAATGCACGCGCACATAACATGTACACCAATTAGGATAACATATTCAGACTACATAGACTAAGTAGTCCCTTCAAATAAAATGTATAGCCATAACGTTTTTCATCGTATAAATATAGGAGTAAAGTTTATCTTTGACTGAGCGATGCTAGGTACCGTTTTAACTTGACCGTTTGTCATTTCTTCTGTCCGGAAGTTTCCCCCCCCCCCCCCCCCGCGATAACCGTCAAATGCAGCGTCATTCTTCGAACCTATTTTTTGTACAGTTTTTTTTTCAATCAGATTATATGTTTAAAAATTGCGCCTGCTTAAAAGGGGTATTGTTTAATAGCTCAGCTCAAATTTTTTGAATTTAAGATTCTAAGCAATCGATCGAGTAACTAGGGCGTATTTTTTTTTAATTTTGACATCTATTGCGAGACTGACTTCTTAAACTACAAATATATATATATATATATATATATATATATATATATATATAGTAAAAGAGCCCTTTCAAAAAAAATGCTGGAGTCCTCATAACATTTCTTACACTAATATTTTGAACATTCCATAAATAGTGTTAAATTTTCCAAGACGTATAAAAGTATAAAACGAGTAGAGAATATCACACATTCTGGATATGCCTTTGGCAAATGCCCTTTATTCAGATTTGAAAATAAAAAAATTGGCAATGCTAAAAGGTTGAAAAACAAATACATAATATTTTAAAACTGCCTCACGGAGGGAGCCCTGAGATTGCTATGAAGAAGCTCAGTTTAAAAAAACAACAAAAAAAACGCCTCAGACCATGTGGTCACCGAAGAGGGTGTGTGAGTATTCTTATGATTAATAGTATCGAATAAAATAAGCGTAGTACTAGTAAAGTATCGATAATTTGTCCACATACCTTTTAAATATATTATCTACTTTCAAACGCACAAAGTAGTCTGGCAAGGGACGTAAGGGGCATTTCAGAGGTGTGTCGTCCCCCCCCCCCCTATCCTCTAGTAAAATAAAAAAAAAAACCTGAGTGGGATGATAAATGTAAAACTAGGTTAACTCTACTCTCTAAAGCAGGTGTTAATAGAACCTGTGTAGATAGGCCTGCGAATAAATTATTGTTTGTAAAAATTATTTATAAATAAAACATCAAATTTTCTTCAGCAAGTTATAAACCCGCTTCGGTGGCCGCATGGTATGAGATGTCGCTCTTGTAATATACTGAATTGCCGATGATGGGGTTCGATCCTGGTCGGGTGTACTGGGAGTGGTGTTTCCTAGATGTCTTTCCACTTTCCCTTCACACGAATACTGGTACATTTTCTATAAAGTCATCCTTTCTCATCCCTAACACGTTAGAGTAATTAGTATTTAAGTGTATAACCTGAACGGGTAGTAAGACGTGGTGCTAAAAAAAAAGTCTTTAACATTTTCTTAACACTAATTAAAAAAACAGAGGTTTTTAATTTTGGTTACGCTATAAGGGTTGTTTAAAACTGTAAAAAGACTCGCTTCTTTTGACCAACCTACTGAACCAAATTTTGTAATTAAAAAAAAAGAATACATTAAAACTTTTTGATGTTCACTCCTCCAAAATCCCCCTTGTTTTAATTGACTCGGGAGTTTGTTTCCCATGATCATTAATTCATTTGTTTCGCGTGACTCTTCTAAACTTGCGTTTCAAAATCGTTCTTGTAATTAACCATTCCTTTCCTGCCCTTTTTTTATTATTATAATTTCTAATTGTTTGAGTGCTACTTAAATGAAATTATCGCTTTGTTTTTCAAGACCAAGATATGTTTTCCTTACCTCCCCCTCCGTTCGTTCGTTAGTAGGTCAAATAAAGAACGTTAAATATATATTAAAAAAAACCTTTGTAATTAAAAAAATACTACATCTGTGGCTTATAATTCACGAAGCAGCATCTTTCTGGACTCTTTACACTTCTTTACACTATTATGATAATTACAGTATAGGTCACATGGTAGTTTTGGCAAAGGGGGAATAAGAGCTTTAAACTATAATAAACAAATTAGTGTATTAGTGAGAATCTTACTGACTATCAAAATAGACATGGAGAGCAATGACCAAGGCTGCTTTCAACAAGAATAGGATTCTACTGACTGGCAAACTGGACATGAAGAGCAATGACCAAGGCTGAATTCAACAAGAAGAGGATTCTACTGACTGGCAAACTGGACATGGAGAGCAATGACCAAGGCTGCTTTCAACAAGAAGAGAATGTTACTGACTGGCAAACTGGACATGGAGAGCAATGACCAAGGCTGCTATCAACAAGAATAGGATGTTACTGACTGGCAAACTGGACATGGAGAGCAATGACCAAGGCTGCTTTCAACAAGAATAGGATGTTACTGACTGGCAAACTGGACATGGAGAGCAATGACCAAGGCTGCTTTCAACAAGAATAGGATGTTACTGACTGGCAAACTGGACATGGAGATGAGAAAGCAACTTATCATATCAAATGCTACATATGGAGTCAAGACCTGTAAACTGAAGGAATAATAGAATAAATAGTTGTAAAACTTTGAGAATGGTGCTGGAGGGATTATAAGAGGGTATATTGGACAGATTGGCTTGTAAAAGAGGGCGTGCTAATAAAAGTACATGGAAAGAGTACAATTATACAAGTTATTTTATGAGGAAAGGCCAACTAGATAGTCCCATGAGAATAAATTACTTATTGAGTGATGTCATAAAAGACAATTTGGAAAAAATTGAAGTTTCAAGAGCTAAAAGAGGAGTTAACAAGGCGACGTTTCATAAAAAAGTCAGAACGCCTAATAATACTCATGAAATAGGGATGGATGATGTAAAATTGTAGATAAAACGTACCCGCATTCGCGCAGTAGTGGATTGTGTGAAGCCAATTAGAAAAAAACATAAGCTAAGTAAACACGGATGCGATTCGAACTGTGACGTTACTGGCCTACTAGACAAGACGGACGCCTGAATTTGCGTGCTCACAGGTGCGGATCTCAACTCGTCAATGGTTTCCCTACCTTTGGGTATCCGGATTATATCGGGACGAAGCGAACTTTCTGTCGGGTGCTCCGAAGTGGTAAACGCGTCCTTGGACGGGGTGAAGAGGGGGGGGGGGGGGGGGGGGTGCTACTGGGTAGAATTGGTCGCAAATTGCCAGTAATCGCTGCACTTTCCTTCCTACATTTACCCCTAGTTCGTTTTTACCGGTAGAGTGAGATCGTTTAGGAAGTCGATGTAAAATCGACGCTCGCTATCTCCATGCAGCGCGTGGAGCAGCGTCGCGACGACACTGCTGGTTTGAAAGACGTTCTCCCCGTGTTTAGATGACTGGAATAATTATATCCCCCCCCCCCAACCTCCGTCCCTCTTTCCTTTTCGCCTGATGGGTTTCATTTTCTTATAAATACCAGGCATACAGAAAGTATTGTGATGAAAACAACAGGGCTACCACGTACTTGGATAGCACGGATATTCGGAAAAGGACAGTGATTTTTTTGTGTGGTATAATAATAGGGAATTTAACAAAAAATAAAAATAATAATTACTGAAATATGTAAGTGTTTGAGGGTCTGACGCCTTGGTTCACTTGGTAGAATGCCTGCCTACTGAAGTTAACGATCCCTGGCTGGGGTTTGATTCCCGGCATGGCCAAAAAATGTATCATCGGTGAAATGTATGTGTGTGTGTGTCCTTTTCACATTGATAAATCAACGGACAGGGAGCTGGATGTTGTGTCTTTTCTGATTTAAGTAAGTTTATGTCATGTGCTGATTTAATCATTTCAGCAAGAAAGTGCACGTTAAATAACCCCCAAAAAATAAACAACTTAAATAAATGTTGAGCCATTTGACTAAAAATTTTATGTAATGAGCTTTTTCAAAGAAGACGAAGAACCGAACTGACGAACTAATCTCTCTGTTTCTGACACGTGTCTAAAGCTTGATTAGTACGTTTGCTGAAAATAGAGTGCAGGATCTGTTTAGAGCGGGGGTAGGCACAAATAGCGAATTGGCCATAAAAATGCGAGTAAAAATTTGAGTTTGCCAGCTCTCACAGTAAAATAAATATTTCCCTTATGCCTTTTGCCGGTTGTAGCTTTGTATTTTCCTCATTATTGGAATTATTCCTTATGTGCATTAGTTAAAGATATTTGGCCAATGTTTGTGTTGCTTGTCAGACAAAAGGATTGTCGAATTTCTCATTAAATTATCTTACATTCTCACTGTGAACAGTTTTCATTATTTGCGTCTGAAACATTTGTAGCTGAGGACATGTTTTGAATAAACGTGTTCAAACAATGTGTGTTGTCGATTGAGCAACCTAATTTCAAGATTTTTTTACATAGTGTGGCGAATTTAATTTCTCACTCGTCACACTTGTGACTACATTTTAAAATGTTTCCCACCTCTCGTTTAGAGTCTGCTTTGCAACAGAAACTAGAAACGGCCGATTACAGATATGTTTTATTTTCTAATAGATCAACAGATCTTTGAGATTAATATCTCGATGGATGTTTTCAAACTATTGTGTTGTATCTTGAAACAAATCTAAGCAGATCAAGACAGACATATGTGCCTTCCCTGTAACAAGTTTTATTTTTTTCTCCAAATCATTTGACAACAGTAGATAAAGCTGTCTTCTATATGCGAGTAAGCGTGTTGTATCTGTTGCGACTACAGTTTGCGTCAGTTGGTTTTTGAATGTTGATTGGGTCTTTTCCAAACTGATAATGTCGCGCAGAATAAGGAAAGCTTAAGTTATTTCAAGTCGTGCCGAGCGAACAACGCCGATGAGGTTAAAATCTTGTTATTGGTTTAGAAACTCGTCACGTGATTACGTTTCTGCTCAGCTCTTTTATATTTTTTTTTCGGCGAACGTCCTAATCCTCGGTAATACTGGGATTGATATATATCGTCACATAACTTAACGCTAATCACTTTTCTGAAAAACCATATCTTTTTACTTATGTCGGTGTTTCCGTGATGTATAAAAGTTTCTTCTTACCAAATACATCCAACAAAGAACACGAGAAAGTTTGTTCACTATATTATCTTGCGTCGATTATTTATAAGTAATTTTCTTGCGTACGTTTTGGTAATGAACTAAGTTCTGGTAATGAACGATTCAATTTGGGTTTAGCCTTCATTTCCAGTCGGTTGGACTCTGATGATGAGATTGTGAGGAGGAGGGGGAGGGGACGTTGTTCGTGGGTGGGGGGAGGCGGGGACTAGTTTAATTCATAAAGTGCATCGTTAGGGCGTTAGGAATGCCGGTGTTGTTAAATATATTCCCCAGATGCTAACGATTTAACATAGAAGACGACTCTAGGAAACCTTGCCGGTGGTTCAGCGGTCTAAGGTGTTAGACTCGGATTACGCTCGGTCTTTGTTGACTTACGAGGTTTGGTCTTTAATACCTGCAGGGCTCGTAAGTTCTATGGATTATTCTACTTGTTATTAGAAACGACTATCTTTTTTTCTAACCGAGTTTGGCATTCTTCGACACGACGACTGTCTTGTCGTTGGATTTCATACATTGTGTATTAAAAAATAAATATATTGAACTTTTCTTTGTCTCTATTTTGATGTTGATGTTTTTTTAACAAAAATAATTTAAGAAGTCATCTAAAACGGAAAACAATAAAATTATAATGGGACGTCCCCAACGATAAGCGTCAAGTAATCGTTGTCTTTGATCATCCACGATCGGAACGACGCCGTATATATATATATATATATATATATATATATATATATATATATAGCGTCTTGAACGTTGGAAACTGCGTCCTTTTCCTATCGTGTATTTTTATTATCATCAAAAAGTATGCTCCTTTCAGATAAAATCTAAACACTACAACCGTTATAGTCTTAGAGTGTTAACTTCAAGATTGGCCTGGATTGGATTACCTTTTTAAAAAAAATCAATACCACAATAAAGTGCAACTCGATTATATTCTTCCCCGTAGTTCGGATTTATCTTGGTACAGTTGACGATGGTGTAACCGAAAGTTAGCAAGCTTACCCCGGAAGGTTCCATTATGGCGTAGCCTATGAGAAAGGGGCAGTGTATAGTCCGTCGAGAAATTAAACTTAAACGAAAACTTGAAAAATTGGGAAGATCTCGATTGCATTCATTCCATTTAATCATCTGGATTTTTTTTTTTTTTTACAGAAATAAATTTAAGGCGTATTCTTGATAATTTTCCTTTCTGTGAAATTTACCATGTCATATCTCTACTCAACCTTACCTCCCTCCATTCTTACCCTCACCCCCCCTTTCTTTCCCTCTTGAAATCCCTTTAAAATTAACATAAAGTGTGCCTCTATTGTTCAAACTGACCGCAACACAGCAGCGGATATTCTGTCGACCGCACGAGCTGCCAACCTAACAACCAACACAAACAGCGAAGAGGAAGATGATGATTTGGGGCTGTGGTTTGTCTGGGCGGGCGGAGACGCGGCGGAGAAACTCACATAAATCTAAATTAGAGCGATCTCCACGTCATCATTCGAAGAAAACCGAGGGTGTGTTGCCGTCACTTGGGCATGAGGGGAAATAAGAGGTGGGGGCAGGGGGGGGGAACGAGGACGCTCATACATCACACCGACGCCATAGTGTTCCGATAAGTCATCGTCTCGACGTTCACTGACACTAGGGACTTTTTGTTTTGTAGGAGTTGGCATGTTTCGTGTTCTAGCCGGGTTAGACATACGCGCGCGCGCGTGTGTGTGTGTGTCGTAAGAAAGAGAATAAGTGTAAACTAAACAATGATTTTGTTCACCCCTTTTATACACTTCTGCCTTATCAATATCCCTGTTTTCCTTTTCTTTGAATGAAAAAAAAAATGACATTTTTAAAAGGGGCTTGTCTCATAGTGTAATAACAGTGGGAAGGTAAGTCTAGAATATAATATATATTAGAATGATTTTCCACTCTTATTTCACGAAAATGCGATTACATTCCCTCTAAATATATCCTTCCTAATCTCTAAAACCACTATCGTAATTAATACATAATTCAACCTAACGACAATATGTCGCGGCGTTAAAAAAAATACCTTCTGCTAGCTGTTATTTACCTACACGGACATTGTTATCTATACATGATCACACAGAGGACATGAAGGTTTGTTTGTTTGTAAATAGTTAAGGAAACCTTTCAACAAATTTGTTTCCTTTGCCTGGTAGGGCTGTTTGGGGGAAAGGGGGAGGGAGAGGGACTTTAACTGATCTTACGAAACTTGGTCGCTGTCATAACCTTGGAATCATCAGTATCCCATTGATTCAAATTTAAATCAGGTGAGTGATGAATGGTGGAAACGCCATAATAAGTAGGATGACCTTCAGCCAAGGTCATAAAGGTGAATGGGCGGAGCAAAATGGGTGTTCTGCGTTCAAACTTAGTAGGACTCTGGTTACAAATTCTTGTGATTCTGTTTCATATCATGTGTCAACTGTAACTGTGTGTAATCTTATAGGTGTGTGTGTGTGACCGCCTCGGCGTAGTTTTTGACTGTCAGAAGTGACAGCTGCTAAACACATGTTTTTGCAGATCATATGGTTCGGCGTAGGGATACATAATTTGATCTGGTAACTTTTCAAAGCCGTCAGCTGTCAAGTCAGCACCAAAGAAGCCATGGGACTACTGTACCTGTTGTACTTTATGGGTTTGAAACCTGGTATTTTACATCACGTGATGAGAAATATTTTAGGGTGTTCGAACGTCGGACCGTTGAGGGAAATATCCACCTCCTGACCCCCATTTTCCTTACCCTTGTGAGCTGTAGGAAATATATTCTAACTTTCTAATCATCGTATAATATCGTGCATGATAAATATATCAGCTATCAGAAGTAATAATCTCCGCCATTTTAATAACGATTGATATTCGTTTCGTAGCAATATGCTATCTAATTTCTAGTTAGTTAATTGAGTCGAGGCGATTAAAGAATAATTAAAAATACGTTAAAACTGGAATATGTAGACAAATTTATCCAATATAAAACTTTGATAAATAAAAATGTATGATAAATTATTTTGGTTATAATTGCTGACACATGTTAAAATATAGTCGGTAACTTCAGCTGCATCTGCTGGATTAACGCCGCGAGATAGAATTCCGGCAAGTCGCACACACTCGAGTATAGCAAGGTTGCATACAGACGCTCGCAAGGGGCTAAACGCCCCTGAGCTAGGCTTGAGAGCAACTCGCATATCAGCGAGGTATTGCGCGTTTGTACACTCTGAGGGGGCTTGCATGCATAATAAATCATCTTCGCTCTTTATTATTACTCTTATTATTGTTATTACATCCCCCCACCTTTATTTTTGTCTTCGCAAGCGTTGCGATATTCAGGGCTTGGAAAATTTTCGGGCTGAAGATCCACTTTGAGAATTTAAATATTTAAGAATGGGCCGACAAGTAAAATACAATTTTTGATACTAACTTTTATTTTTAAAACAAAGTTACATATACAATACGAATACAATTTTTTTTATACCTTTCATCTGTGGTACAATGGTCAGAGTTCCTGGTTAAAGATCCAGAGATTCCGGGCTCGAACCCCGGCACCTCCAAAACTTATCTGTGAAGCATTGGGCCTCGGGAGAACAAATTAGGAGCTACTCGAATGAAAAATTAGCGTTTCCACACTAGAAAACTGAGATTAATGGCTGAAGGGTTTGTTGTGTTGACCTCATGACAACCTCTCTGTGTAAATGTTAGTACTATCATCGCTAACGACGGCGGCCTGCTTGGTCTGTATAGCTCGATCGCAGGCTCAATCCATGGAGTTTCTTTTCTTCAATTTTATTTCTCATAATTTGTTTTAATGAAAGATGTAGATTTAGTAATTGATATTCTTAAAACTGCTTGTAAATGTTTATCAGTGCTTTTAATATATAGTGTTATATATTATTATATATTATTATTATATTCAATAAGAATTTTTTTAATGTTAGTATTTTTAGCGCTTTTTTTAGTCGTTAAATAGTTATAGCTTGCAGACTGATTAAAATACGGGATGGACCACATGCGGCCAGTGGGTCGTAATTTGACCAGTACTGTGGTAAAAAGAATCCCGAAAGTGAGCATAAGCAACCCTTAGGCCTATATGAAATAATATTTTGATTGTGGTATATTGTGAGGATTTGCCATCATTCATACTTTTTACATGTTTAGAAAGCTTTGTATTTTTTTTAAGTCACTAAGAATACGCTTAGGGTATTATAGCTATTATTAGTGTATTAGTGCCTCTTATAATAATACCTAAGGTAAGGAAATAAGTCCCATATGGTATTGACAAGCTCTGTAAATATTGACAGCTAAATAATGCATTTTAAACGAATATCTATCTTTGTTTCTAAAGAGAATTAACATTTGATGGCGCAGGTAAAAAAATACTTGTTCAAAAAGTCTCGGTTGTGGTAGTTGGGGGGGGGGGGTTTGAAAGATTCGGGAATCACATTCCTGGATAGGCCCTTTGTTCTTTAAAATTTGCTACTTATATTGTATTTATTGTAAGATAGGGTTAATGTGAAAGTTGGCACGCCTGGCTGGCTTTATATACCAGACTTTGATCCCGACATGTCCAAGTTTTCAATCATTCCTCCAGCTAAATTGACGTTAACTTAAAATGACCCGCCTCGGTGGCGTAGTTGGCTAACGCGCTTGTCGTGTTGAGCCCGACTGCTGAGGACGGGGAGATCGAGGTTCGAATATCGGTCGGATGAACTGGGGGTGGTTTTTCCTAAATGGTTTTCCACTCTCCCTCCACGCAAATGCGGGTTCACTTCCTTTAATTTAACCTTCCTAATTCCTAATCCATTAGTGTAATTAGTACTTAAACGTATAACCCGAACGGGTAGTAAGACGCGGTACTAAATAATAAAAAAACAACTTAAAATGAACCTCCGTCCTGTTATCTTGGACTATGTCTTGTTAATTAGCTAATATATCACACTGCCTACCTTTTTGTATGGAAGACCACACAGACGTAGACGATAATTTCTAATTCTCAAGTCTCGGCGTGTCTCGCAAATAAAGACGACTCTTGCAATGAAGAAAAAGATAGAGGGATGTGAGTGAAGACATTTAGGGTGTGTGTGCTTTGTAGCTCTGCATTCATCTCGATGCCGCCTTCTTGCTTTTTGTTTGTTTTTTTAAGTTGGCGCTTCTGTTCTGTGGGTGGGATTATAACCCCCTCCCCCCATCACCCACTATCCTCCTCTTTGCCGCATTACGGTGACCCGTGCGCGTTTGTAAGTGGGGCAAATCTAGAGAAGGGGAGGGGGGTCTCTATGGTGACAGGGAAGTTTCCAAGACGGTGAAATGGAAATAAGGATGAAGGACCAGTGGAGAGAAGTGTGGATTAAAGAAGGGGAAAAAGAATTAAAAGATCTTAGAAAGATAAGACAGAAGCCTGATAGAGAGAGTTGATGAAGAGACGACCAAAGATACTAAAAAATAAAGACACCGAATTTTTTGTTTGTTTGTTTTGTTCGCAGAATCAGGGAAGCTGTTAGCTCTTGCGACGATATACTTTACTATTGTGATTCATTTCCTGCCGCTCAAAGTGTTTTTATACATATATATAACATTTTCTCTTCGTCCTTTAAGATGTATGATTTTCGCCTCGTTCCTTTAAGCCCGAAAATAGCTATTACGCACTTTAGAAACATTATATACAGAGACGTGCATGTCTAAAAAGTTGTGTCTATTTGTCTCTTAATTAAATATAGTATTCTTTTAAAGTTTAAAAATACAAACTGTATAGAGTACTTTAAACGCTGGATAAAGTGCTAATATATATTATGTTCAAAATGCTGTATCAATTAACGTACACAAATAGAGCGGTTTTTTTTTCAGACTACCGTATGTAAAAAAAGAAACTAATGACTCCAAACAACACCTCGACTCAAAAATTTGGTACATTAATCAAAAATTGACTTTGTCAGGTAATTAAGATGTTGTGATTGATTAATTAAGTAAATAATAACTTCAGGCGAGTATCATATCAATCTATAAAATGGGAAGGTAAAGAAACCTCTATCTTTTTTTATTTCTTTTTTTTAAGTTTGTTTATTCTTTTAGTAAACTTTAGACTTTGTTTAAAAGAAAATTTATTTTATTTTGTTTGATAAATACAAAATATGTTTTTTAAACTAATATGTTTACTCCAACACCCCACGTGATTTTCACTGGGCCAGCTCTAAAGACTTGTGGCCATATTACTTCGGGAATATTCCGTATTTAGTACAAGTTAATGAACTGTGATACGCACCTCTTTGGTTGTTTATATTTAATTAGAACTTAATACAAATTACTATCCAACTATGCCACCTATCCCTATCTTGAGCTAGTTCTCACGTCCACCTCATTACACCCTATCCGTGTCCATTCTAATGTTGTCTTCCTATATGCATAAAGGTATCCCCACTGATTTCTTCCCATTGAGTTTGCCGATTAATAAATACCCTGAACGTGGTTCTAATCTATCTCATTCTTCCCCTGTACCCTGTGAGATTTGATTACCCTAGCAATGTATGGCAGTATGGCAATAGACACACGGTATTTAATTTAACTTAACATTATGTAACCTATTACTCTCTCCATTACCTTCATACCCTTTTGGCACAAATATCCTACCAAGCATTTTGTTTTTTCGAATATCCTAAATTTATTCTCGTCGAATAAGGTGAGAGACTAAGTTTCACAACTTTAAATAACAGGGTGACCTGGTGGTCTAGGGGTAAGGTGTCAGACTTCTATGCTGGCGGCCGGGGTTCAATCCTCGATCCCAGCACAGATTTATCTGATTGCCAAACCCTTCCTTCACCTCTGACAAGACATCTTGTGAATGTGGGGAATGCCAGGCCTCCACCGTGGTTCGGATCCCACGTTAAACTGTAGGTCCTCCATTTCATCTCACAATCACCCTACCATTACACATTAGCGTAAGTGCGTACAACCCGAACGGGTAGTAAGACGCGGTGCTAATAATAATAATAATAATTTAAATAACAACCGAAGAAATTGCTATGCATCTAAATTTGGTTTTAATAATGCGCCCGCAGTAAAACCGATAAATTATAAAATATCATATAAAATAAGGAAAAAAGAATTTCTTTGGTAAATTGTAATTTCAGTTTCTATTTTTTGTATGTATCATAATCAACATTTTCTTACAAACAAGCTTTATCTATTTTTAGTCGTCTTATGTTGCGTATAAGAAACGTTGATAAAGGGAAGAGTCTTTAATTAAAAGGGCTGACCTGTGTTTAGAGAAAATGTGTGTTAAAAAGGGGGTAGAGGAAGGGATAGGTGGGCAAGAGGGGTTGTGGGGGGGAAGAGGTGGACTTCACAAAGAAAACGTTGGATGTTAGGAGAGTCATTAAAATGAGGATGTGCTAAAGATTTTGATAAAGGCGTACACCTGCCTTTGCCAAAGTTATTCATAAAAAAAGTTTTTAACACTTAAAGGGGTAGAATTGAAAATAAAAACTGGAGAAAGAAACAAAAGAAGGCGAAAAGATCCTCCCTCAAAAATTTATTAAAAAAAAAATCTGAATTAAAGTTGTAGTTGTTCATGAAGACAATAGTTTGTTCTCGGTGGCGTAGTTGGCTAACGCGCCAGTAGTGTTTAGCTCGACTGCTGAGGATGGGGAGATCGAGGTTCGAATCTCGGTCGGGTGAACTGGGGTTGGTTTTTCCTAAATGGTTTTCCACTCTCCCTCCACGCAAATGCGGGTTCACTTCCTCTAATTCAACCTTTCTAATTCCTAATCCATTAGCGTAATTAGTACTTAAAGCGTATAACCCGAACGGGTAGTAAGACGCGGTGCTAAAATTAAATAAAAAAAAATTAAAAAATAGTTTTTTAGTAAAAAATAAACGACATTAAGAAGGAAGACTAGTCGTTGATAAAGGATATGGGTGTAAAGTGAAATGGCTATTCTTGGGTGGGGAGTACGACACCCTCCCTTTCCCCTCTAAGGGTGGATCTAACCACAACACTAAATTCAGCGCTCAGTGGGTGGCGGTTCTTGATTAAAACGCGCGCGCAGCACAACGAAGCCACAAACTAGGTTTAAGGGGGTTGCCTAGCTAGCCGACATATTCTCAATTGAATGCTGCGCTCTAGTTAATTATTGACAACACTTTTAACGCTACACGAGTTTGATGTTTACTGGGATGAGCACAAAACTATTTTCAACGACCCTATTTATACACATAGTTTAAAATGTGATTTTTCATCACTTAAAAGTCCAAAAATTCACATATTTTATTAGAGCACTAAGAGCTAATTGTCATTTTATATGGGGTGGGATTACAACACAAGTTTTGTTGTTGACAATCACTTGGTTTCTAGTGTCTAGGAATTTCTACTCGACATTCTAGCGCCTTAGGGTGGGAATGTAGGGGACGCTAGAAAAGGACAGTGTTTGTTTAAAGTTCTTTTCAAGCAAAACTTATTTTGTCCACAGTAGATTAAATATTTCCCCAGTATAAACATTTAGTTTAATTTTCTTCACACGGTGACCTTAACATTATTGAATATCTGTCAAGAATATAGCGGTATTAGGCGATCATTTTTTAAATGAGGAGAAAAAGTGTTAATTAAATTCCAGGACACCTTAACAGATATTCAACAACTGTTGGCCATGTGGAGAAAATTAACTCTTTGTTTATACTGGTAAATATTTGATTTATTTTACCAAAAAAGTGTTGATATCAAAACTGAAAAACACTGAACTTCACTCACGATCCTTACACCCTCACTTTCTGAATTTGTAAATATAGGTAAATGACATCCTCGCAGGATGTTGAACTCCGTCATCAGATTTACGTTACTGCCGTTATTTGCGTTATATTTATGGACATTATAATTACCTAACGCTTTTATTTATTAAAAAAATAACTAAAGATCAACATTAACAAATGGAGGCTTATTTAACACCATATAGTATGTATTCTCTCCACTTAAATGCCCATTTGAGTTATACTCTTACATCAATGGGTAGTTATCAGGAGGTAGAATGTAGTAAATGTACCCGCAATTGTGTATGAGAAGAGCGGACTTATTAACAAATACCCTCATACACCACGCGATTCAACCAGACTCCTCGTCACTGACAAACTAGACGAGTTGACGCTTAGTCTTTTGTTCCCGATGCTGGAACACCCTACGTGGGTTGAGTCATGAAGAAAATAACTGTTGCTAGTCACAAGCTTTACAATATTCTCCGGGAGCGGGGAGGTCAGGGGTTGAACCTGGCTGAGTGTACTGAGGGTATATTCTCCTAGATGATTTCTCGCTACCCACTTCTTGCAAATGTGGATACTATTTAATCTAAACTACCTTACTCATCCTTAATTATGCGCATAACACGAACGGGCAATCAGAATAATAGAAAAAAACTATTCTTGCGTCCGACTTAATTCAATCGGTAATTTCGTTTACAGAGTTACTAACAAATCTCATAGCTTTCGTACTACGTGGAAGTTTAATTTCGGCCCCACCTGGATTCGAACCCAAAGTATCTCCAGCATGTTTGGACAATGTCGTAATCACCGAGTCTCAAAAAAAAAAAATCGTAGCTGTAAAACAATACTTAAAGCTTCTCTTAACTTTTTTTTTGGTGTGGAGAAAGTTTTTGGTAATTCCTTTGGGTGCGTCATTGAAGTAAACCTTACCTTCTTTCTAACTGTTGAAGGGGTGTAAGGGAAACCTTCAGATAGACCAGCCAACGTATCGTAATACCTCTGGTTGGTCCTCTAAGAAACATCCTACCTTCACTTCAACTGGGGAAAGAAATGCAGATGAAAAACACTGAGGTGACCGACTTATCTTGAGACGTACACAGTGCGAGCTCTATGTGTGCAGCCCGTCGGCCGCCAGGCGACCAGAGCCGACCCCTTCAGTCGTGGATCGCAGAGCAGTTCACTCCCTTCTTCCTGCCTCGCCATCGATCCGAGACAGGCCGTGTGTCCGCATCCTTCCCTCGACCGAAAGACTAACCGGCGCACAGTTTACTAACAAACCCGCTCGACCGCAAAGACGACATCAAATAGCACGACACAGACAACTTCCTTTAGACGAGAGAGAGAGAGAGATACCCTCGCATATAAACTAGAGGTAAAAACCTGACGCGAACCCCCAGAAGTGACCGACAGGTTGTCTTACGCTCGAGGGAAGCTGGCCGTCAAAAGACAAATCGCGTTCGATACAGGAATTAAGTACACTCGTAGGAAGATGAGGTGTACACTCTGAGCCCGTGTAAAGCTTCCAAATTTCAAATTAGATTTTCTCCCCATAACACCACGTCTTACCAACCGTTCGGTTATACGCGTATTTAACCTACTAATTACGCCAATGGTTTTATGGATTAGGGAAGCTATATTTATTGGGATTGTACCTGAATTTGCGTGAAGAACAGTGGAAAACTATTTTAAAAAGCCACCCTCAGTACACCTGGCCGAGATTTGAACCTTGATCTCCCCGTAATAGGCAGTCTCGTCTATTGCGAAAATAGCGCGTTAGACCACGCGGCCACCGAATCGGGTAGTTCTAATATGAATCCCGCTAGGTTTTGTATTCTAATAAAAATGTGGATTTTGATATTTTTACTATTCGAAATTCAATTGAATAGTTTATTTGAATTCTATGGGATTTAATTCGAAATTAGAATGTAAAGTAGCATTTTTTTAAATAATTAAATTCTAATTGCCTGATAGATTCATAATAAATAATATACATATTAATTATATAATCCGACACCTTAGCTCAGTCGGTAGCGTGTCTATATACTGAGTTAAGGGTCCAAGGTTCGATTCCCGGCATGACCGGAAAATGTATCACTGGTGAAATGTGGGTTTACCCCTTCACATTGATGAATTAACGGTGGGGGACTGGTTGTTGTGTCTTAATTAGTCTCAAATTAGATCATAGGGCATATGAAGTTACGACAGGCCCAGCTAGTGGAACAAATATGACTTGATAAAAAAAGTGACCACAGGCGTTGTAAACAGTAATGGATGGATTTAAAGTGAATATATAATATCACATCGTTCTTAGTGAACTCCGAAACACTCTCGTGCCAACATATATTTTTAATCCCACCCCAAGAAGTTTAGACTTGGATCACAACGTCTAAACGTTCCTGACAGGGGCCGAGGCCTCGCATCGTAAACATACACTTAGTTCGGAGGAACCGAGCGAGAAGGGGGGGGGGGAAACATGTACAAGGAAGAGAGGACGCTAAACAGGACTTGGGAAGAAGGAAAGGGTCCGTCTATCCCTTGACCCAAGTCAAGTCACGCGTGCTAAACACTAGCCCAGTCCCTCTGATCTGGTTGTTTGTCCGCTACTATCACCGCCGATGCTGAAGGGGACCGGAGACTGATCTGATTCCTGCCATTATCTTTGCCGTCCGTTCTATATTGTTTTCCGGTCAGGGAAGGGGAAGGTTACCCATGAGGCCACAGCCAGCCGAGGTTTAATGAGGCTATGAACTATGACCGCGTATCAGACATGGTTCAGCCTCGTGTTCAAGTCGGGAACATCTAAATGACGATGGCATAATTGTGTGACTTAACCTTCGTCTACCCTGTAAGGTAGGAAACTAACCTTTGCATTATTCCACTATGGAACGGTTTATAAGATAGTTACCATAGTGTTATTAAGGTGGGGTGGTAGAGATCGCGAGAAAACGTCAGTGTTATTACAGTTTTTATAGCAAAACATTTTATTGTCAAAAAAAAAATCAATAGTATTTCAGTACAAACTTAGAGTTTAATTTCTTCAAGTGTTGATATCAACAGTTGTTGAATATCTGTCATGATGAGATGAGAAACGTTTTAAATGAAGATAAAAAAAGTTGTCATTACATTCCAGGACACCCTTGACAGATATTCAACAACTGTTGATATCACCGTGGGAAGAAAATTAAACTCTTTGTTTCTACTGGAGTAATATTTGATTTATTTAGAACAAAAAAAAAGGTTTTGCTATGAAAACTGCAAAAACACTGACACTTTCTCGCGTCCACTATATCCCCACCTTAATAAAGATAATATCTATCAAGGCAAGCAAAGGGTGCATATAATTGTAGTTGCATCACTTGTTTCAATGTTGGAAGATTATTACTATTTTTATTCGAGATATTTAACTTGCTCTTTTTGAGCCAACTGATTATATCGGTACACATCAACTAACTTAAATATTCTGATAATTGAAAAATTACACCTGGACACGGGAATCGAACCCGGGACCTTTGGCTTAGTACGCCAATGATATAACCACTGAGCTATTCAGGAATCGTCCCTTGCCCAGGGTCATTCTTCACTCATATTTTAAGGCAGAGTCTATGATGGACGTGCGGAAATCGTCGACTACAAATGTGTGATTTTATTAAGATCAAACGCAGCCAGTGGTAAGAGCATTGACGTACTAAGCCAAAGGTCCAGGGTTCGATTCCCGTGTCCCGGTGTAATTTTTCAATTTTCAAAATATGATTGATACATTTGCCAACAAGTGAACCTGGGCACATTGCTTGCCGTATGAATACAGGAGAGTACTTGTTTCCTATGTCTAGTAGACTATAAAGTCACGGTACATGTCTAAGAACTTGGATATTCTATTATATAACAAGAGTACAAACCCGCACCGATAGAAGCGCGGTCAAATTTGTCGAACTCGCAATATACTGTATCTCCAGTAATGTGGTTATCTGGGTTCGAATCCCATTCAAGTGTATTGAGGGTGCTTTTTCTTACACGGTTTACTACCCTCCTTTAGTGCAAATGTGGGTACATTATCTCTAGAAGAGTTATGTAGGGAGAGATGTTATAGGGATTAACGCAAAAAAATGTTTATTTAGTAAGATAATGTTGCTTAAGATATTTTTTTTAACTATAAATATATATTTCGATTATAATTTTATTAACATACTTATATTTTAATGAACAGCTCACAATATTTAAGGGTCAACACACTATGCCCGCAAGTATGCCCCCATCCATAGAAAATATAGTTCTCAATAGAGCAAAAATATTAGATACATATAATTAAAGGTGACCTGGTGGTCTAGGGGTAAGGTGTCGGACTTCTGTGTTGAGGGTCCGGGGTTCAATCCTCGGTCCTGGCACAGATTTATCTGATTGCCCAAACCCTTCCTTCACCTCTGACAATACATCTTGTGAATATGTGGAATGCCAAGCCTCCACCGTGGTTCGGATCCCACGTTAAACTGTAGATCCTCCATTTCATCTCACAATCATCCTACCATTACACATTGGCATAAGTGCGTATAACCCGAACGGGTAGTAAGACGCGGTGCTAGTAATAATAGTAAAGTACATCAGTTGGGAATGGTAGGAAATCATTATTAATAACTTGTAATTTGGGTTAGAGGAGAAAGAGGGAGGATTTGTAGTATTCAGATAATTCACAAGAAGGCCTTTTTTTTTCTAACCTCAACTTTAATTTTTCAACTAATTAATATTGATTAAAATTTGTACATTTTTAACGAGACGATCAAATTTTTCAACAGTAAAAAAAAATGTATAAATTTAACTTGGGCCAAACCTGACATCGTGACGACGGGCTTGATATTTAGTGCTACCCCTGGAGGTTAGACAACCCTCTTGGAACCTTTGGTCTGTGTTAGTTAATTTTATTATATGAATTATCGCTCCCCTTTGAACATTAAAAGGTTGTGATAAGTGCAAGACTTTTGAAACTATCCACAAACTACTTGACCTCTACAATTACAAAACTGCGCCATTAAACAATATTGACAGCCAAAATACCCATTCATTTCAGAACTATCATGCTGAACTATTATTTTTGTAACAAATTAATGCTCAAATGAACAAATCTGAACCAAATGCTCAATTTAGAATGTATATACTTATATTCTGCTTTGAGTTACCCAAACAGTGTCTGCCTTGAACTTCCCTGAGACTGTCTTCCTTGAACTTCCCTGAGAGTGTCTGCCTTGAACTTCCCTGAGAGTGTCTGCCTTGAACTTCCCTGAGACTGTCTTCCTTGAACTTCCCTGAGAGTGTCTTCCTTGAACTTCCCTGAGAGTGTCTTCCTTGAACTTCCCTGAGACTATCTTCCTTGAACTTCCCTGAGACTGTCTTCCTTGAACTTCCCTGAGGGTGTCTGCCTTGAACTTCCCTGAGAGTGTCTTCCTTGAACTTCCCTGAGAGTGTCTTCCTTGAACTTCCCTGAAAGTGTCTGCCTTGAACTTCCCTGAGAGTGTCTTCCTTGAACTTCCCCGAGAGTGTCTTCCTTGAACTTCCCTGAAAGTGTCTGCCTTGAACTTCCCTGAGAGTGTCTTCCTTGAACTTCCCTGAGAGTGTCTTCCTTGAACTTCCCTGAGAGTGTCTTCCTTGAACTTCCCTGAGAGTGTCTTCCTTGAACTTCCCTGAGAGTGTCTTCCTTGAACTTCCCCGAGAGTGTCTTCCTTGAACTTCCCTGAGTGTCTTCCTTGAACTTCCCTGAGAGTGTCTTCCTTGAACTTCCCTGAGAGTGTCTTCCTTGAACTTCCCTGAGACTGTCTTCCTTGAACTTCCTTGAGAGTGTCTTCCTTGAACTTCCTGAGAGTGTCTTCCTTGAACTTCCCTGAGACTGTCTTCATTGAACTTCCCTGAGACTGTCTGCCTTGAACTTCCCTGAGACTGTCTGCCTTGAACTTCCCTGAGACTGTCTGCCTTGAACTTCCCTGAGACTGTCTGCCTTGAACTTCCCTGAGAGTGTCTTCCTTGAACTTCCCTGAGTCTCTTCCTTGAACTTCCCTGAGAGTGTCTTCCTTGATCTTCCCTGAGTGTCTTCCTTGAACTTCCCTGAGAGTGTCTTCCTTGAACTTCCCTGAGACTGTCTGCTTGAACTTCCCTGAGTGTCTTCCTTGAACTTCCCTGAGAGTGTCTTCCTTGAACTTCCCTGAGTGTCTTCCTTGACCTTCCCTGAGAGTGTCTGCCTTGAACTTCCCTGAGTGTCTTCCTTGAACTTCCCTGAGTGTCTTCCTTGAACTTCCCTGAGAGTGTCTTCCTTGAACTTCCCTGAGACTGTCTTCCTTGAACTTCCCTGAGACTGTCTTCCTTGAACTTCCCTGAGAGTGTCTTCCTTGAACTTCCCTGAGAGTGTCTTCCTTGAACTTCCCTGAGACTGTCTTCCTTGAACTTCCCTGAGACTGTCTTCCTTGAACTTCCCTGAGAGTGTCTTCCTTGAACTTCCCTGAGAGTGTCTTCCTTGAACTTCCCTGAGTGTCTTCCTTGACCTTCCCTGAGAGTGTCTGCCTTGAACTTCCCTGAGTGTCTTCCTTGAACTTCCCTGAGTGTCTTCCTTGAACTTCCCTGAGAGTGTCTTCCTTGAACTTCCCTGAGACTGTCTTCCTTGAACTTCCCTGAGACTGTCTTCCTTGAACTTCCCTGAGAGTGTCTTCCTTGAACTTCCCTGAGAGTGTCTTCCTTGAACTTCCCTGAGACTGTCTTCCTTGAACTTCCCTGAGACTGTCTTCCTTGAACTTCCCTGAGACTGTCTTCCTTGAACTTCCCTGAGAGTGTCTTCCTTGAACTTCCCTGAGAGTGTCTTCCTTGAACTTCCCTGAGAGTGTCTTCCTTGAACTTCCCTGAGACTGTCTTCCTTGAACTTCCCTGAGAGTGTCTTCCTTGAACTTCCCTGAGACTGTCTTCCTTGAACTTCCTGAGAGTGTCTGCCTTGAACTTCCCTGAGTGTCTGCCTTGAACTTCCCTGAGTGTCTTCCTTGAACTTCCCTGAGTGTCTTCCTTGAACTTCCCTGAGAGTGTCTTCCTTGAACTTCCCTGAGTGTCTTCCTTGAACTTCCCTGAGAGTGTCTTCCTTGAACTTCCTGAGACTGTCTTCCTTGAACTTCCCTGAGAGTGTCTTCCTTGAACTTCCCTGAGTGTCTTCCTTGAACTTCCCTGAGTGTCTTCCTTGAACTTCCCTGAGTGTCTTCCTTGAACTTCCCTGAGTGTCTTCCTTGAACTTCCCTGAGTGTCTTCCTTGAACTTCCCTGAGAGTGTCTGCCTTGAACTTCCCTGAGACTGTCTTCCTTGAACTTCCCTGAGACTGTCTTCCTTGAACTTCCCTGAGAGTGTCTTCCTTGAACTTCCCTGAGAGTGTCTTCCTTGAACTTCCCTGAGTGTCTTCCTTGAACTTCCCTGAGTGTCTTCCTTGAACTTCCCTGAGAGTGTCTTCCTTGAACTTCCTGAGAGTGTCTTCCTTGAACTTCCCTGAGTGTCTTCCTTGACCTTCCCTGAGTGTTGCCTTGAACTTCCCTGAGTGTCTTCCTTGAACTTCCCTGAGATGTCTTCCTTGAACTTCCCTGAGAGTGTCTTCCTTGAACTTCCCTGAGACTGTCTTCCTTGAACTTCCCTGAGATGTCTTCCTTGAACTTCCCTGAGACTGTCTTCCTTGAACTTCCCTGAGAGTGTCTTCCTTGAACTTCCCTGAGACTGTCTTCCTTGAACTTCCCTGAGATGTCTTCCTTGAACTTCCCTGAGACTGTCTTCCTTGAACTTCCCTGAGAGTGTCTTCCTTGAACTTCCCTAAAGTGTCTTCCTTGAACTTCCCTGAGAGTGTCTTCTTGACTTCCTGAACTGTCTTCTTGAACTTCCCTGAGAGTGTCTTCCTTGAACTTCCCTGAGATGTCTTCCTTGAACTTCCCTGAGAGTGTCTCTTGAACTTCCTGATGTCTCTTGAACTTCCCTGAGTGTCTTCCTTGAACTTCCCTGAGTGTCTTCCTTGAACTTCCCTGAGAGTGTCTTCCTTGAACTTCCCTGAGTGTCTTCCTTGAACTTCCCTGAGAGTGTCTTCCTTGAACTTCCCTGAGACTGTCTTCCTTGAACTTCCCTGAGAGTGTCTTCCTTGAACTTCCCTGAGTGTCTTCCTTGAACTTCCCTGAGTGTCTTCCTTGAACTTCCCTGAGTGTCTTCCTTGAACTTCCCTGAGTGTCTTCCTTGAACTTCCCTGAGTGTCTTCCTTGAACTTCCCTGAGAGTGTCTGCCTTGAACTTCCCTGAGACTGTCTGCCTTGAACTTCCCTGAGACTGTCTTCCTTGAACTTCCCTGAGACTGTCTGCCTTGAACTTCCCTGAAGTGTCTTCCTTGAACTTCCCTGAGAGTGTCTTCCTTGAACTTCCCTGAGTGTCTTCCTTGAACTTCCCTGAGAGTGTCTTCCTTGAACTTCCCTGAGAGTGTCTTCCTTGAACTTCCCTGAGAGTGTCTTCCTTGAACTTCCCTGAGTGTCTTCCTTGAACTTCCCTGAGTGTCTTCCTTGAACTTCCCTGAGAGTGTCTTCCTTGAACTTCCCTGAGTGTCTTCCTTGAACTTCCCTGAGAGTGTCTTCCTTGAACTTCCCTGAGACTGTCTTCCTTGAACTTCCCTGAGAGTGTCTTCCTTGAACTTCCCTGAGTGTCTTCCTTGAACTTCCCTGAGTGTCTTCCTTGAACTTCCCTGAGTGTCTTCCTTGAACTTCCCTGAGTGTCTTCCTTGAACTTCCCTGAGTGTCTTCCTTGAACTTCCCTGAGAGTGTCTGCCTTGAACTTCCCTGAGACTGTCTGCCTTGAACTTCCCTGAGACTGTCTTCCTTGAACTTCCCTGAGACTGTCTGCCTTGAACTTCCCTGAGAGTGTCTTCCTTGAACTTCCCTGAGAGTGTCTTCCTTGAACTTCCCTGAGTGTCTTCCTTGAACTTCCCTGAGAGTGTCTTCCTTGAACTTCCCTGAGTGTCTTCCTTGAACTTCCCTGAGTGTCTTCCTTGAACTTCCCTGAGTGTCTTCCTTGAACTTCCCTGAGAGTGTCTGCCTTGAACTTCCCTGAGACTGTCTGCCTTGAACTTCCCTGAGACTGTCTTCCTTGAACTTCCCTGAGACTGTCTGCCTTGAACTTCCCTGAGAGTGTCTTCCTTGAACTTCCCTGAGTGTCTTCCTTGAACTTCCCTGAGAGTGTCTTCCTTGAACTTCCTTGAGTGTCTTCCTTGAACTTCCCTGAGAGTGTCTTCCTTGAACTTCCCTGAGAGTGTCTTCCTTGAACTTCCCTGAGTGTCTTCTTTGAACTTCCCTGAGTGTCTTCCTTGAACTTCCCTGAGAGTGTCTTCCTTGAACTTCCTGAGAGTGTCTTCCTTGAACTTCCCTGAGAGTGTCTTCCTTGAACTTCCCCTGAGTGTCTTCCTTGAACTTCCCTGAGAGTGTCTTCCTTGAACTTCCCTGAGACTGTCTTCCTTGAACTTCCCTGAGTGTCTTCCTTGACCTTCCCTGAGAGTGTCTTCCTTGACCTTCCCTGAGAGTGTCTGCCTTGAACTTCCCTGAGTGTCTTCCTTGAACTTCCCTGAGAGTGTCTTCCTTGACCTTCCCTGAGAGTGTCTTCCTTGACCTTCCCTGAGAGTGTCTTCCTTGAACTTCCTGAGTGTCTTCCTTGAACTTCCCTGAGAGTGTCTTCCTTGAACTTCCCTGAGACTATCTTCCTTGAACTTCCCTGAGACTGTCTGCCTTGAACTTCCCTGAGTGTCTTCCTTGAACTTCCCTGAGAGTGTCTTCCTTGAACTTCCCTGAGACTGTCTGCCTTGAACTTCCCTGAGACTGTCTTCCTTGAACTTCCCTGAGAGTGTCTTCCTTGAACTTCCCTGAGTGTCTTCCTTGAACTTCCCTGAGAGTGTCTTCCTTGAACTTCCCTGAGACTGTCTTCCTTGAACTTCCCTGAGACTGTCTTCCTTGAACTTCCCTGAGACTGTCTGCCTTGAACTTCCCTGAGTGTCTTCCTTGAACTTCCCTGAGAGTGTCTTCCTTGAACTTCCCTGAGTGTCTTCCTTGACCTTCCCTGAGAGTGTCTGCCTTGAACTTCCCTGAGTGTCTTCCTTGAACTTCCCTGAGTGTCTTCCTTGAACTTCCCTGAGAGTGTCTTCCTTGAACTTCCCTGAGACTGTCTTCCTTGAACTTCCCTGAGAGTGTCTTCCTTGAACTTCCCTGAGAGTGTCTTCCTTGAACTTCCCTGAGACTGTCTTCCTTGAACTTCCCTGAGACTGTCTTCCTTGAACTTCCCTGAGTGTCTTCCTTGAACTTCCCTGGGAGTGTCTTCCTTGAACTTCCCTGAGAGTGTCTTCCTTGAACTTCCCTGAGTGTCTTCCTTGAACTTCCCTGAGAGTGTCTGCCTTGAACTTCCCTGAGTGTCTTCCTTGAACTTCCCTGAGAGTGTCTTCCTTGACCTTCCCTGAGAGTGTCTTCCTTGAACTTCCCTGAGTGTCTTCCTTGAACTTCCCTGAGAGTGTCTTCCTTGAACTTCCCTGAGACTGTCTGCCTTGAACTTCCCTGAGTGTCTTCCTTGAACTTCCCTGAGAGTGTCTTCCTTGAACTTCCCTGAGTGTCTTCCTTGAACTTCCCTGAGTGTCTTCCTTGACCTTCCCTGAGAGTGTCTCCCTTGAACTTCCCTGAGTGTCTTCCTTGAACTTCCCTGAGACTGTCTTCCTTGAACTTCCCTGAGTGTCTTCCTTGACCTTCCCTGAGAGTGTCTGCCTTGAACTTCCCTGAGACTGTCTTCCTTGAACTTCCCTGAGTGTCTTCCTTGAACTTCCCTGAGAGTGTCTGCCTTGAACTTCCCTGAGTGTCTGCCTTGAACTTCCCTGAGAGTGTCTGCCTTGAACTTCCCTGAGAGTGTCTGCCTTGAACTTCCCTGAGACTGTCTTCCTTGAACTTCCCTGAGAGTGTCTTCCTTGAACTTCCCTGAGAGTGTCTTCCTTGAACTTCCCTGAGAGTGTCTTCCTTGAACTTCCCTGAGAGTGTCTGCCTTGAACTTCCTGAGACTGTCTTCCTTGAACTTCCCTGAGAGTGTCTGCCATTAACTTCCCGAGAGTGTCTGTCTTTAACTTCCTAGAGAGAGAGAGAGAGAGAGTGTCTGCCATAACTCCCCAGATAGTGTCTGCAAGTCTCGCCGAGGATCAGGAGGAGGAGGATGTGTATTTTGCATGTCTCACGCGACCTCACTCGGCGGATGTCAGAACTGTCAAGAGAACTGCCACAACTCTTCCTACGTACCTTGTGAAGGGGTGAGGGTGACTCCATATCACGTGCTCCCCGGGAACCAGACTGCAACCCGGTTGTAGATAGTATTTCTTTTAAAGAAACACGGGGAATATTTGTTTCTGCAGTTTAAAAGAAACATACCATTTCACACAAATAAACATTTGACTTTTATACTTAAATAGTACGACTTTGTCTGCAAGAAAAATTGTACTGATTTTAACACATGTCATGCACCCCCTCCCCTAGCCATGCTCCCTGAAACACTGGACTGTGTAATGACTTTATATATTGTTCTCATTGGAGTCAAATCTTTTATAAAAAACAATAATAGTTTCACAGTAATTCATTTTATGAAAAATTAAAATATGGGTTGTTTGGAAACTCTGCCCAAACTGCACATATAGCTTGTTTGAACCAAAAGTAATACAAAATCCCTAAACACTTACATCTGGAAAACTATGCTAATAACTTTAAATTGTCTTCAAAGTTTCGGGGTACAGCACCGGGAGAGCAAAGTTGTTCAAGCATGCGTGTACAACAGGTTGCATAGGAGTTAGGCGTGCGGTAATCAACATGTAATAATGGCAAGCACTTTCTGTTATGTAAGAGCGTTAATGATGAACCTCAGAACGTATTCCCATATCTAGATGGACTGGTGTGTTGTCTACTATTAATTGTGGTATGTTCTGCTGCCGTGCTCCAAGATGTCAAGGTGTGTAGTGCCGCGTGCCTAACTCCTATGAAACTTGTTGTACGCGCATTCTTTGAAAGCTTTACTCTCCCGGAGTTGTACGCCAAAACTTTGAACACAATTTAATGGTATTGACATAGTTTTCCGGATGCAAGTTTATTAGGATTTTGTTTTACTTATGGTTCAAACAAGTTATATGTGCAGTTTGGGCCGTGAGTTTACAAACATCTTGTATAGTTCCTTTATACGAGTGGTATTTAAACTTTTTTGTTCTCATACCTCCAGATATAATTTATCTTACCATCAAAGTTGTTGGTGCATAATGCAACTTATACCTAGTCTTAGTATCTAGGGACTACATCTAAAATAAAAAAATATATCAAAAAAAGTATTTAAAATGTCTCTCCCAGATTGCATGTCCTTATGGCTGATTCTCTTGTGGCTAGGATCCTAAATATGCCCCTTATTATTCAAAGGTTAAAATCTTGCTTTATTTTTTATCTTAAGCTAGGCGTGTAGGAAAAGCGAGTTAATGGAAATATTGTTTGCAATTTTTGTATCAAAACTTTTTTTTTGTCAAAATAAATGAAAATTTCTCCAGTAGAAACAAAAGTTTAATTTTCTTCACATGGTGACATCAATAGTTGTTGTTGAATATCCGTCGAGGGTGTCCTTGAATTTAATGACAACTTTGTCTCTTCGTTTAAAAAAAAATTATCATATAATACCGCTATGCTAATGACAGAAATTCACCAACTGTTGATATCAACATGTGAAGAAAATTAAACCTGTAAAACTTAGGAGAATTTTGGTACTAAGAAAATAGTGGCGACCGTGTCTAGGCTGGATCATGTCATCCATGGCTTCCGCCGGCCGCTGGGTGAACGGAGTGTACTCGCAATCAATGTCGGCCAACACCCCCCTCCCCCTGCCCCCTTTCACCTAGTCCCGTGACTAATCTCGCCTACACTTGCAGATTCTGTTTAGTTTGTTAAAGCCCCATTATTTCTGATAATGTGCTGGGTGAATCAAGGGGATCTGGTTGAGGTAAATCAAACGTGTGTCGGTAATCTCCCCCCTCTCCCCTTCCCCCACACCACCTCCTGTCTCTATGTGTGTGTTTGAGGGGCTATATCTCGCCGTTATAACGTGTACAAGTGGTAATCAACATGTTGTTGAGGTATATCGCCGTTATACGTGTACAATGGGAATCCCGAACATTGTGTGTTGAGGTTATATCGCCTTTCCGACGGTAAGTGGGAATCCGATAATTGCAGTACGTTGCACATAGTGGTTTGCGAATGTAAAGTGACAGCCTCACCCGCCTTTGCTGGTCAAATGAGTCTAAGGCACCGCTCTTGCAACAGAAACTGGGACTGCAGATGATCGGTAGATCGGGGTTCGAATACCGGTGTTTCTTTCCTCAATTATTTTGTTTATTCTGTCTCCACTACAAATTCGGGTACACTTACTTCAAATACAACCTTTCTCGCCTCCTAATACATAAGATTATTTATTACATATGTGTGTAATTCGGACGGGGATAAAAAACTTATCATGCATTCCATTATAAGCATAGATTATCAATCACTTAACTGACCTCGGTGAGTTATATGAAGAGCGCTTATATATCTCACTCGCTTGCCGTGGGCCCCGCCAAACCCCCAGTGGGTTTTCTTTACAAGTGGATGTAAACTAATGTAAATCCAGAGCCGATTTTTGATACGTTTACCGTTTAGCCACAAGAGACCTGCAAAGAAAGGTCCGCACCGACTTTAAAGTTGCTCCGCCATTTTGAATTTTTTTAAATTTTTTAATTTTTCCGTTTGTTGCAGGCTAGAAACTATAAGTTTGCCAAATTTCAACTTTCTAGCTCATCTGAAAGTAGGTAAACATTAACGTCAGTGAGTGAGTCAGCCGTGTGGCTTTATAGTGGTATAATAATTTGTATTTGCCTCGAAATAAGATCAAACACATTTAAAAACCTTACTTCATTGTTTAAGAGGCCAAGTCCGTCTTTATGAATGTTATGATTAAATGCTGATAACCCAGTGTTAGCTGTGGTAAGAAATAAAACCCTTGCCAAGTCACTATTGATAGGGTTAAGCTAATTTGTAGTTTTTCGTATGGTATTGTCTAATATATTTAATTAGGGGTGACCTGGCGGTCTAGGAGTAAGGTGTTGGACTTCTGTGTGGGTCCGGGGTTCAATCTTCGGTCCCGGCACAAATTTATCTGATTACCAAACCCTTCTTCCCTCTGACAAGACATCTTGTGAATGTGGGGAAATGCAGGCTCCACCGTGGTTCGGATCCCACATTAAACTGTAGGTCCTCCATTTCATCTACAATCACCCTACCATTACACATTAGCGTAAGTGCGTATAACCCGAACAGGTAGTAAGACGTGGTGCTAATAATAATAATAATAATAAATATTTAATTAGGAAGTGACGCCGAATACTCCCTAAATGAACAAATATTATGTAAAGATTGTATTACGTACGTTGGTATGTGGGTGAACACAGTTTTGAACGCGACCATACACTCGCGCCGTATGAACCCTAGAGGTTCTCGCGTTACCCCCTGACCCCTCCCTTACCCCTTTCACCAAACGTGCTATCATCAGTTTTCACTCCTCTCGCAACCCCCCCCCCCCCCTATTTCCTCTTGTGTGTTCTTCTCTTCGTTAGTAACGTTAGGGCTATTTGCGATTCGTAGTTAGTTTTGAGGGTTTTGGAAAGGGAGGGGGGTAGTTATGGAAAGTAGACTTCATATGTTCTCAAACACACACACCACACATACGGTGAGGCTTGATGTGCTCGTGTAAACACATTTACTCCTGTTTTACATTTGAAAGGGAGGGACTAGGTTGGTTTTATCACTGCCGGGAGAATGTTATAAGTTGGTTCAGGGGATGTAACCAACGTTTGCCAATAACTCTTCTCTCTCTAATTGAATGTGGGAACGATCCCGGCGCGTCGTATCGAGATTTAGACGGAAAATATGTTTATTCGCCATCAATTTTTTTTTTTTTTTTACTTTTTACTTTTTGTATAGATGGGTCGAGTTTAGAATCCTCGAATATTTAAAAATAGTCAACGTGAAAATATTTAAAATTAAATTAAATTAAAAAAAAAAGCTTTTAGAGCTTTTTGTCACTAATGTGTGATTTTATTTGTACTGACGATTATTTTATAAACAATGGATTTTTTTAGTAAATTAATTACATTAGTTAAAGTTTATCCTATTTTGTGATATTGTTACTATCCCAACTACACAATTCCGTTTACAAATTGCTTAAAATTGTTTTTTGAAGTTAAGATTTTTATAATTGTATTCGAATTACTTTTTTTGGAGATTTTTTTATGAATTTTGAACCTCTTTAATACCAGAGGATTCGAGCCTTCAATCTATACTTTGTAAGACCACTTAATCTACGGGTAGATTTGAAGAGGGTGGTTGACAGGAAATACATCCGCAGTCCCCTGAAATAGGGGTAAGAAAAACACATTTAAAATTGCATTGTGTCAAACCAATCTCAGTTGCACCCTGTCGGTATTAGAACCCCGACCTCCTTATCAACGACAACTTAGTGCAATTCGAATCTTTTAGGCCTTTCGGTCTTGTATAAAAATCTCAAGGTGCACATTTTGATATATAATTTTTTAGAACGCATTCGCACTATCGTGCGTTGGTCGAAATTAATTGAAAATAAAAATAAAATATTGTCAGATTTAGAATTGAATTTAGTTCACAAAGAGTTGATTTTTAACCCCTCATCCAAGTCATTTTATATTATTTTCTAAAAGAATGCTGTAATATTTAATAAACTACCCTTATAACCTGCCTCAATAGATCAAGTCATTAATAGAGTTTGTGAAGATATCGATATAAACTCAAACGAGCTTCAACAAACACGGACGCTTATATGACTTGTCAGTTCGCCTTGTATTTGATAACCATACAATCCGCAACACACCACTGTATCTACAGTAGTATTTTGTATAAATCATGGCATCAGTATTCTTTACATTTCATTTGGAAAGCTTGTATCGTTTTATATAGTTTTAGTTGGAGTTTTTGCTGTTCTTTTTTTTTAGTTCCCTTCATACCATTTTCCCTAAATTTATTTGTTGAGGCTTGTTTCCCCGAAGATTAATATTTTGCTGTTGTTTGTTGATCTAATGTTGGATCTAAAACTTTTAAAGACGAAATTTTTTCAGCGGCGGTTGCAGGACTGACCGGGTTTGTTGGCGTTGTTTATTTTCCTAGGATGTTGCTGGCACATTTCCTTAAAATTCATCCCCCCCTATTCTTATATCCTATTGTGTTTCTTTATATCGTTGATACCCGCCTCGGTGGCGTAGTTGGCTAACGCGCTTGTCGTGTTGAGCTCGACTGCTGAGGACGGGAGATCGAGGTTCGAATCTCGGTCGGGTGAACTGGGGATGGTTTTTCCTAATTGGTTTTCCACTCTCCCTCCACGCAAATGCGGGTTCACTTCCTCTAATTAAACCTTCCCAATTCCTAATCCATTAGCGTATTTACTACTTAAAGCGTATAACCCGAACGGGTAGTAAGACGTGGTGCTAAATATAAAAAAATATATATCGTTGATAAATTTCTAGTAACTCGTAGGACTACACCAGAATACTAAACTTCTGATTAATAACTAAACTGTAAAAGCTGTTTAAAGGGGTAACTCTGTCCACACGGTGTTATAAGGGAGAGGGTAGGTACATCACGGTGTTATAAGGGGGAGGGTAGGTACATCACGGTGTTATAAGGGGGAGGGTAGGTACATCACGGTGTTATAAGGGGGAGGGTAGGTACATCACGGTGTTATAAGGGAGAGGGTAGGTACATCACGGTGTTATAAGGGGGAGGGTAGGTACATCACGGTGTTATAAGGGGAGGGTAGGTACATCACGGTGTTATAAGGGAGAGGGTAGGTACATCACGGTGTTATAAGGGAGAGGGTAGGTACATCACGGTGTTATAAGGGGGAGGGTAGGTACATCACGGTGTTATAAGGGGGAGGGTAGGTACATCACGGTGTTATAAGGGAGGTAGGTAGTAAAGAGGTACATCACGGTGTTATAAGGGGAGGGTAGGTACATCACGGTGTTATAAGGGGGAGGGTAGGTACATCACGGTGTTATAAGGGGGAGGGTAGGTACATCACGGTGTTATAAGGGAGAGGGTAGGTACATCACGGTGTTATAAGGGGAGGGTAGGTACATCACGGTGTTATAAGGGGAGGTAGGTAATCAGGTGTAAAGGGAGGTAGGTACATCACGGTGTATAAGGGGGAGGGTAGGTACATCACGGTGTTATAAGGGGAGGGTAGGTACATCACGGTGTTATAAGGGGAGGGTAGGTACATCACGGTGTTATAAGGGGAGGGTAGGTACATCACGGTGTTATAAGGGAGAGGGTAGGTACATCACGGTGTTATAAGGGGAGGGTAGGTACATCACGGTGTTATAAGGGGAGGGTAGGTACATCACGGTGTTATAAGGGGGAGGGAGGTACATCACGGTGTTATAAGGGAGAGGGTAGGTACATCACGGTGTTATAAGGGAGAGGGTAGGTACATCACGGTGTTATAAGGGGGAGGGTAGGTACATCACGGTGTTATAAGGGAGAGGGTAGGTACATCACGGTGTTATAAGGGGAGGTAGTACATCACGGTGTTAATAAGGGGGTAAGAGGAGAATAACGGTTAAGATCGGTCTCATACTGTTGAAATTGTGATTGATTTTTTCCTAAAGGGTTTCTCACTATTTACCCAGAAAAATGCGGGTACATCTTATCTAAATTATATTCTCATTATTCTTATAAATACGTATCGTACAACCCTAACGGTTAGTAAGACGCGGTGTTGGTAAGGGGGAAGGGGGCAACTATATCGCACAGTTGTCGCAATGGGCCGAACTTGTCAAAATTGAAACATCACTGGGATGATATATTTCGCTGACTTTTCAAAGAGTCGTTTCCTCTATACAATAAAAAAAAAGACCCGGTGGCCTTAGATCCCCCGAGAGTAAGGGCAACACACTCCACCCCCACCCCCTTCACCTCCTCCTGAACATCATGTGTATCCGTGGTAAGGGATTAGAAAATTGTCCGCAGGGACGGGACCAAGGTGATCAATCCTTCTTTCAAAGACTCGACTGTGTGTTAACATCTCTCGTCATACGTCCTCTCTTACTAATACCGTCATCCGTCAAACTCTTCGACAGCGCCACGTCCTTCCGTATCAACAAGAACCCTTTTCACCTCTTGCGGCGAAATTTTGAATAACCCCCCGCTCGGGGAGAGCTTGCCAAGATATTGAATTCATCGCATCGGTGGTAACTAGTTCTCAACTTTTATTTTTGTTAACGGCACACTAGTATTTGTTGTGAGTCTTCACGGCACACTAGTATTTGTAGTAAGTATTCACGGCACACTAGTATTTGTTGTAAGTCTTTGTGCATACTAGTATTTGTCGTGAGTATTCGCGCACACTAGTATTTGTTGTAAGTATTCACGGCACACTAGTATTTGTTGTAAGTATTCACGGCACACTAGTATTTGTTGTAAGTATTCACGGCACACTAGTATTTGTCCTGAGTCTTTGTGGCACACTAGTATTTGTCGTGAGTCTTTGTGGCACACTAGTATTTGTCGTGAGTCTTCGCGGCACACTAGTATTTGTTGTGAGTCTTCACGGCACACTGAACGTGTACGTTGGCAACACACAAAATGCGTGGTATGTCATTTATTCGATCACTAATTGAACATATGTGTGGTAAGCGGCTCAGCTCTTTGATTGTAAATCATTCAGTTCTCTGGAAGAAAAATGTTATATTAAAGATTTCAAACTAAATATTCTCTATTTATTTCTTCGAGAACTCCACGGTGACAAACCTAGTGAATTTAACAGCACACTGGTGTTCCACGGCACACCCTTTAAAAACCAATTCTCTCTCGCGTTAGACTTGATGCCCGAAGACAAGGAGATCGAGGTTCTGATCCCGGATGGGAATACCGAGGGCGTTTCTTTAACACTTGATCAACGCAAACGTGGATACATTTCATCTAGATTTTAATTTCCTCAAACTAATTTGAATTTGTTTGATTTGTATGTATTTATAATTATTTGATTTTTAATATATAAATATTTTATTTTTATTTAAAATATTTTAAAATTATTTTTAAACGTGATACAGGGAAAGACAAGGATTTATCTACACTTTGACTTGGCCAGAATAAATAAAGACATTTAGATTTTTAAAAATGGGTGTTCCATCTTTACTGCGCATATGTTTCTATCAAGGTGACCCGCAACATACTCACCGGTGGTCGCGCGGGGCAAGACGTCATACTCGGGATAGAACGGAACAAGGTTGCAAGAGATCCGAATCTCTGGAGGGATAATTTTCCACGAGTGGTTCCGTCACTCCGTTTTTACCTTCTCTTCTCTATAACCATTTGTGGGCGCTTTTCCTCTAAAATAACCTTTCTCATAGCTATCCCTTGGATTAAGACGTTAATAGCCATGTTGTCGAATAACCATGTTGTTGAATAACCATGTTGTTGAATAACCATGTTGTTAATAGCCATGTTGTTAATAACCATGTTGTTGAAGGTACTTTTTTTTTATTAAACTGAGTGTCCAAAATTTCTTAATTCAAAATTTCCCAGACATTTTCTATATTTTTTTTTTAGCAACGCGATATCTATATAGGCCTATTTACACTATTGGAATATGGATGAGGAAGGTAGAACTTAGAGGAAGTATGTCCACATTTGCTTGGAGGAAGGGTTGGAAATAATTTAAGGAAATGCCACCATCATTTCACACGACTAGGATACTAACCCCGATCTTCCGTCACAGATAGTCCAATCTATTATGAGAGTAACGCTCTAAACCATTTGACCACCTTTGCTGGTTAGACAGGGTAAATACCTAAACAATAATACAATGTTAAAAGTATTTTCTATAACTTTCATGTTGCCTGAATCCTTATATAGTTCCATACATATATCCATATCTAAGAAGAGGTTTACCGTGTGGTTCGGATCTCCCCCCTTTCCACCCCAATCATCCCCTCACCCCTCCATCCCGAAGTGAAAAATTGAATTAATACACCAATATCTTTTGTTTGTGTGGGAGGACTTAGGTTCATTATTTCTCCGTGGACATCTCGCAGCAGCACCGTCTTGAAGATTAAGTGACTAACAGTATTTTTTTTTAAGTAACAGAATGAAATGTTGGAGGTATTAAACTACCCGGTGATGTTTAAAGGGCTTGGAGGGCAGGAAAAGAAGGTTATAGGGACTAAGACGGTGTAGAACAATAATAGACCACCAGCAGGGGAAAAAGAAAAATTGAAAAAAAAAACGAGAGATTAAATATATCCTTCAGCTGTCTTACTTTATTTTAGTTATCGAAGATAAAGCCTCAACCGTCCGTTTGAGCTTGAGGTCTGTGTTGGTGGGCACGCGGACTGATTGTCAGGCTCGTCTAGTCTGGTTTGCCGATGACGGGAAGGTCCTGGACCTAGTCCCGGTTGGGTTTACTGGCTTAATAAAAAATTGTTTCCCATGTTTTTCCATAAATGTTCTATACATTCTACCGCCATCTAACCTACTCTTTTTTGTGTAATTCAACTATTTTTAGCTCGGATGGATAGTAAGATGCTAAGTAAACACACATTTATTCAAGGAATTATTATTTACAAGTGCACGCACTAATTATAAATATAATAGTAAATCATACCTAAAGAATTAACATAACTTTTGGATTAACAACTATTTTACAAATAAAAAAGGTTGAAATAGGTCTGAGGAGAGGTAGTAGTTACTGAAAAAAAAAGCAGAAAGTTTATTAATGAAACAATAATAATAAACACCTTTACTCACAATTTTGGTAAATAAAGTTTGTAGGGACAACTACTTAAGGAACAGTTGATTTTCCAGCTATTTGGTAAAAATTAGACACCAGTTTCCAACCAGGTGTCAAATGTGACAGCTGTCAGACATATTGTGACCTGAGGTACTATTATATGAAAGTTTGACTTTCTTTTGTGATCCTGTTTAAAAAATAGAATTAATTTGTGTTTGAGAAAGGCTTAATATATTTTTCTACTCACTCACGTTTATCTCAGCATTAAGCTTAAAACGTTGTTGAAATAATTAAGCCAACTACAGTAAAAGCTATATCCGAAACGGCTACCTGTATATATATTTTCGGTAGCTGAACTGATAATAAATGTTTTACAGGAGTAAAACCTTCAATTGTTAAGATATACGAATCGAAAAAAAAAGTCAAAGAAAATTCCTGACTTTAAGAAGAAATAATACATCTATATTTACTGTCGATTTAATTTTGTTTTATTGAATAACCGTTTATTTAAATACAAAATACATACATACATACATACATACAAATACACAAAAAAATACTTTTAGATACATATTTTTTTCTACCCTTTAACTCTTTAGAGGGATATTAATTTCATATCCGAAATGGGCTTTAGTTTTATCTTATGGTAATTTTTTAATTATTATAAAACTTAATATCTAAAACTATTAATCCTTTAGCGACATGTTGATAACGTTCAGTTTCATTCTGGTGTGAGCCTTGTTTTGAAATAACACACCAGTTCTTAGATAATGCGAGATTTCTGAAAGTGTACGCAGCGTTTCAGCTTTTAAGAAGTTAAAGTATACAATTCGTGTTGACTAAACTTGAATATATTCATTGTTTATTTCAATATTTACTTCTAAACCGGACAAAATATTTATCCTACGTTCACTGGCGAAATATGGATATTCACTCATCGTCTTTTACTTTCTCGCAACCCCTTGTAAAAATAAGTATAGTGATCATAAAAAAAATTCAACATTTTGCGGTTCATTACCTCATGAACTAGCCGGAAAAAAATTTGTTTCGTCGATGTTGTTTGTGTCTGCGTATTTTTACCTCGGCTCAGAGCCGAGAGCGTTTTACCGATTGGGCTAAATCCAGGTATCTTTGGTTTTCATACAGTCCCCCACAGTTATTTTTGGAATTATCTTTACAACCTTACAATCAAGGGTAGTTTACTTAAGAGCGAAAAGAGAAACATTCGATTTTCTCTAAATCTGAACAAACCATTTTGAATAAAATTCGTAACCAGACACGGTTTAACACTACAAAAAAAAAAGTGCATTTAATTTTTCTGGAAAAATTTCTTGAAGTGTACTTCACATGTAAACGGATATCTCCAATTTTGATCATTTCTCCTAAACTCTTTGAGATACGAATTATCTCATCACTTATTATAAACAAATATATATATAATTAATAGTTTTCTAGCTATAAGTAAATATGTTTTTAAAATTAATATCATCGAAATAAGAAGTTGATTATTATGCTATTTGGTGAACAGTGATGTTCCTTTTCCTTCTCTATATGTTTCTGTAACAATGCATATTATTTCGTATCACATCTTAAAGAGTTGAAAAGGATATGTTTACATTTTTAGACAGAGTAGCGAGAAAGTATGTGTGATTCAAAATACCATTTATTTTGCAAGCCAAGGAGGGTACAGCGTCATCTTCCTGTCCTCTTTTCTCCAGTTTTTCTCCAGTTTTTCTCCAGCTTCATCCCTTACTCTGTCTTTTCACGTCCTTGCCCAGATAATCTCTATGATTGGTAATCAGCTTGAAAGCTCTTACGGCTCTACCACATCGCTGTACGTAATCTTTTTCACGTCAAACCACCCCCCCCCCCCCCTTCCCCCAATTTCTACCCCATACCTTCCCTCTCCAAATCAAGAGATCGTCTTTCCCCTCCCCCACTTTCCAGTTGACTTCATCATTATGGTAACCTTCTCGTTTTGCCTCCCTTTGCCGTCATTTCTTTTGAAAATTTGGTTTTGTTGGATAACTCACCCCCCGACTCCCCAGTAGTGTGATTTGATTCCTTTATTTGATATGACCGGCTTTAATAAATCATTCGGCAGAACAGCGAATTGTTTTGAAAAGTTTATTGAGGTGGATTTTTAGTTAAAAAAATACTGTTCTTTGAAATGCTTATCTAGTTTTTGAGATTAAATATATTGTGTTTTTCGAATTCTTATCCAAATTGATCATATATATATATATAATATATATATAGGGTGCGAACATAACTAAATCTATCTCTGCTTTAGTTATAGGTGTCATTCAATCAATAATGGTTTTCAAATACGTCATAGTAGCTGTTCTAAACTTAATTAAAAGTTTAAATATGCCATTCCCCACTTCGGTGGCAGCATGGTCTAAGGTGCTACTCTCGCAATATACTGGACTGCCGATGATGGAGAGATCAATTTTTGAATCTGATGTCCTTAGGGTGGCTTTTAAAAAAAAATCATTTTTCCTTCATGCAAATACGGGTACACTTCCTATTAATAGAGCCTTTCTCATCCTTCAAGCCACTAGCACAATTAGAAGCGATAACCCGAACGGGTAGTAAGACCTAGTGCTAAAATAAAAGTAATAGTGAGATAATATATCAAATATGTTCATAACAAAATATGTAACCTTTCTTGTTACTTTAAAAACTTTCAAAGATTCGAAGGTTATTGTGGGCGTTGAAGCGAAGGCGATTTGAACTTTGACTCCGACTTTGACATTTCGAAGTTTCGCACGCCCTTAAAATATATATTTACATATGATACCAAGGCCGGGCGCATTAGGTTTGCCGTCCGCGGTTAGTTAAGCTTGTGAGGCGTTTTAATATCGCCTGTTAAAACGAACTAATATCATCTCTCTCGTGGTTCATTTAGTAAGAGTATCTTTTAAATTAATAACATGTACGATAAAATAATTCAGACGGATGTTTATCGAACAGTTGAACATGCTTTTGAATTAATGACACGTACGATAAAATAATTAGGACCGATGTTTATCGAACAGTTGAACATGCTTTTGAATTAATGACACGTACGATAAAATAATTCGGACGTATGTTTATCGAACAGTTGAACATGCTTTTAAATTAATGACATGTACGATAAAATAATTCGGACCGATGTTTATCGAACAGTTTAACATCCTTTTAATCCATCTATGTATAGCGATAATTTTGTACTGACTGTACACGCTACCTTTCGTCTCCATACGCGGCCGTATTGAACGCTGCGAGGCAGAGCTACTTAGTTTTCACGGTGTGGGGCCGTATTTACGGCAAGGAGGAGGATTAGGCTCCGGTCTGGTTTGTTGGAGGAACGGCTTTACCTTAAGGAGCAGGAACAGGAATATATTCATCATACGGCGAGATCTTCCTCGGGCTCTTTAACTTCAGTACTTAGTTAGTTTCCGCCTTCTCTACTGTGTACTTAGGTCTTCCTTCTAGAGTACAGCACGTTTCTGTGCCAATACAAAGTTCGCTGACTACATCCGGCTTCCGTTATACTTTGTTCGCTAACTACATCCGGCTTCCGATATACTTTGTTCGCTAACTACATCCGGCTTCGATATACTTTTTTCGCTGACTACATCCGGCATCCGTTGTACTTTGTTCGCTAACTACATCCGGCTTCCGTTATACTTTGTTCGCTGACTACATCCGGCTTCCGTTGTACTTTGTTCGCTGACTACATCCTGATCCGTTATACTTTGTTTGCTGACTACATCCGGATTCCGTTGTACTTTGTTCGCTAACTACATCCGCTTCCGATATACTTTGTTCGCTGACTACATCCGGCTTCCGTTATACTTTGTTCACTGACTACATTCGGCTTCCGTTGTACTTTGTTCGCTAACTACATCCGGCTTCGATATACTTTGTTCGCTGACTACATCCGGCATCCGTTGTACTTTGTTCGCTAACTACATCCGGCTTCCGTTATACTTTGTTCGCTAACTACATCCGGCTTCCGATATACTTTGTTCGCTGACTACATCCGGCTTCCGTTATACTTTGTTTGCTGACTACATCCGGCTTCCGTTATACTTTGTTCGCTAACTACATCCGGCTTCCGATACACTTTGTTCGCTGACTACATCCGGCATCCGTTGTACTTTGTTCGCTGACTACATCCGGCTTCCGTTATACTTTGTTCGCTGACTACATCCGGCTTCCGTTGTACTTTGTTCGCTGACTACATCCGGCTTCCGATATACTTTGTTCGCTGACTACATCCGGCTTCCGTTGTACTTTGTTCGCTGACTACATCGCTTCCGTTGTACTTTGTTCTCGGTCTACATCTGGCTTCCGTTATACTTTGTTCGCTGACTACATCCGTCTTCCGTTGTACTTTGTTCGCTGACTACATCCTGATTCCGTTATACTTTGTTTGCTGACTACATCCGGATTCCGTTATACTTTGTTTGCTGACTACATCCGGATTCCGTTATACTTTGTTCGCTGACTACATCGGATTCCGTTGTTCTTTGTTCGCTGATAATAGGGCCTTTATCATGTAAACTACACCTTTATGTAATCCGTCAAGGTAAGTTTGTTACCCTATGATCGCCTATGTGATATTATGCAGAGGCCGGCAACTGGTCGATCGTACGATGACATGCAAGTCGATATAAAAGTCTTTTTTCTAACTCGCAATTATATTAATTACGTTCATATAATATTTGAGTATGAGCAAAATAACCTTGATCGGTCGTAATCGGTAATGGTACAAGAAAATTAAATAGTTTAAAGTTTTTTATATATAATATATATATATATATATATATATATATATATATATTATATATATATATATATATATATAGGGGGAGAGAGAGAGAGAAGCGCCAAAGTCTGGAGGAAACTATGAGTGATCGCGGGTGGGGCCTTTGATCAGTTTATAGGTCGATTGGGGGCACAAAAAGGTTAGCGACCCCTGACAAGAGTATTTCACAGTTGCATGAACTAACTATTCCATTATGGCTCTATGTGTGTAACATTACAGTATGGTAGTTTATGTGTTGAAAACGTGGTAACCGTGTGTGGAGACTGTAAAATACATTTCCCTCTGCAGTCCCGGTCTTATGTGATGCCGTATTCCGTGTGTCTGTGTGCTAGTGGATTGTGTTCAAGATGGCGAGCAAGTTCTAGAACAAGGAGGATATGGAGTGGAAAGCAGCTAGTTAAAGCTAAATGAAGTGAGAAAGGTTGAATTGGTTTTAGAAAACTATTATTATTATCACCGCGTCTTACTACCCGTTCGGGTTATACGCTCTTACGCTAATGTGTAATGGTAGGGTGATTGTGAGATGAAATGGAGGACCTACAGTTTAACGTGGAATCCGAACTACGGTGGAGGCCTGGCATTCCCCACATTCACAAGTTGTGATTAATACACGTCTTGTCAGAGCTGAAGGAAGGGTTTGGTAATCATATAAATCTGTGCCTGGACCAAGGATTGAACCCCGGACCCTCAGCACAGAAGTCCGACACCTTACTCCTAGATCACCAGGTCACCCGTCAGCACTTGTAAAACTAGGTATTTCTTTCACAGCCGTGTCACGTGTGACGCTGTAGTCGTTGTTTCCAACACTACGTACGAGATAAACAATATTATATACAACAACTTATTGAACAACAAACATCCTGCTTCTTAATTATTAGTTAACTTAAAAACTTTATTCTTCGTAATTAATAGCAAGCTTAATTTTATGAAAATAGGTGAAAACCTATGAAAGTAAATATACAAATTTATTTTGTAATATAACTCAGTTTATAAAGAATATAAAAAGGTTTTTTTTAGTTAAAATAGTCTTATGCTTGCTTTAATAAAGTGCGGTGTGGATCGGCTCCGTGAAGCATATTTTTACTGATGAGGATTATTGAACATTTAAAAATTTATGACAATAGCTCTGATGACTTTGTTTAAAATATGTTGTGTTTTTTTTGGGGGGGTAGGGGAGGGGGAGTTAAAGAATCGTTCATTGGTAGTTTACTGATAAGTGATTTTCTTAAACTCAAACGTTTCTAAGACTGCTTTAGCGACTTTGTTTAAGATGTATCTTTCTGAGCGTTTGATATGACAAATGAAAATGTATAAGTTATTTTTTTTAACGGAACGTTACGAAAGCAATTTTTTTTTTCTCCCCAAAACCAAAATGGCTCTATCGCAGTTTTCTTCCTACTCCAAATGCTCTCCGTGCCAAATACATTCCGATCCTTTGAGTGCATTCTCCACTAGCGTGGTTATTATAGCTTCCAACGTGTCCTACATAAATTCCACCAACCTACCACTTAAACCAGAAAACGTGTTCTTGCTCCGGGTTGGCTAGCCTGCATGTGTATACCCCCCCCTCCGCCCTCCCTTTACCCCCTTTAACCCACCACGTTCCTTGCTGAAGGGTGTTATATCGGTGACGACTGTAATATAGATATAATTGTGATTTACGTCTGAGATGCAGTACTTTAGCTTATTGCCTTTTTTTAAGTGGAGTGCTGGAGTTGATGTGATAGGACCTCACACTGCCTTCCCTTTACCCCGCCCTCCCCGTAGCCATCGCAATTTATTGCCGCCATTTTATTGTATTTGATGAAACCTTTACAAGCCTCACGTTTTGAGTCTGTCATCTCGGACGTAAATAACATGTTTCTCTATAGTCGATTATCCAAAATAGTACGCAGTTTGTATGGAATTTCTATGTTGTGATTTAAAAAAATTATATATAAAATACAGTTATGTGTGGAATGCCAGGCCTCCACCGTGGTTCGGATCCCACGTTAAACTGTAGGTCCTCCATTTCATCTCACAATCACCCTACCATTAGAGATGAGCAGAGACTGATAATTGTTGTGGATTAATTAGTTTGAAGTTAAGCATTTCGTTGTATCTAGTTTAATAGCTCATTTGTTCGCAAACTACGGCTTGTGGTTCGGTCTTGTTCACGAACTAATTACTGCATTTCATTCGTTCACCAGTTCCGTGACCCACACCTATGCCAGCTATACTATATACAGGATGCCCGAAAATTACCTTTAATATGGGAGGATTTGGATTGTCGACTGATATTTACTTGGATTAAAAACTAAATATATTTTGATTTTCTCTCTCTACATTTCCTTGACTGGTAATTCTATGTGTGTTAAAAGATATTTAATTTTGTATCAAAGTTCTAAATATAAGTTTCGGACACCCTCTATACATAGACACTGATGGTTATTGCTAATAGCTGTTATGTAATAGAGAGGGAGTATATACAGTATGGTCTAATCTTCATAGGAAGGGTCTTTTTAGCTGACGTTCATTTTAAACACTCCAACTACATTTTAAACAAAAATCGTTAAAGCAATTTTCGAAAAACTTTTAGTTAAAAAAATTACTCATCAGCTAACTAACTACTCGTCAACTATTTTCTACCCCGAAAATAAGTATATAATGTTATTTGGAAGGTTAAACAATTAAAACACATTACTATTTTCAAACAATTTTTAATTTTCAAGTCATTTGATCTTCAGCTGTCACTTTTGATAGATATTATCAACATCTACAAATAACATTAATAATATAATAAAATGTTGGCTTCAAAAAAGTATGTTTGTAATTTTTTTTTTAAACCAATGAAAATTGTAATGTAGTGTTTAATATGCTCGCAGGTGACGGAACTTAAACGGATACAACTGTACAATTCTAGAAATTAAAATAACTCACGACTTTTTTTAATCGTATATCGCTGTTGTCAGCACTGCGACGCGCTAGACCAATAGATAGGGGGGGGGGGGGGGGTTGGCGGGAGTAGTTAATGGAAGCTGAAGGAATGAGCTTGAGAGCTAAAAGTACTCTTTAGTTTTGACGGAAGAGATCCTTTCTCCTGAGTGACATCTAGATCCTCTCTGGGATGGTAGGTGGATGTAAGGTGTTGGGGGGGGGGGGGGCGTTCCCTTATCCAGTCTCCGCACCTGGCACGGTGCCCGGGGCCGCAATGCGTACAGCTGACCTCTTCTCTTCATAGCGACATTGAGCCGGGCCGCGCGTGCCGACAGTTGAGGGTCGGAAGAGGGGAAGGGAGGGGCAGGCCTAGTAGGTTAGTGCCTAAAGCTTTCAACAAATGTTAGCTACCTTCATTTTACCACGATAATCATTGCTAGCACTGCATCTTACTACCCGTTCGGGTTATACGCACTTACGCTAATGTGTAATGGTAGAGTGAGTGTGAGATGAAATGGAGGACCTGCAGTTTAACGTGGGATCCGAACTACGGTGGAGGCCTGGCATTCCTCACATTCACAAGTTGTGATTAATACACTCTTGTCAGAGGTGAAGAAGGGTTTGGTAATCAGATAAATCTATGCCGGGACCGAGGTTTGAACCCCGGACCCCAGCACAGAAGTCTTGACACCTTAACCCTAGACAACCAGGTCACCGACCACATTAACAGCCCGCCACGAATAACTAGCTATAGTATTTAGAAAATAATAACTTTTAACTTTTGTTTTGAATAATTATAGAGCAAAATTTGAATGATATTTGTTAATGGGTTTCTTAAAATTAATTATTTGTAATTAAATACATTTACGTACATTTTCAAATGCGATAATATATTTTTGTATTAAATGAACTTGTTGTATTAAGTGAACTTGCTGAATCTAACACATATCACAAGCTTAAATCTATAACAAACACAACAACCAGCTGTGGGTTTCCGATGACAGGGCGATCGGGTTCTGATCCTAGTCAGGTGAATTTATGGTGGGTTTTTCCCCCACTAATGACCTGGAAAACATGAAAATATCGGGTAATTCTCTTGTTCAGGTAAAAGTGAGTCAAATTTCTGGAATTTTTACACATTTACTAAAGAAATGCGTAAATTTTACTTACAAAAGTCAAAATAATATTTTTCTTCCAGTTGATAGTCACCGCGAAACTTTTAGCACAATTGAACGTACTAATCTCAATTCTCAAAATAATCATGTGCGTCTTTAGACAAAGTTGAGTCAGAGTTGTGCTCATTCACGTGATTTTTAATACGTTATGGTAAGAATAAACTATAAACAATACTGTGTCCTACAACACTTTTACACTAATAACCCATCGCTTTAGGCTGAAATACTTTAAAAACCCTTCATAGAGTGAATGACACCATTTCAAAATGTGCTTGTGTCTAAAATATGATTGGATCAGTCTGCAATTTTAATTTAAAAAAAATGTTTGTGATACGTACTTGATAATATTAGTGGTTGGAAAAATAAATTGGTTCTAGAAACCTGAAAAGCTAAGTAAATTAAAAATAGTTTGGCTAGACACCCTGTTAATGGTTTTACACTCTCCTTCCATATAAATGCGGTTACACTTCCTATAGATTCCACGTTATAAATATGTGGATAACCCAAACGTGTGGTAGGCTAATATGCTCAGCAAATAAAAATAAACCCACCTTTCGTCACTATACATAATATGTTTTCAGAAATAATTCCCGTTTTTAAAATAATAATAATAATAAATAAACTAGGAAATATATTCCAGTGAATCTGGAGGGGGGGGGGGGTGATGTTTGTTCAACGAGTCCGTCAGTCCTCTTTAAACTAGACAGAAAGATTAGTCTCGAGTTATTACATGAAAGCGGGTTCGGCGGTTTTATAAGGCTTGCTCTAAGCGTGTGGAATGCCCTTAGCGAGGAAACGCTTGAAATGTGTGTGGTCATCGCGCGGTTTATGAAAGGAGAGGTGAAAAGGGAGGGGGTGTTTGCAGAATACGGCTATAAAACTGAATAACCACCTCTCCAATCCTCTATTCTCCTCCTTTCTCCGGGCAGTTTACGGTGTTTTAAAGATAAAATTCCCGCCCCCCCCCCCTTCCCCCGCTAGTTTATTGTCTCGCGAGTACCTTCAATGGACGTATATTCTGATGTTGAAACGTTTGTACTGACGTGCGTGAAACGATTCAACGTCCGCGCGGTCTCCTGTGACATAACACCTTCCCCCCCCCCCCCTCTCCAGGTTACTTGGGTAGAGCAGTTTTTATACCCCGACTTTAATCGTTGTTGATCCGTTTATATGGTCGAATGGTGTAAGGAGGGGATGTAGGGGACGCGAGAAAAGGCCAGTGTTTTTGCAGTTTTTATAGCAAGCCCCTTTTTTGTTCAAAATAAATAAAATATTGCTCCAGTAGAAACAAAAGAGTTTAATTTTCTTCACGCGGTGATATCAACAGTTGTTGAATATCTGTCATGGCGGCATTAGCTGAGAAGCTTTTTTAAATGAAGATAAATATTGTTATTAAATTCCAGGACACCCTTGACAGATTTTCAACAACCGTTGATATCACCGCGTGAAGAGAGTTATAATTTATTTTTATACTTAAGAAATGTTAGATTTATGTTGACAAAAAAAATGTTTTTATATAAAAATTGCAAAAACACTTAACTTTTCTCTCGTTCCCACCTTGTCATTTCCGAAATAAACTGGACTAGCAATGACGGGTAGATCGGAGCTCGAACTCAGTCCGGGTGAACTGAGGGGGGTATTTCCTAAATGGTTTTAAGTTATATCTTCACGCAAATACGGGTACACTTCCTCTAAATTCAACCTTTTCCGCCCTAACACGTTATCTTAATTGGTACATAAATGCACAACCCATACGCGAGTACGAAGCAGTTCTAGAAAAAAAAAGATATTTGTCCTCGCGTGTTGTTACCACGCTAATATTGTAGGGATAAAGGCAGATTTAAAGGAAATGTACCCGTATTTGCAGTGGAAGAGAGTTGTAAATTATTTAGTGAAAAAACCATACTCGTCTACAGCCCGTCCTGGATTCATAACCCAGACTTCCGTCACCGGTAACCGGCTATATGAGCTTGACGTTTAGTCCGCGTGCCCAACGATGCGACTAGACTGTGGTGTTTAAAAACACTTCGTGTCTGTTTTTGATGCACGTGACCCCGGTAAATATATTTTTCCTTCGCCAGATAAAATTTGATATCGTTTTAAATTGATGTATCGTTGTTTTGACATTTCTCTCCCCCCCCCTCCTCCCTTTTCAGTTACCGGCGCTAGTAATACGAAACTTCAACATTATATTCCTGCTCACAACGAAGTAATTAACCTGCTCTATTATAAATCACGGGTCGACCCAACTTCTCTGACAATTACAATTAAAAGAGAAGTTTGTCGTGAGGGTAGGGGAGAGGGGGAAAATCTGTTAACGTCTCCTTACTACTTAAGGAACATGTAGCTTATTTGCTCTATATTTTTAAATAGTTTCTCCACGGTTTTTGGGGAGGAGGGCCGAAATCCAATTTACTTTTGAAGTTCTTTCTCGTAATCGTCGCAAAACTTTTTTTTTAGTTTAAATAACATATGTAATATTATATTTTTATTTTCGTTTTTTCATTTATTTGAGTATTTATCATGCACTTTCTGAATATATCAGCACACAACTTACAAACCAACTTAAGTCTAGAACATACACTACATCCAGCCCTCGTCCGTTAATTCATCACTACGAAAGGGCAAACCAACATATCACCAGTGATTAATTTTTCAGCCATACCTGGAATCGAACCTGGGACCCTTAACTTGGTAGACAGACATGCTACCGAGTGAGCTAAGTTGTCGGATTAGCGTTTTTAAAATTTAAAAAAAATAACACTCTCTCCGGCCTTAATGAACTGATGGCTGCCAGAACGTAAGCTCACCATTCAAACCTATTCTGAGACACCTTCATTTAACCTGTTTAGATTTTTTCCATCCTCTTTCCACGCTAATGGGAATGGGTTTACCCTCTAAAACTACCCTTCAGATTACGTCGTTTAATGAATGGAAACTCCCTACCGATTCACTTTTAATGGCGGTGAAAAACTGTTCTGAAAACGGTGCTATTTCGGAGACCCCTGCTTGTCAATGACCTGGTGCTCCATCGTCTCTTACCTTGGATCATCCGCGCAGAAATCAGGGTTCTCTAGAGGAGCTTCGCCCGATTACTCGCAGTGGGGTGATGGGTGATGGCTTCATACCATCGACAAGAGGTCTTTGTAGATGTGGGCAGGTCCTGTCTGCTCTCAAGGCTGGTTTTTAGGAGTTGGGGGGGCGGGGGGAGCTACAATTCTTCCTCACTTGATTTATTCTTGGCGGGAGTAGATGCGCTCTAAGGGGAACACACATATATTACTATAATTATTATACTACTATAAAGCCACATGGCTGACTCACTCACTGACATTGTTTACCCACTTCCAGATGAGCTAGAAACTTGAAATTTGGCAAACTTATAGTTTCTAGTCTGTAACCGACGGTAGAATTCCAAAAAGTAAAAAAAAAAAATTGGGCTAACCCCCGAAAAAAATTCAAAATGTCGGAGAAACTTTAAAGTCAATGCGGACCTTTCTTTGGAGGTCTCTTGTGGATCAACGGTAAGACCTATTTAAAAAAACTGCTCTGGAATTACATTAGTTTACACCTGCAAAGAAAACCCAAGGGGGTTGAGCAAAGTGAGTGTATGCATATATACGTATATATATATATATATATTATCACGTGTATATATATATATATATATGTGTGTGTGTGTGTTCTATATGTACAACAGATGTTTATCTACATAACACTTAGGTATACACATGTATAATTGTATACAGCTATCACGGTGGTATATATTTAACGTATATATGTATGTGTATATATATATATATATATATATAACATATTATACACACACATTAAAGACAATTGATAAAAGTATATTTTACTCCTAATCATTGAACGTACTTTTAAAGCATCTCATTCAGTTCATCTCATTTCAATCTTTGATATGTAAATTAGATTAATAAAACTGCCCCCTCCTCCCTATTTTAATGTCCCCCCCCCCTCCATATCCTCCACTGAGCGAACATTGTCCCAGGGAATTTCATTTCTGAACTCTTTGTAGCAGTTTGATTGCTCGTCTGAAAGCGAAGCGGACTGCTAAGTAGAGCTATTTACGATCGAGTGACCAAGTTATAAGTACAAAGAGGAAGTGTTTTATGCAGACGTGGGCTATAAGGGAATAAATACAACACCGCTCATTGTCCGTCGTTTTCCTGTCACTGCTACGAACCGGGCCGTACCCATGCATGTGCATTAGGTGAGGGTTCTCCCCTCTTCAGTTCGTGGGAAAGTACCCCAAACCCCAACAAATGTCAAGGACTGGTTTTTCTTACATTAAAATTCATATTTGTTATATATCTGTTAAATTATCATCATCTTCATCACCGTGTCTTACCGTGGTTCGGATTCCACGTTAAACTGTATGTCCTCCATTTCATCTCACAATCACCCTACCATTACACATTAGCGTAAGTGCGTACAACCCGAACGGGTAGTAAGACGCGGTGCTAATAATAATAATAATAATAATCACCGCGTCTTACTATCTGTTCAGGTTATACGCATATATGATAATTACTCTAATGAGGTAGGGATGAGGCAGAAAGCATTTATTTAGAAGTAATATACCCGCAATTGCTTTGGAGGAGAGTGGGAAACCATTTAGAAAAAAAAACTCCCTCAGTTGACCCAAATAGGATTAGAACCCCGATCTCTCCGTCGTCAGCAGGCCAGTCTTAACAAGAGATTGACGCTTTCGACCATTCGACCACTAAATCTGGGTTTAAAATCATTATTTAAGGTATTTAATTTGTACTATATAAGATGACTGATCATATCAGCACACAATTTATAAACTGACTTAAACCTAGAATATACTCAACACTCAGGCAGGGAAAACCAAATTTTCAACGAGGATATTTTCTTACCGCCGGAATCTAATCCGAGACCCTTAGCTAATCAGGCAGACGCGTTACTGACCGACCTACTCTATTGGAATCGTATTAATCTAAAATTATTTTAAACATAAATGTGGTTGTAGGTGCCATGAATCTATACTAGTTTATGTCTATACTTATACTTAATATTATTAAAGGAAATATTTTTTTTAATTTTTAATTTTTTTTTGTAATGGATAAACTCAAAACTACTGGACCTATTTTAAACATTCTTTCACCAATATAAAGAGCTACATTATCAACGAGTAACATAGGCTATATTTTATTTTGAAAATTTATTTTATTCCTCATAAAAATGTCGATAGTATATTATATAGTCGTTGGAAAAAAAAGTTGTTGAAGGGAAAGTGGGGTTGGTGAAGGGGGGTATGGGTGGGAAAGATGAATGAGATGAGAATAGGAGGGAGGATAAAAAGAGGGAGGGGTCTCTACAGTGATGGTAGGACTGTATTTAAAAAAAAAAGTAAAAAAAAGTCTATAAGCACAATTTTTTTCACTAATATTTACGAATAGTAAATAATATTAATCAAAATATTCAATTTAAATCACTACTGAATATAATTTATTAACACATATATAATTCGCACTTGTATGAAACTAAAACACGTGTTGTGAATGTAGAAACTAGAAACATGTGGATAAATATTATATATATGAAGACAGTGATCAGAGGTGACTAGCGTACCAACATGCGCGACTAACAGAGGTTCTATTTCTATTTTGTTGGTAACTTTTTTTTTTTCGAGACTTAATGAGCGGTTTAGCTTCAACCTGTTACTTTTGTGTTACAGTGATGCGCGCGCATCTTTAATTTTCACTCATCATTTTTTCATAACGCGCCTAAAGAAGTATAACTTCAAAAATATTTTGTTTATATATTGACATGATGGATGATTTGAAGCTTTGTTTTACAGGATTCTTTACAATATTTTTTTATGGGGAAGGGGCTAGTGTTATATACTTGTGGTTGTAGGTGTTAAGAATTGTATAAGTCTTCAACAAGCTAATATCCCAAGGATTGAGCAGAAAGATCGGAATACATTGCTGATAGATCTTCGGGTATGAAAAAAAGGTGGGGGTTGGAAGATTTAACCTACCTTCGCCACCTTTAAGTTGGTATCGACCTCGCCACAAACAAGGCATATAGTTGGCTATCATCGCCCTTGTATATAAACTAGAAAGATAGGTCCCAAATATATTTAAAATACAACTTGATTATTTTGTTTATTTATAATTAGGTATTTGTTTTATTTATATAGTGGTGACATGGAGGTATAGGGGTAATGTGTCGGACTTCTGTGCTGAGGGTCCGGGGTTCAATCCTCGTCCCGGCATAGATTTATCTATTTGCCAAACCCTTCCTTCACCTCTGACAAGACATCTTGTTAATGTGGGGAATGCCAGGCCTCCACCGTGGTTTGGATCCCACGTTAAACTGTAGGTCCTCCATTTCATCTCACAATCACCCTACCATTACACATTAGCGTAAGCTCGTAAAACCCGAACGGGTAATAATAATAATAATAATAATAATAATCAAGGTCCTAGTTACATTAAGACATAGGTATCTATATTTATAAAATAACATGTGCTGACTGACTGACTGACTGACTGACTGATTCATCATCGCCGAGCGCAAACTATCAAGGCTACAAGCATGAAATTCGGACTGTATATTCATTTTGTTATGTAGGCACCCACTAAGAAATGATTTTAGAAAATTCCACCCCGAAGGGGTCAAAATAGGGGATGATAATATGTATGATAATATGTATGAAAGTCAGTCATTTTGAAAGTTACATAAACAAAATTTTGTATTTCGGTTATTGACGTAAAACAAATAAATACGTGTTTCAGGAATTTTGGAAATTTTATTTAATAAGCGCTGAAAAAGGGGGTGAAAGTTTTTATCGGACTTGCATTATTTTTGATCTGAGGTCAAGTTATGGTCATCAACGTAACGTAATATTTTAAATTAATCTGTAAATACATATGTATATTTTCGTATTTGTATATAATCAACTTCCACGCGAGCAAAGCCGCGGGCAACAGCTATCTAGTATGATATAAAGGACACAGTTCCCTCCTATTAATGAAAGCCCGATTCAGCCAAGTTATTCAGAACAGTCCACAATTAGTTTACACGTATCTTTTGAAAGTCAGCTTTGCTTGAGTATAGTTACATACCAGTAAAACTACATTTAGCAAAACATCAGTAAGCACGACACATTTTTAAGCGAGTTGGAGGGTGTTGAGAGGTGTTTGATAGCTAATGATATTGGGGGTAAGGGGGGGAACATCGACACTACATTAATTTATAAATAGCTTTAGTTTTATGCATTGTATACAAAGCTGTTTTTTGTGTGTATACATACGTGTGTAAGTATGTACATATATCTTTATTGATTTATATAACAGAATAGGGACAATTTATTTTAAGGAGGTGGTCAGACTTGTTCGGAAGAAGTAATAAAGGGTACCGTACTTTCTGTAAAGAAGTTAATCTCTAATCGATTAGATAATGATTACAAAGGTTAGAGGTATCACTCGTCTAGAACCATTATTAACATTTGATCACGCCATTTCTAGACTGACTTACTATTCAGCACCATAGTTGATGGTCACATTAGATTGTGTAAACCATTTAATCGAGCATAAATTATACTTGCTGCCTCTCTGGGAATACAGTTTGGACATTGATGTAGCGAGTAATGGCACTGCGCCACACATCACTAGATCAATAAACGTCCCCGACGACTGCTTTCAACAGAAGGTGCTTGTATAGCTCAAATATCTTTACGATATTCAATACAGGAGAACAAGTATTTAAAAAGCTTTGAGATGTGGTGCTGGAGGAGAATAGAGGGGTTAAAGTGGACAGATCGGGTGATTAATAAATAAGTTCTAAGATAAGTAAATGGAATACAAAACCATTCCGCAGGAAGACCAATTGTACGTGTCGCATGTTATGAGAAGACATTTCTAATTGAGTGACGTCATATAAGGCAAGAGGGAAGGTAGACAGAAGGTACCAGGAAGATCAAGAATGCGACTGACGGATGGCCTCAAACAAGGAAAGAAAGACTAAGTTTGAGGATATAAAAAAAGGAAGCTGGTGATAAGAAGACGTGCTGGAATACTTGATGTGATGTCATAAGTGGTTTGTGTTGGGTCCCCCCCCCCCCCCCCATTTAGTTGCAATGTTGAAAGCTGCGAGTTAATATAAGAGCTGTACACATAGGTTACGTTGAAAAATATTAGTCCTACCTTGACGTGATTACACCATGGAGTAGCTTATAAGATAGGACCATATTCTAATTGGTAAAGGTAAGACTGCAATCTTTCAAGATAAATGGAGTGTAGGCTACATAGTAAAATGTAATAATTTTTTTAAATTACAAAATATGTTAATAATAAGAGTTAAGCATATATTTATTATTATTTTAGAAACGTGCATAAGTAGATCGGCAAAAACATTTTTTCCGGAATAATTGGCATAAATAGCTTAGTTTTATCTTGGCATTATTCTTACAGCGCAACATTGTAGGAATGTCCTGGCATACATAAAAGTTACTCGATCTACTTTCATGCATTCATACGTCAAGTCATGCGATCTGTAGCTTTCACTTTTGATAGACAACGTCAATATCTATAAAATAATGGTAATAGTATGTTGTTATTATTATTATTATTATTATTATTATTATTATCACCGCGTCTTACTACCCGTTCGGGTTATACGCACTTACGCTAATGTGTAATGGTAGGGTGATTGTGAGATGAAATGGAGGACCTACAGTTTAACGTGGAATCCGAACCACGGTGGTGGCCTGGCATTCCCCACATTCACAAGATGTCTTGTCAGAGGTGGAGGAAGGGTTTGGTAATCAGATAAATCTGTGCCGGGACTGAGGATTGAACCCTGGACCCCCAGCACCGAAGTCTGACACCTCACTCCTCTAGACCGCCAGCTCACCTTATGGTAGTAGTACAATGTTATAAAAAAAAGTGTATTGTTTAAAAGGTACTTGCTTCTGTAGAACCCCAACATTGAAGAGTTTATTTTATTTTGAGCTTACAGCAGTTGTTAATAGTGTTGTTTGGGATGAGATCTTGTTTGTAAGATCTGTATCGGCTTACTCATCCAGAGACACCCAGACGTTCTCTCACGATATAAAGCATCTTCTTCCTTCTCACTCATATATATATATAACACTTTTCTTCCCTCTCAAAATCTGCACATGCATTGACGTCTTCGGGTATTTTCATTTTCCGTGCTGCCTCCTTGAGGGACTTAGAGAAAAGGAAAGGGGTGCAGGGAGGGACATTCTTAAAAGATCATCACCCTGACAAAACTGAATTTCCTAACTCTTGATTAGAATCGAAAAAGCTTGTGATAAACGAGCTCTACACTGTATATCATCTCTGAGGGAAATTGTATGGCCATTATTTGGGAAACAGAGTTGTCATTCTTTTGTTTTCGTTTGGTCAATCATACCTTGAATATAAGACAAATTTTGCAACTATGGTTCGTTGAGGTTGCAAATAGATCCCTTATCTCCTTCCGACATAAGTGAGAGAGAGAGGGGAGATTTGGCAACAGATAATAGAGAGAGCGGAGATGATGCTTTCATTCATGAGACCTGTCTGTGGAGTCCTTGGTTATGGGCGAGTGTCTAAACATTATTTATATATATATATTTTTTTTTAAGTTTTTGTATTCCTCTATCCATTAGTGTAAATGCGCGAACCGGTCGAACGGGTAGTAAGAAGTAGTCTACGAGGAAGACAAAGAAATATCGGTCTGGCTTTGTTGACTCTGGGAATGTCACTACCTACCTCTCCGACTTTACAACATTGATATATTACATAGTTACAGTCCTTTTTTCATAGAGAGGGATTTCCAGAATGATTTTTTTAATTTTTACCATTGTTATTTTATAGGTATTAATATTATTATTATTATTATTATTATTATTATTATTTAGCACCGCGTCTTACTACCCGTTTGGGTTGTACGCTTTAAGTACTAATTACGCTAACGGATTAGGAATTGGGAAGGTTGAATTAGAGGAAGTGAAACTGCATTTGCGTGGAGGGAGAGTGGAAAACCATTTAGGAAAAAACCTCACCAGTTCACCCGACCGAGATTCGAACCTCGATCTCCCCGTCCTCGGCAGTCTAGCTCAACACGACTAGCGCGTTAGCCAACTACGCCACCGATGCGGGTAGGTATTAATAATATCTATCTAAAGTGATAGCCGTGGATTACATGGCTTGACGTATGAATGCGTGAAAGTAGATATAGTAACTTTTATAGCTAAAATAAGGCCCTGCCTATGAGAACTGGACGTTTAGTCTGAGATCCGGGCTTTGACTCCCTTGAACGGTTCAACTGGAGTTTTATTTTGATAAATTCCACAGACGTAAGCACGTGCATTTGGTATAAAAAAACTTGCCTTCCTCATTTTGAGATTTTGTGTTGCTTAGGTCGCCACTAGCTATCAGGGTGATAATTAAAAAAAACTGTTTTGTGAACAGCACGATTTCTTTAAGCTTCTATGAAACAAAGTTTTCTCTTTCTATTCTGATGTTAAAGAGCTTGCATAAGAGTCGGGAGGAAACCTTCTCTGAACCTTGTTCTTGTTTAGCTGGAAGGGTATATGGGGTAGGGTGTGGGTATCCCCATAAAACAAGTCCCTCTCTTTGTAAATCGTCTTTATTATCCCCCGAGAGAAAAGTTTCTTGCAAGACCCCTCGAAGCTTTTTCTTTGCTCAAACACAACTGTTTTTTTAATAGTTAAAGATTAATTACTCTCTTCGTATTTTAGGTTTCCCCTTGATACTTTTACTTACTTTCTCTATGCCATTAAGAACTAGGAACACTGTTACAGAAATATTGAGCAAAGATAAACATATTTGTCCACCAGAGAACATAAGAATAAATTCATTTTCTAAGACCTGAATTAAAAAAATACATATATTGGCATATAGTTCATACATTATTGGTTTTATAAAACTATATTTCAAATTAAATATTTGTATCTTTAATAGTGCTATAAGCTTACGAGATAAGTTATTTTGTATCTCAAATAGTTGCGGAGAAATAATCAAATTTAGAAAATTTCCCCCCTGTTAGGTACCCTCAAAATCATTTTATCAAGAAAATGAGAATCGCCATCTTGTTTAATATGATGAACAGGGTCTAAATATAACATTTAATTGAACTCATTAAGAGCGAATTTTGAGAAAATAGATTTTTTCTCTTTTTGCATTTAGTAAACTACCATTAATTTTAGGGTTATATGTCAAATTCCTAAAACCCCAACGGGTGGAGGGGACCTTATGAAAGCTTGAGTCTAATCGGTAAAATGGTTTCGACTCTGGCCTGAGGTACAGACAGACAGACAAACATCGCCAGGGTGTCATGAAACGTCCACATTCATCAAAACATAGAGTTCGATTTTTTTTGACGATCACAATACTTTCTCTACGAGGTATCGAGAGAAAATAAAAACACACAATTAGGCTTATTATAAACACAATCTCAATCATATATTTTTAAATGATCAAATTTATCAATAAAAAACTAGTGGTGGGCTTTGACAATTTTATCACATTGTTCAGTGGGCTGTGAGTTGAAAAAGGTTAAAAATTCGCTGCTCTGAGGCGCCCCCCCCCCCTTCCCCTCACGTACAGTTTGGACTGTCAGTTGGACTAGACTGTCTTTAGTCCGCTCTACAATCTGGTTGAGTGTATGTAGGTGTTTACAAGTTTTTTGTAGGGAAAATGTCCTCAGCTGATGAATTGCTTGCATATGCAGCGATTGCATGCGTCTTAAAAAAAAACCTTGGGTTGAAACTGGCTCTATTTTTTCAAGCAATTGAGAATATTCTTTCGCCTTCAAATCGCGACTATGATACTCTTTACTTTTTATTTTCCACAACGAATGGAGATTTCTGAACTCCTCGATAAATTCATATACAACATCTTTCGAGCAAGTGGCCTTGCCTTGGTTTAGTAGAGGATCAAACACGATATATCATCGAACACGCGTAGCGTGGAAATTGAACCGAATGAAGACTTTGCCTTCCGGTGGGTCGCGTTCCCCCCCATACACGTCAGTTCCGTTTGACAGGTGCCACGGTCTGCAGGTAGAACTGTCTGAATTCCCGCAGTCCAAACGATTGGTCGGCCGGTCACCCCCACACACGTCACTTAAACTGTTCAGGCCGAATGGAAGGTCTAAGACTTGAGAGATTGAGTTTTATTCTTAACGGTTGACAACACTCCTCCCTTCACTAGAATACAAGTATATTCACTCTATAAAGTCACACTTGCTAACTAACCCGAACGGTAAGAAGGCCGCGGTGATAAAAACATACTATGCTGGATGGTTTATAAGAACTATTTGTGTTCCAGTTGGCCTGATTAGAGAAACTCTTCATAGCTTGTTTTTATAAATTATTCCCATGTGTATATACAGAGCCCTGCTTTTATGGTGAATAAAAAAGCCCAATTTCGTTTTTAAGTTTCCCAAAAGCGGTGAATTACAAAAATCCTATTTTTGCGACGAAACTATCGAATTAAGACAAAAGCGTTAAAAAAGTGTTTTTACCAAACTTTCGTGATTAAGGTGACTTTGTTGGGTTAAAACTAGACTTCCAGGACAATGTTTGAAACAGGTAAACTAAACATATTGAAGTGAAAACCAAAAATTACATTTTGTTTGGACAAAACGGTAAAAAACACTAGTCCGCAAAAAAAATGTGCTGTCAACTTATTAAAAAAGTAAGATTTAGCGGCAGCTGGTCCGGGAAAAGTATGTACAAGTCACAAAGACAAAATATTACACAAAATTTATTTTTCAATATCCCAAAATATTAGCGCGAATGCCGAAAATCGCGATTATCGCGGACATCGTTTAAAATCGCGAATATCGCGCTAAAACACAGATTTCGCGAATTATCGCGACAATTCTGAGCATATATTTGCAATCAGGGTAACCTGAAATGTGAACATCTGAAAGAAAAAATGCCATATCTAACATTCGTGAATTATCGCGATCTCCACAACGCAGGGCTCTGTGTATATATATATATAAAGTTGATAAAATAACTATTTGCCATTGAATTGATTTAATCAAACCTATTGGAATTAGGAGTAAAACAAAAAGTTAAATCGCCCTTCAGCAAGAGAATGAAACAATTCCTCCTTAAAATAATGCAATGTGGTATTTTAATAATAAAGGGGGGGGGGGGGTGTTCTCAAGTTTTAATCCACCTTTCAGCTTCCCCGCACTCATTTTAAATCACTCACTCACTCTTTTTTTTCTCTCTCTTTCTCTCTTTCCCACTATCTGAACCTTTTGTATTGGTGCTTGGGCTTTTTTAAAGTTTTTTTCGTTTTAAAATTTTCGGAAAAAAAAGTTACAAAGTTACTATAAAGGTGAGTTTTAGTAGCAGGGAAAAGGGCAGAGTTTAGGAACGGCAGGTGCGTAGGACCCCCCCCTCCTCGCTTTTTACTTTACCATTTAATTTCTACTTAAAATACTCGCATAACTTTATTTTATCTTAAAAAAAAGTTTTTGAGATGGCGCCCCTTTGTAGAAACTTAAATTTGAACATCACTCAAAAAATAATTATGCTGGCCTTCTTTTGACATTATTTTGTCATCAATTTGTTATGTATGAGTGGTGGGGGTATTTCTGTGGGGACATAAAAGTTATTTTTATCGAGTCTTTTTTTATTATTTAGCTTTTAATGATTATTAAAAAATAAAAATATATTTCGAACAAACTTTCGGAAGAGGCTCCAAGACGTTGACTACACTTTTAGGTATTTTGATGAACTAATCATTGTAGATGTATTTTTGTAAACACTTTTATAAAATATTATAATTTGGATCTCTTTTTACGTCCACCGCGTCTTATCTTCCGTTAGGACTATTTGAATTATGGTTGCACAGATGAATAAGGTAGTATTTGTAGAAAATGAATCTTCATTCTCGTGGAGGTGGGATATCAAACTATTAGGGAAACAAACCATCTCATTTAAATCCTGCTGGAAAGCGAACCCCGACCTCCACGTTTCATGAGACTGATACCTTTGTCTCAATTACCACCGTTGCTGGTGTATACAGTCTGAATAATGATTACATAAATTATACAAATAATTGTACAACAGTCCAATTTTCATACGAATGATAGTTTAGAAAATAAAATAAAAGTTCTCAAAATTGATAATATTTCACTTTAAGTATTGATGATATATATCACAAGTGACAGCTGAAGATCGCATGACTTGACGTATGAATACGCATTAGTACAGTAGCCCCATGGCTTCTTTGGTCTGACTGACAGTTCATAGCTGACTTCTGACAGTCAACATTTAGGTGTATACCTAAATTTTGACTTTCCGAAGCGACAGCTACTAAATACATGTTTTTGCAGCTCATGTGGTTCGGCGTAGGGATACATAATTTGGTCTGGTAACTTTTCAAACCCGTCATCTGTCAGCTGTGAGCTGTCACTCAGCACCAAAGAAGCCATGGGGCTACTGTAGCTCTTGTGACTTGTGGACCGTAGGCCTTATATAATATTGTTGATATTCGGAGGCCAGCCATTGCTCCATTCAAATTTATCTGATGATTTCGTGTACTAGGAGATTATTTGACAGCCGTGGGTAGATATATACAGACCCAAACAGGCACTGTGGTGTGGGGGCAGCACACCCGACTACGAGCCTAGGGGTCCCGGGTTTTATTCCCGGCTGGTACCATGGGTATTTTTCCCGAAAGGGTAACCACTCCAACGGTCACCAGGGTTTGGTTAGTTAGGTTTTAAGTTGGGTTAAGACATATCATCTCCACAACTCCGCAATCACTATCATCTCATTGCGGGTAATGTAAACAAACCTCCTGGGTATATAACTCCCTGTTCTATCAGAACGACTAATAGTCTACATAGGTATATTCACGATAGCTTTTTACCTGGATGACAGTTGAAAAAATCATGTTTAGGTTTAGGGTTAACCTTGTAAAAGATCACTGTTTTGTTATAAATGTTAATGTTATAAATGTTTATTTACAGGTTAATTTTACGTTATTTTAAATGTAAAATATAAGTTTTCTTACACTGTTTAATAATTTCTTTTTATCCACTCCGAAACAATATTCGAAACATAATTAAAAGTACTTATTCTCCGTTTTTGGAATGTTATCTATGATGTGTAATATAGTGTGCACACATCAATACCTTTTAATACAGGCATCGTATTTACTTGGAAAAGAGAAAATACTTGTCATTTTTTACTATAGGATTAAATTATTTTAATCCACTGGGTGGGTGTATCATTGTAAAGAGCTTGTGCCTAATGTTCAATCACATGCTTTAAATTCATCGGTCGCCATTTTGAAGCTATATTCGTTAAGTCATTTTGTGGAAGTGATGTGAATATTTTTTTTAAGTGAATAAAACGATAAAAAAGCTTAGTGCCCGATCTTAAATAAATATAAATAATATTGGCCTAAATTATGGTGGTTAACTATCACATTCATACATTACCATATTTTTACATTACAGTTGTTCAAAGTGGTAGATGTCAGCTGTTGGCGTAAGGATACATTAGGGACTATTTCTAGTAACTGTTTGAGCTGCCATCAAAGTAAACTCGAATTGGTGAATGTACTTTTACAGGCGACCGAACAGGGTTTATCTCTCCCGGTTAAAGATTCCATACGTAAAAAAAAAACCCTTAAGGAATCTATATTTTAAGGTCCGATGGAATCTGGTGTTTGTATAACTAGTTTGTGTTTTCCGCTAGATAATTTGGAGTTAGCTTGGTTGTTAACATGAAGTGAACGCAAATATAGTTCCTCCCCCTGTTCGTGAAGACGGGGATGTTTCCTAGCAAACAAACTGTGTGCTTCCCCTCGTGGAGGGGGGGGGGGGGGCTCTTTAAACACCACAGGTTCTCTAGACTACTTAGACTGCGTAATTAACATATGTACTTGTATCTTTGTGGGGATATTTGAACAAACACGTTCTACGTCGTCGCTGTCAAAAGTTGTACTCAACTTTCAAATAAAAAGAGGAGCCAAGTTTTGTTGTTGTTTTTGTTGTTGTTAGATGGCGTTTCCTCGACTGAAACTAATAATTTTTCTCGTCGCGTCTTTTTACTCTTACGTTGTTATTATACGTTATGTACTAATAAGGTTAATCTGTTAGTGATGGGGTAGGTTGAATTTAATGGAGGTGTATCTGCATTTGCGTGGAGTGAGAGTGGAAAACACTATGGTGGAGGGGGGGGGACGAAAATCACCTTTATGTGCACCAGACCAAGATTCGAACCCCGATCTCCCTGTCATCTGCAGTTTAGTTTAGTCTATTTCTAGAGTGACGAAAGTGTCAATGACTTGGCTTCACAACAGTCAATTTGGTGAAAAAGTATATTTCTACAACACTTTGGTATTTAGGAATCCTATATATTATTTCTGTTGTCAACGTCTCTTTTTCTCAACTAATACAAACCTACAGCGATGAATAAGGTATCAGTGGATAGGATTTTATTACATACCTCTGATATAGCATACTCACTTTACGTTAAAACACATTGTTTGTTTAAAATTTAAGTTAAAAAAATGTAACAATAATTTTTTTTATCAATTACAGAAAATAAACTCTCTTTGCTATTTTGTGTATACACTTCGCAGAGTATTTAATTCACAACCAATAAATACTAAATTTTTTATTAAGGTAGAGGGGGAGAGATTGAATGTGCGAAAGTTTCGCAAGGGCTTATCGGTTTATTTTTTATTGAATAAATCTGTGTACATAAGCTTTACTCTTTAATCACAAGATATTAACTCCCATTTGATGTAAAAGATAAAAAATAAAAACCAAAACACGTGCAATTAGCACGTGAGTGTGTGTGAAGGAGTTGTTTTTTTTCCTCTCTCGTATGGAAAGGAAAAACACCCGAGAAACAACGTTTACGGGCAAGCGTTTGTCAACAATTTTGAAAGTGACGTCAACACAAGATTTAAGGTCTTAACACATACACCATTTCGTTATAAATAAAAAGTTTCAAATATTTGTAAAAAAAAAAAAGGTGTCTACAGTAAGTCTTTAACATTTTATACAAGGTCTAGTGTTCAGAGCTCCTGGCTATAGATCCAGAGGTCCCTGGTTCGATCCCCCGTTGCTTGGAGATTATTCTGTGGAGCTGTGGGTTTGGAACGGGGTCAAAATCATTCCTCTGAGGACAAATGAGGAGCTACTATAATGTAAAAGTAGTGGCTAAGGTCTAGAAAACTGAGATTAATTACAGAAGGCTTCGTTGTGTTGACTACTTGACAACCTCTTTATGCAAATGCTGGCACTATCTTCGCCGACATACGGCGTCCGCTCGTTTGCGGGCTGACTCCATGTAGTTTTTTTAACTTTCTACCAACACCTTGGAGATAAGTATTGTAATCGAAAAAAAAAATAGAAATCAAACTTGAGATTTTGAGAAATGTCGACGTTTCATGACCCCATGATCGTAATGTCATCTGTCTTTACCTTGGCCTAGAGCCGAAACCATTTTAGCGATTGGGTTGAAATTAATATCTGCGGTTTTCATAAAGTCTCCCGATGGGATTTTTGGAATTGGATATATGACCCTAAATTTAAGGTTAGTTTACTGAAGGGCAAAAAGAGAGAAAAAAACGTTTTTCTCAAAATTCTCTCGAATGATTTTGATCAAATGTTATAGCTAGACACTGTTTATCATTATAAACACGATTAATGTTCTCATATACTCATGAAAATGTATTTGAGGGTACTTTACAGAGGGAAAATTTTCCCATTCTCATCATTTCTCCGCAACTATTTGAGATACAAAATAACTTATCATTTAGAGTTGTAGTACTATTAAATTTAAAAATAATGTATTCGAAATATATTTTTATAAAACCAATAATTTCTAAGCTATAAGCAAATATTTAGACATTTAATTAAGGTTTTTGAAAATGAATTAGATTCTTGTGCTCTTTGCTGGACTCAGTTTTTCTGTAACGGGGATTCCTAGCTCCTAATACCATAGAGAAAGTAACAGTGTGTATTATATTATTTATGATCTTTGGTGTAGGGTTTCTACAACACTTATCGATTTACGTGTTAAGGACTCGGCACGTCATTGGCGCCAAGCACCTCTGGACAAGGTGGCCCGGGGCAGTTTCTAGGGCGTTCCAACCCGCTCACCCCGAAGGGTGGGATGATCCGGATCAGGGCGGATACCCGTGGAGGCGAGAGTTAACTCCCTCCCCCCCCCCCCTCCTCTACAGTAGATACTAGTGGGACTGGCAGCGGGGACTCGAACCTCCCACCTTAGTACCCGGAGCTATTTACTTCCGCTCACAGAAGCGACCTTACGATCTCCATTCTTTCCCGTGTGTATGGGGAATGGGATCACGCCCATTGCGCGTAGGAAAGTAATTCCTCACTACTCGTGCGAACGAGGGGAGGCGCCCATGCACACTACTGACTGTCCGGGTTAGCACCGCGTGACTGGCAAGGCCCGGGCCCCACAGAGTCCGACCCATTTCTGGGCCAGCGCTACGAGCGGAGAAAGTGACGTACCACTTATAACGGAGACATACCAGTCCGCGGGGACACCCCGAGCATCAGTCTCTTTGACAGGGGAGGGTTCTACAACCATGTATACACCTACTATTTCCATTCACAAATCTCATTACGAGTTTTTAGTAAACGAATATTTTAAGATAAAAGCGAGAGAAAGTTGGTACTTTGCATTTATTTTTAATTCCGTGTCAAGTGATCCAATATCTTGATTTTTATTTTTATTTCACGGTTTATGTACAACCAGGGATAGTAAATAAATCCAATTTTTAGATTTTTATCTAATGTTTAAGTTCCTTATGTAAACAAATATAAAAAACATGTAATTTTGTATTATTAAAATAGTGGCAACTCTAGGATGGTAATTAGATGTATATAAAAAAGAGAAGAAGATTACGAGCAAAGCCACCACACGTCGCACGCACGTGAAGGGCGTCACAAGGCGTAAAACCCGCATCCAATCGGAACAAGTCCGTGCATTAGCGAAGAACGTGACTCAGAAGTCTCGGGTGGTAAAAGGGGGAGGGGGGGAGTCTTGATGCTTACCATCCTCGCCTTTGGAGGCGAAGGGTCACGTGACATCTAGAATGTTCTTGACGTCATTTGCTCTGAGGAGGTTATATAGATTTCCCACCGCGTCTTAACTACCCGTTTGGGTTTATTCGTTTGTGTGTTAGAAATTAGGAAGGTTAAATTTAAAGGAAGTGTACCCACATTTGCATAGAGGGAGAAGGGTAATTCATATCTCAACAGTGCTGGTGGTAGCGCTAATGAAAAAAAAAAGCTACGTGTTCTTTGGAGTGGAGAACCTTTTAGTAAAAATCACCCTCAGTACGTCTGACTAGGATTCGAACCTCGATCTCCCAGTCATCGGCAGTCTAGTCCAATGCGAGAGTAGCGCGTTAGACCATTCGACCACCAAAGCAGGTGACGTTATATTCAACCGCTACCGAGCATGCAATAAAACGTATTGGAAGGTTCTGTTAGCAAAGGACCGTATCTGACAATCACAAAATAACTAGTTAAAAGCCCGTTTCGATGGCCGCGTGGTCTAAGGCGTTACTCTAGCAGTGGACTAGACTGCCGATGACTGGTAGATTGAGGTTCGAATCTCGGTTGGGTATACTGAGGTTTTTCCTAAATGGTTTTCTCTTATCCCTCCAAGCAAATGTGGGCACACTTCCTCTAAATCCAACCTCCCTAATCCCTATAACCATTAGCGTAATTAGTACATAAGCGTATATTATTATTATTAGCACCGCGTCTTACTACCCGTTCGGGTTATACGCACTTACCCTAATGTGTAATGGTAGGGTGATTGTGGATGAAATGGAGGACCTACAGTTTAACGTGGGATCCGAACCACGGTGGAGGCCTGGCATTCCCCACATTCACAAGATGTCTTGCCAGAGGTTGAAGGAAGGGTTTGGTAATCATATAAATCTGTGCCGGGACCGAAGATTGAATCTCGGACCCCCAGCACAGAAGTCCGACACCTTACCCCTAGATCATCAGGTCACCCAATATAAGCGTATAGCCTGTACGGTAGTAAGACGTGGTACTAAAACGGTATATAATCTGCACTTGTCACCTTTGATAGATAGCATATATATATATATATATTTAAATTTTCTAAAAGCTTCGTTGGCAAGAGCTTAGGTTTCAGCTAACAAGCCACAACGATTTTTGTTAATGTGCTATACATTAAGATCTTTAGGACTAACAATTAGAAAGAACACATATGAAGGACAGATCTGGCAGTTACAAAACTTGCTAAATGTACTTTCTAATAAGCATTCTCAAAAGTCAGATAATCTATAGCCTCATCAATACCGACAAAATAATACTAATAAAATTGTAAATTGGTATCAATATCGGCTACAAATATTTTGTTTAATGTACTTCCTAACGCGTTTTTACTCTAGTTATTTCTCTAAGCTCAACCAGATGCATAAGAAATTGAATGCCCCCCCCCCTCCCCCTTATTGAATTCTGCTCACTATATTCAAGTACTGGTGGATTCCTTAACACTTCGCCATCACCATTCAATTACCCTAAATTAAATAACATTGTTTACACTCATTACAAGTACTCATTATTTGTGTTTCAGGTAAGTGTCTTCTCTTCAAGAGTAGTTGATCAATGCTTTGTGACCAACTAGGCCGAGGGTGAGTACATATTTCACCAACTGGACATATCGACTGAGCACACTCTTTGTGTGTGTGTGTGTGTGTGTGTGTGTGTGTGTGTGTGTCTCTCTGAACACGCGAAAGTAGATTTACAATCCTATTTTTAACGTCAGGTCATGTAATTTACAGATTTCACTTTTGATAGATATTATTAATACCTAAAAAATAACAAAGTAAAATTCCTAAAAAGTATTTCATATTAAAATTAGATTGTAGTAAAATAAAATGTGCTAGCAAATGTATTGAACCATTAATTTGGGGTTGCAGGGAACGCGATAAAATGTGTCTTCTTGGTTTTTATAACAACACTTTTTTTTTGTCAAAATAAATCAAATATTACTCCATTAAAAACCAAAGTTAAATTTTCTTCACATGGTGATATCAACAGTTGTTAAATATCTGTCTTGAACATAGCGAAATTAAATGAGAAACTTTTTAAATGAAGAGAAAAAGTTGTCATTAAATTCCAGGACACCCTTGACAGATATTCAACAATGTTGATATCACCACGTGAAGAAAATTAGTCTATATTTCTACTGAAGAAATATTTAATTTATTTTGACCAAAAAAAAAGTTTTAATATAAAAACTGCAAAAAAACACTTACCTTTTCTCGCGTCCCATACAACCCCACCTTGGTGGTTAATTTCGTTTTAGACTTGAGTGTACCCTATATAATCCGAGCTCCTCTATCCTCCTCTAGACTGAGTCTCGACGGCGCCTTCCTCTAAGTACTTGAGGAGGGTCGCTTGCTATTGTCACGTGACGATTTATCTGGCGGCGGTGGCGGTGGTGGGTACCTCTCCTGAGGACTTGTGTCCTGCGTCGTGTCCTTGCAGCCGGCGGAACTGAATTATTGCAAACCCCCCACGCCCCCCTTGTCTTCCTACAACCCTCAGTTCCATCGCCGGGACAAACTCTCGAACCTTGGAATGTTACCAACAAAACAGACCGTATAGTGATTTTGTTTGTTTTCAAGTGATTTATTTTATTATCTCTTCTCTTTGCGACCGGGCGCGCAAGAAATACCTCAGTATAACAAGCATTGTTTTTTAAAAAAAAAAGGATTCCCTTGAAGATTTAAGGTTGGGATGTAGGGGACGCGAGAAAGGACCGGTGTTTTTTTGCAGTTTTTTTATAGCAAAGCATTGTTTTGGCGCAAAATAAATCAAATATTGCTTCAGTATCGTATATATTCAGAAATAAAAGTATTATGAACACCCTCATCTCGCTAAACATTTTGATTACAATAACAAAAACAATTATTTATGATAGAATGGCTAGTTTTATTTTAGTTTAAAGAAACTGTGAGGGCCCAGATTAAACCGGCCCACCGAGATATCTTCCAGTGTCCCAGTTCACCCCTGAATAAAACGGTTAAAACGGTTCTTCAACCTGTTAGTAGGCCGCTGGTTGACGTCGTCAGCTCAATTAACTCTTGGGGACTGTACGACCTGTCATCTGCTCCATTCCTGGGGGTGATGGGGGGGGGGGGGAAATTGCGTCAAGAAAGGCGAAGAGGAAGAATGGACCTATTGACGTCACCGCCATATGCTCTATTGTTTTATTAGAACAGAAGTGAATTTACTAAGTGAGGCTTTTGTATTTCTAGTTACCGCCTTCTTCTATTCTTTTCTACTTTCTCAGTAACCGAGGACATTTTTCTACCTCTATATTACGCCAAATATTGACTTTTATGTGCCCAAAACCCAAAATGACTGGGTTTTACAATCCTATTCCCTTGGGGTTTACAGCCGAAACGGTTTGGGTGGTTTTCGTTCAATTTTTTTTCTGTTATGTGACCAGACATATTTCGTAACTTTTTTTTTAAAATTTAAATTTTATTCTAGTACTCAAATTAAGGGTAGTTTATTGATCATTTTGAAAGTTAGAAACTTTTTGAAAATTGCTCAAACGTTTTGGCTTAAAATGATTTAGTTTTACATAATAAATAAGAATGTATGAGTATGTTAGTTTTTCTAAAAATAAATAATATAGGGTAGATTACTGGTGATTTACTCTAGTTTAGAAAAAAACTTTGTAACCAATCGTAACATACTATCTCAATATTAAACTATGGAAAATCGTGTCGCAACGTTAAATTTTTACGTCTTAAATTCAAATCTTTATTAGTTATAAACAATACTTAAGTTTATTTTTATGTTCCTTTATCTCGTTTCATTTGTCTATTTTAAAGCAGCTTGTGCTAGTTTATTATTTAAAATATTTTTTTTTATAAATATGTGCAATTTTTTTTAATGTATATAAACTGCGCACTTATGTGTTTGTTAATTTGAAACTGTTCTGTCAATAAAATTAATTTTCTTTCAAACGAAGCTCTTGTGATCTGTCCATGTTCACACAGCCTTTTTATTATATTGGTATAATCCAGTCTGACGTGTATATCGTGGTCTCTCATCCCAGCAAATCGCACTTGTGTGTGTAGTATCACGTGTTGAACAATATTAATTACCGTCTCCTTGTACCCCACCGAGCGGGCGGGCCCGGAACAAAGGAGTCTTTGTGCCGCCATTGTCCCTCTCCACAAGCAGTCTGGTATTATCTTTGATACGCTTCATTTCAGCGCCGCGCGAGTTGGAGCAGAAATACATACTTTTCACCCCCCCCCCCCTCCTGAATCAAAAAGATGATACGACAAAATGTTCGGTCCAAACTTCATAGAAAGGGCCATAGCACTTGGAAAAAATAATTCTCAATGTAATTGTGAAATATAAATCACAAAAAAAGGATAATTACTGTGATTATATAATTATTTTAGATACTCAAAAAATGTTTTTATGACGTATTTGTCAGTTGTACCAAGTCTTTTTAAAACGGTGTTTGATAATTTTTAAATTTTCTTAAAGCTTCTTGGATTCGATGTTCGAAAGAAACTGTAATATATGATTCAACCCATCTCTACCTGATACATCAATCTGGCAACGACACCGCGTGCCTTTCAAACGAATTTAAAATAGGTTTGATATCGTTTCTATTGTAGGAGTGTAAATATCACATTTCCTTCTTACCAACAAAAAATAAAGAGTTTAACACCATAAACTGATTATTCAAAATAAACCTCTGGGTTGGTAAGGGGGGCTGTCTGGCTAGATGCTGCGCTTAGATTAAATATTGAGTTTGGTGTTTACTGGAAGGAACATAAAAATATAATATTCTGGTAATTTAAAATGACACCTGGGCACGGGAATCTAACCCGGGACTTTTAGCTTAATACGCCAATACTCTAACCACTGAGTTATCCAGGTATCGTCCCGTGCCCAGGGCCATTCTTTACACATATTTTAAGGCAGAGTCTATGATGGACGTGCGGAAATCGTCGGCTACAAATGTGTGATTTTATAAGATCACGAGCTATCAGATAACGCAGCCACCTTCGACTCGGTAGTTGACTTATTGCTGCCATTTGTACAATTATTATAATTGTGAGGGATTGCATATTTAAGAATATGATATCTAGACGAAGTAATCCCTAAAAGCATAAATAATAGCTTTGGCTTTTTGATTCTTAAACACAAAATAGTTTCTATTAATTGCTATAAACACGCAGTTTAAAAGTTGACTTGTTCCGCTGGGGGTAAAAAAGAAGACCCAAATGCCCGGTAAATTAAAGGTAACTGGTACAGTTGTAGCCATTTTTCTCCTAACCTGTTTGTTCTCCAACTTCCGGGTGGATCCAGTAACGTTATAACCCCTCTTTCTGGCATCTAGAGTAGCCCCGTGGCTTCTTTGGTGCTGACTATCAGAAGTGACAGCTGCTAAACACATGTTTTTGCAGATCATATGGTTCGGCGTAGGGATACATAATTTGGTCTGGTAACTTTTCAAAGCCATCAGCTGTCAATCAGCACCAAATAAGTCATGGGGCTACTGTAGGAATAATTTCTACTGGACTATCTCAGCACCACGCGTGTTTGGGTGTGTTGGTTTGGGTCGCTCCTAACGCCTTGTCTAGACAGCGAGACTACACGCATTACAGCTTTGTACGAAGAACAGTATGAGAATGTACATCACGGCGCTTTATAGTTTTGCTCTCGAAACAAGTTTTTGTTTTTCTACGCCTGCGACTCAATAATCGTATTTTAGCCGTTTTTTTGCGTATCACGAGGGTTAATCTTTATAGTATGTCTCACATAAACCGCGACTAGACGTCGGATGTTGAGAGTGTTGATTCATTCTCCGTCGTACTAAAACTGTGCTGGGATTTATCAGAGATGTATTTATTGTTTGAACTCACTTCTAAATTAAGCCCCTTGACCTTGTCGACTGCAAAGCTAAAACCTATTTTGTGGGATGTTGGGCGGGAGGGTGAACGGCGTGGTGTGGCTTCACAACCGACGAAAGTATCCTTCCGCGACAATCAGAACTGATGGATCACGGAAATCGTAGATGGCGCTAGCTACCGGACAGGTCTTGTGGAAAAATCATAGGTTTGGAAACATCAATTTTCTTGAGAACAAATAAATTTTTTATAGTAATAATTTCAACATCTCTTCCAAGATAATTTATCGATGTAATAGGTGATACATTTGATTATTTTTGTTATGAAGCCGGCAGTTTTTTATTAAAAAATGTAAACTTAATAGATATTTGATCACTGTTAAATTCAAAGAGGTAGTGTGTATATAAAAAGTATAACTTAATCAACATTCTTCTATTCTTGAACAAACCGTTTCCGAAAAGAAAATTGCAAAAATATAAAAATTCTTGAAGATAACTGTTTGTTCCCATCGCTATGCATTTCCACGCCAAATGAAAAGGGACAATCGCCTTAAGGCGGCCGTCTCGGTCGACGATAGATTATTCAATCACTGTCACGACACACGGCTCAAAATAAAATGTTCTATCGTTTTTTTTTAATTACTTTTATATTAACTCTAAGCCTATATTCTCTTTTGCCCTTTATTTACAACCACTCTTGGCAATGTCAATAATAAAGTGGGTAAAAAAAACTATGACACTTTTCATTTCAAGGCAAAGAGGAAAGTTCTTAAGATTTCCGTTAAAAGAAGGTTAAATATAGAACCAGATTTTATCAAACATAGTCTCATAGCTTCGCATATATGATTAAAAGTCGTTGAATATGATCCAATGTCACATTATCACACCCCTTTTCTTTTAATTGAAACTCGAACCACGGGTTAAGGAAAAATAGTTTTGTCTGTACTTATGAGAAAAGGTAAGAAACCTAGATCTAACCTTCCTCTATCAAATAAACTTCCGGGTGGATCCAGTAACGTTATAAACCCAATTTCTGGCATCTAGAGTAGCCCCACGGCTTCTTTGGTGCTGGCTAACATCTCACAGCTGTCTTCTGACAGTCAACATTTAGTTATATACATAAATTTTGACTGTCTGAAGTGACAGTATTTTAATAGAGGCACAACAAAACACTTTAAAACGATAGGCGATTTTTTATTGATTTTTATATAAGTTAACAAACTTTATTTTAAACAATTTTAGCTTAAAATTTAACCTTTTCAGTTAGTTTTAACCTTAACCTACAACTTGGAGAAAACAATATTTAAAAATACCCCACCACTCCATAAATAATCTGGGACTTATAAAACGTTTACATCGCGTTTAAGTGCTCTAAAACTTGTGGATATTTTTTAAAGGGTGTTACATTTAAAATACCTTGTCTAAGAAACTTGGACTGTCATAGCTTTGTAGCTCATACACACTCGTACCAATACCTCCCCCCTCAGCCCTGTACCCCGTCAGATGTGTTAAGGAGAGAACCGGTCGGTCCGGGGCCGCCCAACCCTTGACCCAGTACTGGGAGTATTGACGTTTACCCTTCTCTCTTTGCGGTGGTGGGATCAAAACTGCCCTTTCGTTCAGACTACCCCTAAAACAAAACCTCCCTCACCGTTTAAACATTTGTAAATATTACACATTAGAATAGATCTGTTGTACTTGCTTCAATGGCCGCATTGTCTAAGACGTCACTCTCTCAATATACTTAGACGCTGATGACAGGGAGATCGGGATTGAATCCCGCTTGTTATAGTGAAAGTGGTTTGTCCTAAATGAGTTCCACTCTCCTCCGCGCAAATGCAAGAAACGAGAAATAACTCACTTTTCACTCCTAAGAGTCAGTTAATTTAATGGATTTCCTAGCAAGAGCGGTATATTTTATTTAGGTCTAACCAGGACATAGTACAGACATGAAAACAGTCGACTCTATTAAATGATTAGGTGATAATTGGGTCACCAACATTGATAGTGGAAGTAAAGTTTGTTGTTCAGGAGAATACCTAGATCGTTATATAAAGGGAGCTAGAGCTATGTTATCATTGACCAATTTATAGACGAAGAAGGTAGGATTGGTTATCCTAGTAAAATATAGATTATCTATTAATCGCCATTATAATTTCAAGATACCACTGTAAAATACCATTTATTTAGTTTTAAGCCTATACACTCTGCAATGGATTTGAGAATTTTAAATAGTTTACATCATTCGCAAAGAGTAAACTATATGAGCTTAAATATTTATTAATGCCATCGATAAACATATTAAAGAGAAGAGAGCTAATTATAACCTTGAGGTTTACCGCCTTGTGCTAAAATGTGCTGGAGTGTATGAATTATTTAAATAGCTAGTTATCTATTATGTAAATAACTGCTAAATTAATTTAATTAGTGAGATAGGTCGAAATAAGTTTCTAGAGAATACTACTATGCTGACTTAAGTCAAATGCATTACTTGATCAAAATAAATAGCATCAACCTGGCTTGTGGCCAACATGCCTTAGAATTCTACTAATTTGTGACAGTAGATTTATTTTTATAAAGCCATGTTGATTTTCTGAGAGTTTATTCTTTAGGTGTGGAAGTATGCCCATGTATTATTTTCTCGTATTCTTTAGGTGGTGGAAAGTATGCCATGTATTATTTTCTCGTATACTTAGGGGTGGAAAGTATGCCATGTATTATTTTCTCGTATTCTTTAGGTGTGGAAAGTATGCCCATGTATTATTTTCTCGTATTCTTTAGGTGGTGGAAAGTATGCCATGTATTATTTTCTCGTATACTTAGGTGGTGGAAAGTATGCCATGTATTATTTTCTCGTATTCTTTAGGTGGTGAAAGTATGCCCATGATTTTTCTCGTATTCTTTAGGTGGTGGAAAGTATGCCATGTATTATTTTCTCGTATTCTTTGGGTGGTGGAAAGTATGCCCATGTATTATTTTCTCGTATTCTTTAGGTGGTGGAAAGTATGCCCATGTATTATTTTCTCGTATTCTTTAGGTGGTGGAAAGTATGCCCATGTATTATTTTCTCGTATTCTTTAGGTGGTGGAAAGTATGCCCATGTATATTTTTCTCGTATTCTTTAGGTGGGAAAGTATGCCCATGTATTATTTTCTCGTATTCTTTAGGTGGTGGAAAGTATGCCCATGTATTATTTTCTCGTATTCTTTAGGTGGTGGAAAGTATGCCCATGTATTATTTTCTCGTATTCTTTAGGTGGTGGAAGTATGCCCATGTATTATTTTCTCGTATTCTTTAGGTGGTGGAAAGTATGCCCATGTATTATTTTCTCGTATTCTTTAGTGGTGGAAAGTATGCCATGTATTATTTTCTCGTATACTTTAGGTGGTGGAAAGTATGCCCATGTATTATTTTCTCGTATTCTTTAGGTGGTGGAAAGTATGCCCATGTATTATTTTCTCGTATTCTTTAGTGTGTGGAAAGTATGCCCATGTATTATTTTCTCGTATTCTTTAGGTGTGGAAAGTATGCCCATGTATTATTTTTCGTATTCTTTAGGTGGTGGAAAGTATGCCCATGTATTATTTCTCGTATTCTTTAGGTGGTGGAAAGTATGCCCATGATTATTTTCTCGTATTCTTTAGGTGGTGGAAAGTATGCCCATGTATTATTTTCTCGTATACTTTATGTGGTGGAAAGTATGCCCATGTATTATTTTCTCGTATTCTTTAGGTGGTGGAAAGTATGCCCATGTATTATTTTCTCGTATTCTTTAGGTGGTGGAAAGTATGCCCATGTATTATTTTCTCGTATTCTTTAGGTGGTGGAAAGTATGCCCATGTATTATTTTCTCGTATTCTTTAGGTGGTGGAAAGTATGCCCATGTATTATTTTCTCGTATTCTTTAGGTGGTGGAAAGTATGCCCATGTATTATTTTCTCGTATTCTTTAGGTGGTGGAAAGTATGCCCATGTATTATTTTCTCGTATTCCTTAGGTGGTGGAAAGTATGCCCATGTATTATTTTCTCGTATTCTTTAGGTGGTGGAAAGTATGCCCATGTATATATTTTCTCGTATTCTTTAGGTGGTGGAAAGTATGCCCATGTATTATTTTCTCGTATACTTTAGCTAAAGTATTTAAGAGAGAAATGGGTCTATAATTACAAACATTTGTTCTCCCCCTTTCCTTTAAATAGGTTTGATGACAGATTGTTTCAATTTAAGGGTAAAAGTTTAATATGACAGTCTAATGTTAAAGATATGGGCTAACAATGGACTAAAAATGTTGGCACAGCCTTTAACAATAAAGCTTGGAATTCCATCTGTCCCGGCACATCTGGAAGAACTCAACTTTTTGATGGAATTAGCAACATCTAAGGGTGTAATGTGTTATGGATGCAAGGGCACGCTAGTTTCATTAACGGGGTAGGGCAAGACAGATAAGGCTGAATCATACACGGAATGAAAGTAGTTCCCAAACTTATATGCAATTAAAAAAAGATACGCAATAATCTTGACAATAATTTCTAGGTTTGACGGGGATACTAATACAGTGGAACCTGGATAATTCGAACTTGAAGAGACCGGAAAAAATTCTAATTCAATAAGTTTCTTAAAAGGAATTCCCTTTTCCACTTCCTCTATCACAGCTACTTTTTCTGCCAAAGTTAATTATTTATAGGACTGTAGCTTGGAAAGTGACATCACGATACACACACACAAACACTACTGTACAGTATGTACTAAACAACTAGACAACAAAACAAAATAAACTCGCACGTCACAAGAATATCGCTACGACCAAATCACTAAGAACAGCGCACGTAACCACTCTAGAGGTTTGAACATGACTAACGGAGTACAGAACTGTAATTGTAAACAAAGATATATGGTGAGCGGGGAAGGGGCGTGAAGAAGGGTACTGACCGCATTCCATCGTCGCCTCCCCTGTTTCCAAAAATAGAACAACACGGCACCGCAACTAGAAGTAAAAAACAATACTGGGCAGTACATTACAACTTAAGAAAATTTCAAACTAACTAAAACAAAATTCGAACTATCCATGATTTTTTTTAACGTTGTTTTAATACAAAATTCATGGGACCGGGCGAAAAATTCAAATTAAAGACGATTTTGAATTACTGAAATTCGAATTAGTCATGTTCCGCCGTATAATAATAGTGATGATAATAAAATGAAAAAATGTGCAATAGGTTTGAAAAAATATATTTTAATCTAACTAACACACATTCATATCGGTTCCAACTATTTCTAATAAACTGGAACATCCGTGAACCCCTGGCCATAATACAGTGTGGTCTATTTGTCGTGTTGCACCGGTGTAAAGGGGGGAAAGGCGGGGGTTAGGAACGTGTAAGCCTCGGGATGTAACTCTCCTCAACCCTCTACTCCCTCCCCCCAGGGAACCCACCCCCAAACCCATCCTGACTCGTGTAGACCGTACCCTATGACGTCAAGCGGACCGATACGCACACCCTTTCCTCTTTCTCTAATTGCTTCCTCCTTCATTGCTAGGAGTGGTGGACTTCCTGTGACATGACAACCCTCCCTCCCTCCTGAGCCTAAAATTATACCGAGACACGATCCTCTGTTTATTAACTCCCCCCCTGTCGGAAATGTGTATCCGTTATGTTCCAAGCGCGACTGTCAAGGTGAGGGGGATGAAGGTTGAACCGGTTCTAACCAATCATATCGAGAGTTCCGGGGGAGGAACTTCTTAATTTGGTAAGGTAGCTTTTTGTACTTTCTCTTGAAAGTATTGTAAGTACTGTAATTGTAAAAAAAAACTCGAGATTTTGGTAAATCTCGACGTTTAATGAATGACCTCCTGAAACCGAAAAGATGTTTTTTTTTTCGCTTTGTCTTTTGTCATGTCTCTATATCTTTGCCTAGAGCCAAAACCATTTCACCGATCGGACCAAAACTTTGCGTCTAGGGCCTTTATAAGGCTCCCCCGAAGGGTTTTTGGAATTAGATATCTAATCTTAAAATTAACGGTTGCTTACCGGAGGGCAAAAAGAAATAAAATCGATTACTATACACAGTTTCTATGAATATATATATATGTGTGTGTGTGTGTGTTTATGTTGTAAACACAAGTGTGTGCGCCATTTCTTCAGTTTTCAATAAAACTACAACAATTGTTTATTATTAAAAATCATTTTACAGATTCAGATAACAATAGTTATAGACTAGATCTAGATTAACCGTAATTGTTTTCTTACAACTTTACAATTAATATAATATGTGGCGAGAGAATTTTATTTTACATTTCCTTTGTTATGAACATAAAACTACAGCATGGCCATCTAATATACTAGCTGAATCCCCGTTCTTCGCACGGGATATTGTGTTTATTCTAGGACGAAAATGAGGAATTTTTGTTTGAAGCTTAATGGCGTGGTTCTTAGCACTACCCGATAAACACCACGAGGAGGTGATCATGTATCGTTTCTCATGGGGAGTTTTATTTCCGGCATGCCTACAGCCAGGGGCGTTATCAGCTGAGCGCGGCTGGACAGGTCCCTCCCCCCTCCCACCACTCCCCCTCACCACACACCGCCCCGGATCGGGCCCTCTCACTCACACAGACACTACAAACACTACAAAATTCAACAAAATACAGACTGCTACTGTCTCTTGAAGTTGCATATCAAAACGTAATCACTTATTTTAATTAATTGTCTGTGTTCATTTTTTTCCCAACCTTTAGAAGCATCTATGGGGTTAAAAATGATTACTATATTTTGTTAGAAAACATTATTAGAACAAACTTATCGGATTATTACCCTCTAAACGCTTAAAAAAGAGTTTATAAAGCAATATTGTTGATTGGCGTAGCTACCCCAATTTTACTCCCTTAATCACAAAAAATCGGAACGAAACAACATGTAACATCAAAGAAAAACAATCCGTAAATTAACCAAAAAAAAGTATCATTTAATATCATATCTTCAGTACCAAAGGTGTAATCATTCAAATAAATCGTGCGCAACATAGAAAGTCTTACTCATTTCATAATAATAAATATCACATAACCGTGTGATAAGTGCGTAGGAAGGTATGGACGCGTCGTCATCATAAAACCCGGTATCGGTCCACATCTGTGGGGCAATAAAATAGTGTATCGCCATAATGGGTTCTCAATCGTGGGGAAAATATCGCAATATAATTCCATATCGTAATAATTGGTGCCAATCACCGCCCCATATCACAAGTTTATCCCTAGATTTAAAATAACTAGTGTGTAACATTCATATCTTGTCACCCCCTAAACCCCCCTCTTTCGGACGAGGACGTTTCAAGCACTTATTCATTCCCAAATCTCCTTTTTTGGGGGGGCCGTTGAAGACTTTGAAGGCCCCTCGCTTAGTCTAATGCCACTTTTCATTCAACTGTCCACTTATCACTGGCCTCGACCAATACGACACCTTTTATCTTCTTTGGCTTTGAGAGGGTAGCTTCACTTTGAAACTTTTTTTTTTTTATGGAAATAGTAGTATAGGTGCTTCCCCCTCCCCTGTTCCAAGGATTCGCGTTGAACGTTTTGTGACATTAGTTTTTGTTTGTTTGTTAATGTGCTACGGACGATGAAAGTTTAATTTAGATTAAGTGTACTTGCATTTGCATAGAAGGAGAGAGTGAAACTTTTTAGTAAAAAAAACACCTTGAGTTAATCCGAGCGGGATTCGAAACCCGATCTCTCCGTCATCGGCAGTCCAGTCTATTGCGAGAGTGACGCCTTAGACCATTATACCACCTAAGTCTGTGTTATCCAGATAGTTTGTTACTCAGAGTTGTGCTCTTGATATTCTGGCTTAACGCCACCGGGTTTGATTCTCGTCAATGGCTTGCAGTTGTTTAGCTCTTATATGCATTCAACACATAGACTAAGGCGTCAGTCTCGTTCAGTCATGTTAGCCGGGTCTCGAATTACTGCTGGCTGTATCTAGGTGGTTTATATACAGTGGTTTTCCATTCTCCCTCCACGCACTCCATTAGCAGTTTTACCTTGTCCAATTACATTCCGCCCCTATCTTATAAGCTATAAGATAGTTATTATATCTACTTCCGCGTATTCATACGTCAAGTCGTGCTGTCATTTTTGATAGGTATAATCAATGCCTGTAAAATAACAATACAAATATTTTAGTTAAATGTTATCAATATTGACCGAAAAAGAAAAGTTTGTATTTTCTAAAAGTTTCTTTCTCTGTAAATTGGTTTGTAATCTTGTTACCGTTCATTGTAGATAGAGAGGAGTGTTTGTTTCCTCAAAATTTGACTTGCTTCATTCATCGATCCATTATTTTATATGGTTGTAAAAGGGGAGGGGGGGTAGAAGAGGGCGTATTTTGAAATCTGAAATAGAAATAGCTCAGTGTCTGGATGAAAGTAGAGTAGATGCATTATTCGTCGCTCGCGCGGGTTCGTTCAACTTGTAACTTGAAAAATACAAAAATCTTTCTTCTGAGCCAACTATCCGGGGAGTCTTGCCGCATTGCTGTTGCACTCTACTGGTGGTTCTTGGTACCGCAATCTGTGAGGGGGGGGTGGGGGGAATATCCCTTTTGTTAATAGTTGTACTAATCCAAAATTATATAATGAGTGTACTAACATTATATCCAAAATAATTAAAAAAAATAGTTTTAATAGTTCAAAACTATCAAGTGTTATATTAATATGTATTAATAATATTAATATTTCATATAAATATTTATTATTATAAATATGTCATTGTCTATACCTCGTAATGAATGTTTAGTTATATTAAATTTCAGCCCTATACATTAATTACTTTACCTTAAAATGAGTACGTAAAAAACATAAAATAGCAAGTTTGATCTCTTAAAACTTGTGAACTGTAATGATTTGAAATCAATAAATCACTAATTATAGCTCATAATTATACACGTGTTAAAACTGTGCAGTAACATTTTGATGGTCGAGTGATCTTTTGGAATTCTACTGGCATTTGTTTTAAATGCTGAGGAAATATCATCCTTCTTGATAATTGAAACGCGTTGTAGACGTTTAGTTGTCTCGTAATTCAATTAATTTGATAGATTTGTAATTCTTGTTGAAGGATAAAATACTAAGAATAAATTTATCATTTTAAAACAATAGTAAAGATTTATTTATATATATATATATATATATTATCTCTATTTGAATTTTCAAAATATGGTTTGCGTGCGGTAACACCCCCCCCCCTCTCTCTCTCTCTCACACACACCCACATCTATACACATATTTAAATCATGTGGTGAAACGTATTTTCTTAAAAACATTCTCGTATAGAGAAGGTGTTCTAATCGTGAATATTTTCGACCTCGATATTGTGACGTGTCTTGACGTGTTGGGATTTCTTGCACTCGAAAAAGCTTGTCTTACGATTTTGTCTGAATGTCTTTATGTACATGGGGCTGCACCCGAAACTGTTCGACGGATTCCTTTCAAACTTTTTACTTAGATGTTATGTTGTTATACCTTTGGGCCAAACCGTAATTATGATTCTAGCTCTAATACTAAGAATGATTGATTTTTGAAAATTCAAATGTTTGGAAAATGTCTTTATAGATTTCGTTTAAATGTTAAAACTGAGGAGTGTTTTTTTTTAATGATAAATGAAGACATATGTTTGTTTTTACAATAAATGTCTATATAAGGGTAGCTTACTGATCACTGATTTTTGAAAAGTTAATTTTGAAAATAACAAGTGTGATTTTATTTTAAAATGTATATCTGAGAAGTGTATTATATTTTATATATATATATACATGTTTTTCAAAAATAAATTCATTTGAATATAGTAAACTGATTACTAATGTTTGAAATTTTTAAATTTAAGAAATTATGTAGGATTTCATTCATATAATTTTTTTTTTAAATCCCTTCGTTGAAGTTGTGTTAGTTCTATTAATATATATTTTTTCTCCCCTCGCTCAATTGACACGCACTCGCTAACGTGACGTTATCTACCACCTCCGTTAGTTAACAAAAGGTTCAGAATTATTCTCGTCTTAGAAAGTGCTTGCGTGCGACGGGCGATGTTTTAGCGTTGCGTGTGTGAATTACTCCCTCTCAGATGTTCAAAGTGATTCAAGGTAGACTAAAGTTGGGGTTCCCACCTCCTCATTACTTACCTTTAGTGCTTTACACCGCCAATCAGTGGCGAGTGAAAGGGGGGGTCATACAAAGCCCCCCTTTTAACCCCTCCTCTTAGCGAGAAGACGAAAACACAAATTTAGGGGAAATGCTCTGAGAATCTTTTTAACCAGCCCCGTATTTTACTTTAATGAACGTAGAGTCAAAAGTGATTCTCTAACACCCCAACACCCCCCCCCCCCGCCCACACACACACACTCTTCTATATTAATGCATATGTTACGCTCGAACAGTTAAACTACCCATTTAATGAATTGAACAAATTTCTGCTCATTCCATGAACTGACGTCTTCGTTTGACCATTTCACGAGCTGGGTAAACGTAATTGCATTAACTGTTTCCCATACCCGAGGCGGGTATGGCGTAGTTAGTTAACGCGCTAGTTTCGTGTTGAGCTAGACTGCCGAGGACGGGGAGATCGAGGTTCGGATATTGTGTCGGGTGAACTGCGGGAAGGGGGTTACTAAATGGATTTACACTCTCCCTCTACGCAAATATGGGTTCACTTCCTCTAAATTCAACCCTCCTAATCCCTAATCTATTATCGTAACTATTATTTAAGCGTATAACCCGAATTGATTGTAAGACGCGGTGCTAAATAATTTTTTTTGGCCCAGTTGATGAACTGGAACTTATTGTACTATTTATTACAAGCTTAACTGAAATTCGTTTTAATATATATTAAACGAACCCAACCTAACTTAACCTAACCTTCCATACTAAAACGATTAAAAGTTAAATTAACTTAAAAATACCAAACCTTTTCTTCGCCTAGCGATTTCACCAACCGAGCAGTTCATGAACGGGTAAGAATTGGAGGAGGCCAGTTCACGGAATGGGCAGAAATTTGCCCGATTCATGAACTGTGAACATTCTTGAATCCGATGCTGGCCACGTGACTCCAGTCTCTACAGTCTCTTCTTGTCTGGTTTTCCGTTTAACTGAGAGGTTGGAATTCGAATTCTAGCCTTGTGTACTGAGGGTGCTTCCCCCCTCTTCATGCAAATGTGGGTACCTTTCCTTTTTAATTTCAGTTTACTCATACCTATCTTATTTTCGTGAATATGTGGTTAGCCGGACGGTTAATAAGAGTTATATAGTTATATAATTAATCCAAGTTGGTAGGAATTAATCAAACTTAACATTTGTTTGTGCCCCGTTCACACGGTCAACTTTTTCGTTAATAATTCAGTTTTGAATTCAGTACAAGTGAACTACTATTACCGTGTGAATGACCGACTACCACTGCGACTTTTGGCAAAAACAAATTATTATAATGAATGAATACGCGTGCGTAGTTTGATAGTAGCGTAGCTCCTAGTCATAGGCGGTGTTTGTATGCGCAGTAGAGATAAAAGTTGTATTTAAATACAAGTTTAAATTAATTTTCTATATGTATTTTATCATCATGCTTCAAGTTTTTGAGGATCATACTATCCGTCCTCAGAAGAAATAGGATTAGGAATGATGATGTTAGGGCAAGAGTCGGACCACGTAGGGTACATGAGTTAGTAGAGGAGGCAAGACTGAGATGGTATGGACATGTAATGAGGATGTTGGAGTACATGAGATAGTAGAGGAAGCAAGACTGAGATGGTATGGTCATGTGATGAGGATGTTGGAGTACATGAGATAGTAGAGGAGGCAAGACTGAGATGGTATGGTCATGTAATGAGGATGTTGGAGTACATGAGATAGTAGAGGAAGCAAGACTGAGATGGTATGGGCATGTAATGAGGATGTTGGAGTACATGAGATAGTAGAGGAAGCAAGACTGAGATGGTATGGGCATGTAATGAGGATGTTGGAGTACATGAGATAGTAGAGGAAGCAAGACAGAGATGGTATGGGCATGTAATGAGGATGTTGGAGTACATGAGATAGTAGAGGAAGCAAGACTGAGATGGTATGGGCATGTAATGAGGATGTTGGAGTACATGAGATAGTAGAGGAAGCAAGACAGAGATGGTATGGGCATGTAATGAGGATGTTGGAGTACATGAGATAGTAGAGGAAGCAAGAGTGAGATGGTATGGGCATGTGATGAGGATGTTGGAGTACATGAGATAGTAGAGGAAGCAAGACAGAGATGGTATGGGCATGTAATGAGGATGTTGGAGTACATGAGATAGTAGAGGAAGCAAGAGTGAGATGGTATGGGCATGTGATGAGGATGTTGGAGTACATGAGATAGTAGAGGAAGCAAGACTGAGATGGTATGGGCATGTAATGAGGATGTTGGAGTACATGAGATAGTAGAGGAAGCAAGACAGAGATGGTATGGGCATGTAATGAGGATGTTGGAGTACATGAGATAGTAGAGGAAGCAAGAGTGAGATGGTATGGGCATGTAATGAGGATGTTGGAGTACATGAGATAGTAGAGGAAGCAAGACTGAGATGGTATGGGCATGTAATGAGGATGTTGGAGTACATGAGATAGTAGAAGAAGTAAGAGTGAGATGGTATGGACATGTAATGAGAATGTTGGAGTCCATGAGATAATAGAGGAAGCAAGACTGGGATGGTATCTCAACCTAATGAGAATTAAAATTAAAAGAATGCCAAGAGGAGTGATGGAGATGAAGTATGGAGGAAAAGAAACGCAAGGGAGGCCAAGAAAGAGATGAGAGAAGCAGATAGCATCAAGCATGCGAGGGAAGGTAGAATAGTGGTGGAATGAAAGAGTAAGATGGAGGCATTTTTCTAAACTGACCCTACAACGGACTGGAAACATTTGTTAACTATGATGATGATTTCATGATTCTAAACAAATACTGTTGTATTTTAAATTATATATTAAAAGGTGTACTGTGGGTGTATTTTCTTAAATGATTTTCCATTCTCCCTCAGAAAAATTCAACATTCCTTTCCTTAACCCATTATTTTAAATAGTAACACATGCGTATAACCCTAACGGGTATTAAGACGTGACGCTGAGGCTTAGTCACTTAAATCGTTAATTCGTGATAGTTTTCATCATTAATCGCATATAATTTTTCTACCGAATTAAATATGAAAATATAGCTCGTGTGTGTAGGGGTCATTAAAGGGTACGTGTAAAACGGTATTCTCACGTTCAAGTAATTGAATATTATTTTCTTTCTGAATTTTGACTTATATAATTCGTGTCACGCCCAGTTGGCTGCTAACTTAGAAACACAAATAAGGTCCTACTTTACATCGCGTCAAAATACGATTTTCTTCATCTTCAAGTCAAAGAATAGAAATTGATATCGGTAAAAGAGTTTAAGAAAAAACGTTTTGAATCGAGTATTAATGCGTTTTAATGGTGAAATGGTTTTTCTCATATCATTTCATCTTTTTCCTAATAGGTATGTAAAAACTCACATTTCTTTATGAAGCTCGTTTCGGGTTGAATGACTGTAAATAACTTATTCGCCACTTCAAGAAAGTCGTGCAATTTTTCCGCTTTTGTCTTTTCCAAATCTCTCTCTATTCTTATTTCACCGCCCATCTTTTGGGTGGTGGTGGAAGGGTATTTTTCAGATGAGAAATTGTTGAATTTGGTACTGTTGATTCGACTAGAGAGAATGGTAAATTGGTGGATTGGATACCTTCGACATCGTGCTGCAAGGTAGCAGTGCCCAAATCACCTTTGGAGGTAAATCATGCTGCAAGGTAGCAGTGCCCAAATCATATTTGGAGGTAAATCCTGCTGCAAGGTAGTAGTGCCCAAATCATCTTTGGAGGTAAATCCTGCTGCAAGGTAGTAGTGCCCAAATCATCTTTGGAGGTCAATCATGCTGCAAGGTAGTAGTGCCCAAATCACCTTTGGAGGTAAATTATGCTGCAAGGTAGTAGTGCCCAAATCATCTTTGGAGGTAAATCCTGCTGCAAGGTAGTAGTGCCCAAATCATCTTTGGAGGTAAATCCTGCTGCAAGGTAGTAGTGCCCAAATCATCTTTGGAGGTAAATCATGCTGCAAGGTAGTAGTGCCCAAATCACCTTTGGAGGTAAATTATGCTGCAAGGTAGTAGTGCCCAAATCATCTTTGGAGGTAAATCCTGCTGCAAGGTAGTAGGGCCCAAATCACCTTTGGAGGTAAATCATTCTGCAAGGTAGCAGTGCCCAATCAACCTACACCCCATCATTTCCTTAAACCCTCACTTCTAGAAATATAGTTCTCACTTGCGTCGAGCTAATGTTTACAATCAGTACGCCTTAGTCCCGGTATGGGCGTCGTCTAAACGTCAGGTTCATCTTCTTTAATATAGTTTACAGATAATGGGAAATTCGTGGTTCGAATCCCGGTCGGGTGTACTAAGGGTAGTTTTCTCTAAATGGTTTTCCATTCACTTCCACTAAAATCAGCCTTATCCCAAGCACACCTGCGTATATTCCGAATGTGTCATGAGGCTGGGTGTTCTAGCGATGAAGTGTGTCGTATATCCCGAATGTGTCATGAGTCTGGGTTTCTAGCGATGAAGTGCCCTCGTATTGACCGAGATGTGGGGCTTACTACCCGCTACTGGGCAGACTTGCGGTCAGAACGTCGGAACGAGCTACATGACCTAGGTTTATTACAACCCACTCTATCTCTGCCATTCCTGTACGAAGGAACGACGCCCTTGTTATTGATCTCAAACCGCGGTTGATGCTCAGAAGCTTTGGGGGAGGGGGGAGGGAGGAGGCTAGACCCACCCCTACCCTGCGCGGGTATCGACCCACTTGTTGTCGCTACTGGGGTAGACGGATCCTCTCTCTGGCGGTCTCTCCTCCGTGTGTGAGACTTTGTCTTCAGTCTGTCGACGGTCGGGGTAGAGGTTGACGTAGGTCGTCCTTCAGCCTCGGTTCTAACGAGGGTGTGTCTGGGGTAAGTTGTATAACCCCCCCCCAAAGTGGGGGGGGGGGCCTTTTTGTTATTCACACCCTCCCCCTACTCTCTCCCTCGCAACTATCTCGAGACATTCGAAAGGGGGAAAAAAACTCGCCTTTAACGGCCATGTGTTTTTTTTTAAAACTGATATTGTTTAGTTACTCCTTTTAGTACGAGAGATAGTCTTGTGACCTCCCTGAAGAGCCGCTCTTTTAGAACGTTGGATAAGGACGTAACCTATCTGTGACGTCACAGCAAGTCAAAATAGAATTCCCCATATTAATGTATTTGCGTTTTATTTTGAAGGTTTTTTTTAGATATAACATTCCAACAAAAACCATACATTTTTAAATAATCCTAGAAATGGTCTTACAATGTCACATAATTATTTTTTGATCTTGATATAGTTTTTTTTTTTGTAAGTGCATTTTAAAAAAACGTATACAACTCAGACTAGTTGTTTTATTCAGGAAAATGCCCTGCAGAAATCTTCCTGCCAAGATGTATATTAAAAACGTCCGTGGCTGCAAATGTCTATCTAGAATAGGAAAGAAGAAAGAAGTAATTTTGAAATGCAATTTAACGTAGTACAGGCATAAATGGTAGAGAGAGAGATATATATTTAATATTCGTCAGTGGAAAAGGATAAGTACTTTCAATAAGTAAACAAAACATACCTCTCATGGCGAACTACTTATTTTCTTTTCTCTTTTATACATGGGGTTATGAGTGCGTCAAGTTAAGACACGCCCCGTTTTGAAAAATACCATAGAAATCACCAAGTAGGTAACGTCGTTAGGGGGTTTCAAGTGAGTTTTTAATCACTTTTCATTTCTTTTGAAACCATTTAACAATCCTCTTTGCTTTTAACAAACTGTAATTCTAAAATGTCCTAATATTTTCATTGATATATAAAATAAGCTGACATATTTAAGTTTCCTATATTTATCAATAGACACTAAAAACCAAGTAACAATTAGAGTGTTAAGGAAGGTTCTCAACAATTTTTGTTTTAGACTAAAGATGTATGGTTCAATAAAATACAAATGGTTTCCCAACTTAGAGAGAGAGAGAGAGAGAGAGAGAGAGAGAGAGAGAGAGAGAGAGAGAGTTGGGAAACAATTTTTACCTTTTTTGTATATATATATATATATATATCTGGGAAACCATTTGTATTTTTTTGAACAATATATATACAAAAAAAAAGTAAAAATTTGTACTTTGTATTTGTCCATTTGTACTTTTTTGAACTATATATAGATATATATATATATATATAATATATATATATATATATATATACATATATGTATTAAAAAAAACGCCTCGTTGGCGTAGTTGGCTAACGCGCTTGTCGTGTTGAGCTCGACTGCTGAGGACGGGGAGATCAAGGTTCGAATCTTGGTCGGGTGAACTGGGGTGGTTTTTCCTAAATGGTTTTCCACACTCCCTCCACGCAAATGCGGGTTCACTTCCTCTAATTTAACCTTCCCAATTCCTAATCCATTAGAGTAATTAGTACTTAAAGCGTATAACCCGAACGGGTAGTAAGACGCGGTGCTAAGTATTATTATTATTATTATTATTATTATTATTATTATTATACAAAAAAAGTAAAAATGGTTTCCCAACTCTCTCTATATATATATTTATTTATATATATGATAAAATATATCAACAATTTGCTTGGACACCGTTACTAGACTGTGTCTAAAATTTATGATTACTTTCGTTGGGCATTAAACATATTCTATGAAAAGTTTCGTGGGTTGCGGTCTTCAAGGGGTGGTATCCAACCATCAATGTCTTGCCACAACGTCTCGGTGAAAACATTTAACTTACTGATATTATTTTCATTTTGTTATTTTCTACATATGCCGTAATCGATCACTTTTATTCGTGTTAATCGACCGCGTTTCGTGTGGTCAGTGAGGGGGGCTTTTTGAGGTTTTATTTTTACTGGGTGGGGGGTCGCACATTTTGAATAAATGCCTTTTATCATATGCTGTAAAGAATTATTGTTTCCGTCAGCGTGTTTTATTTATCTGGCAAATCTGCTGGAATATCCGTGACTTGTACGGAAATAGAACTACCTTTACGATTTTACCCTAACGTTGATTATTAACTAAAGATTTTTTTTCCTTCCCTCTAGCGCTTCGTCTTACTACCCGTTCATATTATACGCATGTGTACTAATTACGCTCATGAGTTAAGGATTAGAAAGGTTGCATTTAGAGTAAGTTTACCCGAATTTGTGTTGAGGTAGAGTGGTAAACCATTTAGGAAAAAAACCCACCCCCTCAATACACCCGACAGGGATTCGAACCTCCCCATTAATGGCAATCTTAGATTATTGCGAGACTGACGCCTTAAAGCATGCGGCTACCGAAGCACGTATTTACCGATTATTACAAAATAACTTAATATAAGTATTAATATTTTAAAGTTTATTTTCTAACCTGCCATAAAATACTACAGTACAATTTTCAAGTTTCATTTTTATTTTCTGTCAACATCTATAATATATCAAAAATGTCAAGTGTAGATAACGTCTTGACGTATGAATACATGAGAATAGATGTAATTGTACTATATGTCAGATAATACCGTTCATGTGAAAATTGGACTGTACTTATGTAGTTTGTTCAGTGGTTAGTCTCCAAGGCGGGCCTAAACTCCTAACTTGTATGTATTTGGGTTAGTCTCGTACACACAAATAATTCGTGGATAAAGTTTTGATTACTTGGGTTATGGTACCCATGAGCTTTCTAAAGTTCAAACACATTATCTTGTATATTATAAGGTATATATGTGATGTACGTTATAGTGTATATTTATACACATGCATATGCACAAATGGAATTAACTTTATATATTGAGAGATAGACCCATAGATATATAGGCTTTATTAGTGTCGATAGGCCTATATATATATATATATAGGCCTATATGGTGTGTTCTACTTATACGTATTTTTTAAATTTAGGCCTTTGTTTAATCGGTAATGTATTTATATACACATTTTTATTTAATTGTATACTATTATTTGAGTATTAGTATGTTGTATTTTATGTCCTTGTATGCTAATCTAGTCAATATATTGAATGGTTCTATTTATTTCTGCATTACTGGTAGGCAGGCCCCTTTAGTGTCTGTCGCTGTTGTGCTCTGGGTGTCGATAAAGTTGCTCAGCTCCAGGGGAGAATCGATGCTAACGATGTCTTGGTTAGAAACTCGCCATCTTGGGCGAAACCAATCATTAGGCGTAGGAAGAAAGGGTTCATCTATACATTGCAAGGGTCATTACTGGGAATAATTCACACCCATTAATTTAAGGTGAAGCAGAAGAGAGCGCAGTTTTTACAGAATTGAATTTTTTTTGGCCAAAATAAATCAAATATTTCTAAGAGTTTAGTTTTCCGCACATGCTAATATCATCGGATCTTGAATATCTATCAAGGGTGTCCTTAGCATATGCAAAAAACTAAACTCTAAACTGCAACTGGAGAATTTTTTTTTATTTTGAATAAAAAATTTAATGTTATAAAAACTGTAAGATTACTCGCTCTCCTTTCTGCCGCACCTCAAACAAGAATTTATTTGGTCTCGTAAATAACTCTCTTTTTTTTTGCGTCATGGCCTACTACCTGTTAGGGTTATCAGCATAATTACACTTGTGGGCTAGTGATTAGGCATTGTACCCGCATTTGTGTGGAGGGAGAGTGGTAAACTATTTAGGAAAACATCCTCACTACATCCGACCAGAATTCGAGCCCTGATCTCCAGGAAAAGAAATTAGATGAGCTTAACATTTTTGTCCTCGTAACCACGGATGGTTGTATTATTATTATTATTATCATCATCATCACGTCTTACTACCCGTTCGGTTTATACGCACTTACTCTAATGTGTAATGGTAGGGTGATTGTGAGATGAAATGGAGGACCTACAGTTTAACGTGGGATCCGAACCACGGTGGAGGCCTGGCATTCCACACATTCACAAGTTGTGATTAATACAAGTCTTGTTAGAGGTGAAGGAAGGGTTTAGCAACCAGATAAATCTGTACCGGGACCGAGGATTGAACCCCGGACCACTAGCACAGAAGTCCAACACCCCCTGGACCACCAGGTCACCACGGATGGTTGTAGTTTAGTGTGTTATTTATAATTCAGACACCCCCTCCCTCCACCCCAGTGAAGATATGCTATATCAACCCGTTGTGGGCGAGCATGTTAATTCACCAGTTCGCCGAATAACGTGCCTGACAACCGGGATATAGTGCAGTCCAATTTTCACAGGAATAACTTTATCCGACATTTAGAAAAGTAAACATCTGCTTTCACGTATTCATACGTCAAGTCGTATGATCTGCAGTGGTCACGTTTGATAGATATTATCAATACCTATCACCGTGAAAGTAAAATTCTGTTTTGTATTTTTTAAGAGGCCCCTGCTAAGAAAATTGGACTTTTATTTCGTTCATAGCCCTATAGAGGCTACCTTTTTAAATCTCGACAGTTTTATTTTTTACTCTGCTCTTGAAGTTCCCCACCAACCCCCTCTCATTTAAAAAGAAAATAGCCTTTCTATTTTTCACAATGTCGTTTGACATTCGTTCTTTGACCAAACGCGCGCGCTTTCAAGCTTGCAACTTTTGTTGAGTGACTCTGGAACCCATTCCGAGATTAAAAGAGGAACGATATTAATGTGATGTGGATGACTTCCTTCAAACGCAATATTCTCTACTTAGGACCAACTACGGATAGTCTTTTTCATAATTTGATATCTCTCTCTCTCTCTCTCTCTCTCTCTAGATTTTGTTAATTGAGTTTGCATTGACAATAAAGCTATCGACTTTTGTTTTATTCGTATTCACTCTTCTGCTCTCCATTTCCCTCTCCACCAGTGGTTCCACGATATAAGTTGTCAGGCTCACCGTAAAGGGATAATCATTGGTGACTGATATTCCGAGTTCGACTCTCAGCCAAGGTGGGTTTTCTACATCTGATTTATAATTTTTTAGGCAATTCCCTATCCAATATAATGCGGATGAATTTAAGATTCCCTCCTCATTGTATTTCTTACTTATTAATTACGCGAAAATTAAAACACAATAAGCCGCCTCTGTGTCGTAGTTGGCTAACGTGCTCGACTGCTGAGGACGGAGATTGAGGTTCGAATCTCGGTTGGGTGAATTTTCCTAAATGGTTTTCACTCTCCTCCACGCAAATGCGGGTTCATTTCCTCTAATTCAACTTCCCAATTCCTAATCCATTAGCGTAATTAGTACTTAGAGCGTATAACCGAACGGTAGTAAGACGCGGTGCTAAATATTATATTATTATTAAAACACAATAATTGAATTTTATTATGTATTATTTAGTAACATTGATTTTACTAATATATTATAATATATACATGAGTTATTGGTTACACTCGCACACAAAAACCACTGAACCGACTATGCTGAAATGTTCCATGTTCATAACTCGGACGTCCGGTTACCGAGCGTACCTCCACTTTGTTGTTTGACTGAGTGTACCTCTCAGGATGGTGATGGGGGACTCCATTCATTCCGTGATCATTTACACACCTCATTGGATCGTGCCGCGCAAATCTCATCATGCGATGCGAGGATATTAAGTTATCATCCCGCGGGTTCGTTTATTGTTCCCTAATTTAATATTGATTATATTGGTTATGTTTCACGGGACTATCAGCTGTTTGGCCTCTGACTGGTGTACCAATCATTGATCCCCCCCCCCTCTCACCTCCTTTAATTGACTGTTATGACGAACTAAGAGACACGTGGTGTTTTCGATAGACGCGTTGCGAGAGGGTGGGGGTGCTATACTGACTCCCCACCCCACACACCCCTCTCCGCTGAATCATTCACCGCATTGTTTGTGGGGATGATCAATACGGGATGCGCTACCTTGGATTGGGGGGGGGGTGTGAGGGGGCTCCAACTGCGGCATAGTTCGAACAGCTTTTTTTTTGTTTTTGAAAATTCATTATTTTTTTTTTTTTTGTGGGACGTCTTTGAGTAGCTTTATTTAGCGGTTGTCTGTAATTATTGGTCCTCATCGCGATGTACATGGGCTACTAGAACCCTGGACCTACTCGATATAGTGGGCAAGGGACAACTTTGTATGCTACTATACTCTAATGTTCTTATAAAACTGGGTTTGATAAGAGCATCTTTGGGAGTCCAAGCATTAAAAGCCATCGCTGCCGCTGTTAGGACCCACCATATCTTAACTTAAATATATATTTACGTTTGTATCATGATAAAAAAAAGTATGGCTGAAAATAACATTAGTTAAGCTACAAGGACATTAAAATATATATATATATATTATCTACACTCCTCTTAACATGATAGGCAGCAGTCTTACTTTGATGGATTACACTATGACCCTCATCTTATAAGCTGCGCCATAGTGTAATATTACAAGGAACGCTTACAATCTTACTGAGTAAACGAACAGCACACACAACATAGAATAGCTATGTATTGGTTGGATTATACAGTGTTCTACTTATAGAACTGTAATAAACGATCCTGGGTCTGTTGGGAGGTCGGAGTTCGAGTCCTGGTCAGGTCTACTGAGGGTGATTTTCCCTAGATTGTTTCCCACTCTCCTTCCACGCAAATGTGGGGAGATTACCTCTAAAATTCTTATTTCCTCGTCCCCACACCATTAGAATAATGATGATATACGCGTACAACCTGAACAGGTAGCAAGGCGTGGCGATAAGCAAACTTTGGTATTCATGTAGAGGTTTTAAGTGTTCGTGATAGGCCGAAATTTGTTCATTTAAATACAGTAATAAGCTTTAAAAAAAAACCCACCACCCATATTAAAACAAATGCGGTTTTATGAGGACCGGACTATCGATATTTAACTGTATCCTTCGTTTACCCTAAAAGGTGTCAAACTTGCCTTGCATAGTTCCACTATGGTGCAATTTATAAGATAAGGCCATAGTGTAATCTGTCAAGGTAAGATTGTTCATTCAAGTTGAACAGGGTGTGCATGTATTCAACTGTGATAATGTATTTAAATTAAATTAACGTCTAGTTTTTACCGACTTAGACCGATTCTACACTAGCGGTTAAAACGCGGTGGTTTTGCCGCTAGCTTACGCCCCCAAACTCTTGAATCTACACCCGACTGTCAAAACGCGACTGTTAAAACGCTACTGATTCTACACTTGGGGTTTAAATGCCGCGGTTGTTACTTCCACTGGTGTAGAATGGTTTAAAAATGGACATTTTGGAGGAAATTAGCAAAATAATAAAAACTCGTCAAAAGAGACGTTGGTGGACTCCTCACATTATCGAACCTTCTTTCAATAGGACAGTTTCATATTATGTTTATGAATCACAGAATGTACCCAGAGAAGTTATTTTTGTACTACAAAATGTCTGTGGTTTCATTTGATGAACTATTTGGTTTAGTGAGTGAAAATATTGCAAAACATGGTACCGTCTTGAGAAGAGTATTATTCCGCTGAAAGACTTGTTGTGACATTGAGGCACAACTGCCTGTTAACGCCTGGTGTAGTTTGATTCGCGTTTCTACCGCGCCGGGTGGTTTTAACGCCTCCAGAGGTAGTGGTTAAAACGCTGGTTTAGGCGAAAACTTATTTTCTAACTTGATAACAAGGGTTTCATTCAAAGGCGCGGTTGCTATCGTTTTAACCGCTAGTGTAGAATAGGCCTTATGAGAAATGAAAACTAAGCCGCTCAGGACATTTTAAGTGTTTAATTTAGGTGTATTCTCTCTCGTGTGATGTGGTGTTCTTTTGCTCGTGAATAATGTCGCACTGTAGTGTGGGCACGACACCCCTGGGGCTCCGCCCGGCCCCGTGCATGTATGACGCTCGTACGTGATAATTGTTATTAATCCCCGAGTAGGGATTCGTGTCCTTAATACATCCTGGTAACTAGCTGGAACAAGGGGCGAGTAAATTTCATTTTATCATCGCTATCTCGCGGGGAAAATCTCTAGTAGTCTGAACCTTGTCTGATGAAACTTTATATATATTTTTTATAGAGCCATACGCCAATCCATAAGTTATTTTGCGTTCAATTTTGACAACTCTAGTTAAAATATTGCACGCAACTTGGCTATTCTACAGTCCAACTTCATAGGAAGGGCAAAGTGACAACGCCTTTCGCGTATTCATACGTCAAGTCATGTGACCTGTAGTTTTCAAATTTGATAACTGATATTATCAGTACCTATAAAAAACACTACTTATATATTAAAACGTAATCTGCTTCGGTGGTCGCATGGTCTAAGGCCTCACTCTCGTGTTGGACTAGACTGCCAATGACAGGGAGATCATGGTTTGAATGCCGGTCGGGTGTATTAAGAGTGGTTTAAAAAAATTATACTACCCATGCGAATTCAAGTACACTTAATCTAAATTCAACCTTCCTTATCACTAACTCTTTAGGGTAATCCTATATATTATTTCTGTTGTCAACATCCCTTTTTCTCAACTAATACGAAGACTACAGCTGATCATTTAATTTCAACAGCCCAACAAAAGACTAAATCTTTTTTTTTTTTTTTTTTTAGGGTTTGGGGAGGAAGGGAAGTTTGAATGTGCGAAAATTTCGCACGGTTTTACTGGTTATTACATATGGATATAATCTTATTGATTCTCAAGATTATTTAAATATATATGTATTGTAAAATATTATCAATGTTGACTCCAAAAAGTATGTTTGTATTTATCAAAAGACAACTCCAACTGTTATCCCTCGCTGCGGCTTCGGCGGTAACTGGTTGATGTCACGACGGCGGTGACGTTGTGTTCAGACACGTGTGGGTAAAGGTAGGAAAGGGACTGCCCCGGCAACGTGAGTCGTGGTGGGAAGAAAAGAGATTGTCCCGGCAACGTGAGTCGCGGTGGGAGGAAAGGGTATTGTCCCGGGAAAAGTGAGTCGCGGTGGGAAGATAATGGCGGAAGGAGAGGGAGTTAAAACAATATTGTTATTTCGTAACATAAGACAATTTAATAGCTCTTTCAAACGGCACACCCAAGTTGGGTAGCCATTCTCCGACTGGCCTCTGAACGTGTTAAATGCCCTCCTCTGCTACCTGACCTTGTCCAATGGGAGAAAAGGGAGCTTCCCATTGGCGCGGGAAAACGTGAGGATAGTAACCACCAGGCGAGCCAATAGAAAGAGGAGTTCTCATGGGTGCCGAGTACAGTGGGGAACTCGTCACGGACGGCTTAGAGAACATAATGTTTAAAATTAACTTAAAGTATTTGCTGACAACATCTGCCCCCCACTCCTACCCCCTAATTTCTCCCAACAAACATTTTTGATGTATTTAGTCCAATTTTCATAATAAAAAAGTTTAGAAAACATAAACGTATTATTTTGCGGTCCACATTGATAACATTTTATATAATTATAAATATATTTTAGAGGTATTTATAATATATATTAAATGTGACACTTGCAGGTCACATTATATGGCGTATGAATATATTAAAATTGTTATAGTAGTAACTTTTGTAATTGTTAAATCGTGTTCTTCCTATCAGATTCCTACTATACAATATTTAATTGGCTCTAGATACCGCCTTTGCAGCACTTTCACCTATTTATTAGCTCAACCGCGCTTAATTTTCATATAAAAAATGTACAGGAAATTTTTGTACTCTTTTTTTATAATTTAATAAGTTTATAATTAATAAATTTGATAAAGGAACTAAACAGATATTTATTTATATTATTTTTACTCGCCTGTTAAACTAAAACATGTCTTCTTGATTTAATTATATGAAGTCTTACCTGCCAATGATTTATTTTAATAGTCGCGGTATTTAGACCGTGCAAAGGTAGCATAATAACTTGTCTATTAAATATAGACTAGAATGAAAGTTTTGACGAGGTATAATAAGTTGTCTATATATAATTTTTATTAGAATTTAAATTTTAAGTTAAAATGTTTAAAATTTAATTGAGGACGAGAAGACCTTATAGAGTTTTGTGTTAACTGCATAATGAATGATGCATATATTAACTATCTTGTCTGGCTAACGTGCTAGTTGTGTTGAGCTCGACCGCTGAGGACGGGGAGATCGAGTTCGAATCTCGGTCGGGTGAACTGGGGATGGTTTTCCACTCTCCCTCCACGCAAATGCGGGTTCACTTCCTCTAATTCAACCTTCCCAATTCCTAATCCATTAGCGTAATTAGTACTTAAAGCGTCTAACTCGAATGGGTAGTAAGACGTGGTGCTAAATAATAATAACTATCTTTCTTGTCTATCTCGAATAACAGATATAACTAATAAAAAAATGGTAATACATCCTAATCCTATACATTACTAGACAATGCGACAGTGCTGCAATCCCGCGTCCTCTGATGAAACTCCCGAACACAACTGGACTAATTAATGGCAAGTTCGTTTGTGTCCGGATTAACTCCGGGTCACGTGGCGACTATTAGTTCGTATCTGGAATGTGCGTGTGTGTGGAAGAGAAGGCATTGTCATCTTAGGCTCTACGGTCGTCCTATCGCTGTGTTTCTGTCTCTGCACATCCAACAGTCTCCATAGGTACGACTGATGTATTAATAAACACTATTACAAAATGTGCTCAACGTGTCCACCATCCTGGACAATGGACAAGTCACTTTGGCTTGTCCTTTACCTTTGGTCCTTTTTAAGGCACATCCTGTGTTCATTTATATCAAGAAACAAAACATTTCCTATATATGGATACTTTTGAATCATCCTGTATATTTGTTTTATTATCTGCTCAGACTAGGCGACCTATACATGATAATGACTCTAATGGTGTAGAGGTGAGGAAGGAACCGTTTTAGGAGTAATGCACCCGCATTTGCGTGGCAGAGTGAGAACATCATTAAAGAAAAACCATCCTCACTAGACCCAACCGGGATTAGAACCTAGATCTCCCAATTTAGTCTAATACGAGAGTTACGCCTTAGACCATTCGGGCACCGAAGTGAGCTATAAGTAAATTGAAATTAATTGGTTTATATTTGTAAATCAATCAATTAAAACGGCCTTTTATAGGTACGTACAAACAATTCAATGGCAAAGCTATAATTTGTATGTTCCAGCTGTGTTTTAATTTTTCTCTATTTGAGTATTTGTCCAGAAAAACTAGTTACACAAGTTTGTCAGTTTAATACACTAAATCTGAGTACAATAATGAAATCGTATCAACGTTACTTTCGGGAAAGATATTTTATATTTCTTTAGGTAAATTATCCATGATTGAAGTTTTTGTATTGTTTCGTTAGTCGTGTCTAGTGTTTTAACAGTTAAGAATCACAAAAGCAAAAATATAATCGTCAAAACAGGTTAAGCCCTATAGGCTATAGGTATTCACATACCAAACTTACGTAAAAAAAAGAGGGATGGGGTGGGGGGTGGGTGTCACATGTTTATATTAAAAGGTTCTTTTAACTGACAGGTAAAAAGTTACGATTAAAATTTTTGCTTATTAATATTGTTCAACACAAATGGTAATTTATTTAAATATTTGAAAAACATCTCACAATATAATTGAAATGAATATTAATCAAACAACTTAGTCACTGGTTCAATAGCAAGTGTTAGCTACCCCCACCCCCTTTTCCTCCCGGTCATATTTCATCACTTTCACATAAACGTATAAATATAGGCGCTTCACTGCCTACATGTACAGTAGACCCCATGGCTTCTTTGGTGCTGACTGACAGCTTTAAAATTTACCAGGCCAAATTACGTATCCCTACTCCGAACCATATGATCTGCAAAAACATGTGTTTAGCTGCTATCACTTTTGACAGTCAAAATTTAGGTATATACCTAAATGTTGACTGTCAGTAAGCACCAAAGAAGGCATGGGGCTACTGTAGCTACTCTCTAATCCCGTGTATAAGCTCTTCTACCTTATCGAGACGTATGCAAAAAATATCTGTCGAAAAAAATACTCTCCAAAGAGTCACCTACAGTAATTACAGGAACGATTTCTGATCATATTTGTGCATGTGAACCTTTAAAACAGCCGTACCCCGGTCCTGGTTCCATAATTGAAATACATTTCCACCTACCCTGTTACATTATTTACAATGGTGTATGGTAGTAGACGATATAACTATCAGTTCTCTGAACAGTTCTCCCGCCATTCAGAAATGCTAAATACATAATGAATTCGAGTCATGCTCTTTTCATTACTACATTCATCAGATTTCTCTCTGAATTTTGAGATGAAATAACTCCTGTAATTAGTTCTCCTTTCATTTGCAGTTGGTACACTTTGGCCTTGGTGATCAAGTTGTACACACTACAAATTAAAATACTACCCCTTGCTTTGAAAGACAATACATCCCGCGTGACACAACTGTGTGAAGGGTAGTATTCCTTCTACAATCCGATTTTCATGGAATTTAGAAGATATAATATTTTTTTTTTGTGGACAACATTAATAACATTTTTTTTAGCACCGCGTTTTACATGTTCGAGTTATACGCATAATGTACTAATTACGCTAATGCGTTAGATAATGTGTAAGGTTGAATTTAGGAGAAGTGTACCCCTATTTGCGTGGAGGGAGAGTGGAAAATAATTTACTAACGGCCACCCTCGAGGCACCCGATCGTGATTTGAACCCTAATCCACCCATCATCTGCAGTCCAGTCTATTACGAGAGTGACTCCTTAGACCATGCGGGCATTTTATAGGCATTGATAATATCCATCAAACGTGACTGCTGCAGATCACATGACTTGACGTATGAATACGTGAAAGTGATCCAAACTTTTAAAGCACTCGATATGTTCTTCATATGAGAATTGTACTATTTAAGAACATTTTTACATTCAAATCATCTTGTGTAAAAAAAATCGAGTGGACTGAAATATTTAATAAATAATAGTTTTAACGATATCTGCACATGAAATTAGAATAAAAACGTTTTAATTCCTTGACAGCCAATCGAAAGTTGATTTTGGTACCCATTATAATATAACTTTGATACCATTTGACCCCTTGGAAGCTCCCATTTATCTAAAATATTGTAGTCAAATAAAAGCCGTTCTCGCCAAAATGCATTATCTCTTATTATTATTTTTTTGTTCCAAGCGTGTATTGTACAATAACTTGTATCGATTATATATATCAGAAATTAATTGTGTAGTCTCTTCTCGTATTGTTCATCAGCCTGATTGTCGGGGATAAATAAAACATTTAAAAAATTGTATTATCTTCCCCTTTATGTTCACTTTCCATTCTGCCTGCCAATAAAATGCTTGTGGATCTAGTAAATATATCAAGGCTCCCGTTTGGAATATACCACTCGTAGCGTGTAGGGTTTAAAGATTGTTTTTTTACCACCCCTAGTTTTATTAATAGGATTGAGTGGTTGGCTGGAGAGAGGGGAGGAAGCCATTTGTCGGCTTTGACACTTGGCGATGTTCCTGTGGGACTCACCCTCCCCCCCTCCAACCCCCACTCGTCTTCAGTCGCATAGGGGTAAGGAAGTTGGAAGGTGATGAATGGGGCTAGGAAGTTTCCCTTGGAGACCGCTGGCTCGACGCTCGTGCGTTTACCACCAGATTCTGGTTAGTTGGGCCTCGTTACGCTGGTTTGTAATACCAGCACACCCCTAGAACTCGTCTACACTGGATATCACCTTTGAGGATCTTTGTGCCTACTATTGGGGAACAAACTTTGCCGTTCTCTTGTTTTAGTCCCTTAAATTTAAAACCATTTTAAAACGCTGGTTAGTCGATGTTGCCAGTAGCTCCTTCTTATCCCAGCACACCACCTTCAGGCATAACTGAGAGCGAGGAGATTTGGCAACAGTTGACCGAGAAAGAGCGAAGATAAAGGTGACGAGGAGGTCTTGGTTCAAATCCCGATCTATTTTGCCTGAACAGGGGTCACTACCCTCCTAATTGCTAAATATGCACTACCCTCTCTGTGGTAGACTGCCCGCGGGTATATAGTGTAATGCCCTGTCCACCTCGTTGAGGGCTGATGTTTGCTCTAACCATTAGAGCACTTTGTGTAGGACCGATCGAGTTATTGTAACCAGTAACCTGGTTAATTGCTCGCTTGTTAATTTGCACGGGTTAGCTGCACTCTGGAACGCCAATACAACGGCTGTGTTTACTAGCACCAGTACAAGTTCGGTATTAAAGACTTGTTACTGGTTGACTCTAGCGACGATACAGCAACCATAACCAAGATAATGCATATACCGTCTAGTGGAAAATAGGAACAAAACTAACTTAACTATTGAAAAGTTTGTGACATTACCGGGGAATGAAAACGACTGAACTAATGTGAGAATTTTCAATAATCCCCGAGGTATTTTTTTATTTGTTCCTACCATCTCGTAATTTAATTATAATAATTGTGATTTTTTTAAATTGTTCTTTATATATATATATTAGTGTGGTGTGATTAATGGCCGCGTTGATAGAACGCTCGTTTTGGTTGCTGTTATCCGGGGATATTAACTATTTAAGGTGGTTCCTTGGTATCTTACGTCTTTGGAAAAACACCAAAACATATCTGAAATTTAATATTATATTAATCTTTGCATTATTTTATTAGTTACCTTTTTGCAGTCATTTTCTATTATGGTTTATTTTTCGGCTTATTTTCATTAATTATAAATTTCTTTATGGGATCCATCTTGATTATTTGAATAGTTCACGAACCCGCCACACGAGCGTGTTGTTAGGGGAGCATTTCTGCCGTGAGATGGCAAAGGGAGAAAGAATATATCTTTCTTTTTTTATGATTATTTTTTTTATCAGGAGGAAGGCCATAAATGTTTTTGTAGTTTCTTAGGAAATCAAATTTTGTTGTTATTGATTTTTAGAGGTTTTCCCAAGTTGGTATTCGTTTTATAGGAAGGCTATACTGGAAATAGGATATTTTGCGGGAGTCTTTCCGCCTATTTCGGGCAATTTTGGGGGAATTCTAGGAAGATGCGTGCAAAAAGCGGCCTGGGCGGGAAGATTCCTGCAAGGAGGGAGAAAGGAAAACAGTGACTGCGGTGAGCGGAGCTTCGAGTTTTTTTTTTGTAAAGAACTTTCTAGCAGGGAAGAATATGAAGCAGACACCGTATACGTGTGCCTAAGCTCTACGAGAAGGAGAAATTCCATCCGGCATAGTCCGGTGGGCTAGGCCGTCCTTTGCAACGTGAGCAGCCTCAGCTACATTTTGTACGGTGAGCCCACCTTTCTCTGGGATATATATATAATTATATATATAATAAAAATATATTATATTAATATTATATATATATCTTATTCGGACTCATTTCAACCAGGCCAGTCCAGTTATATTTTGTGGTTGAATTTCGGGAACCCCACCTATATATAAAAAGACTAAAGTTTATTTTTTGAACTGTTTACGGCCCTATAAGAGTGCCAAAGGCTCAGGACCTCTATTCTCGCAGTTTCCCATATCGGATCATTGTGAGGAGCATTTGTGTTGTCATTTTTTTATATTATATCTTTATTTTATGTATAAACTTTTTTTTTTGTAGGTCACTTAAATTGCACCATAACCTAACACTGGGTCCCTTTTCAATATTTACGAGAGTGAATAATATTGTATGTCCTAATTGTGTTTGTTACTGGTCGACCCGATAGGCAGGGAACTTTTTTTTTTGTTCTAAACACTGAGGAAGTGAATACACTAAATAAATAATTTTTTCCTTTATTTTTTAAATTTTATTTCAAGTAAAACTTCTTTTATTATTTCTCGTGCTCTACCGCTCAGTCTGAGCAGAGATATGTATATATCTGTGAACTAGAACAGCTATTTTTTTCACAGGTAAGGTTTTCATGCTTAGTACAGGCCAAATATGTTGTATCCAAACATCCCTCCACATTACTACCCAGAAGAAATTTCCCCGAACTTGTTTGTATTTATATTTTGTTCAACCAAAGTCCTTATATATGTATTTAGTGAGTTTGTTGTAACTCCCCTAACTCGACGGGGATGTTAAACTAAGGCGTATAGAAAACAGGACGAGAAGGCTGAAGTTTTAGGAAATGCACCTGGAAAGAGAGTGAGAATCCACACCAGTCATTACTATTCTACATTAACGAGAAAGGTATACCATCTGCCCACCGGATGTTCTAATCAACAGGTTCCTTGTAGGAACAATCCTTACCAGCCCTAGCCCTCACAGTTAATAATCCTCTCCCCTACCCCATTCACCCTTGAGGTGAAAAGCCGATAGGTGCGAATGAAAGTGTAACGCAGTGATCCCGGGGTCGGGAAGATACCAGGAGATCATAAAAGTGAAGAGAGTAGGAGCCATCAAGCTAGAGACGAGGGCGGCCATTGATGCTCCGTGGGAGGCCGCGCTGTTGAGGTTACGACTGATGACGTCAGAGGGGTGGTGGCGTACTTGGGTAAATCTTCTCTTTGACACAAGAAAGAGGGGAGCGTATGCAAATACACAGACGACTTGGCTCATACTTATATAATAGTTTCCCCTTAAACAAACCGGTGCGTTGGAATTTGGTGGTTGCTTTAGCTTTACAGTTTTGTGTGTATGTATATACTTTAAAAATTACAGAAAAATGCGCCCACCACCACGCTAGGTAAACTAGTGGGGTTTTTGTTTATTTATTTATTTATTAGCTTCTTTTTCGAAGCCCACCAACCCCGCATAGGATTCATACGTACAAAAGCCGGGAATGGTTTTCATTGTTTCTCCTCCTTGGCATATAAGATAAAAGTAGTAAGAAGATATTTTTTTTGTGGTTAACATTGATACAGTGAAACCTGGATAATTCGAACTTGAAGGGACCAAGAAAAAAGTCTAATTAGATAAATTTCTTAAAAGGAATTCACTTTTCCACTTTCTTTATCACCGCTATTTTTTCGGCCAAAGCTAATGATTTATAGGACTGTGGCATCATGATACACACACTACTGTGCAGTATGTATTAAACAAAAACTAGACAACAAAACAAAATAAACTCGCACGTCACAAGAATATCGCTACGACCAAATCACTAAGAACAGCACACGTAACCGCTCGAGAGGTTTGACCTTGACTAACGGAGTACAGAATTGTACGTGTGGACAAAGAAGTATGGGTTAGTGGTTGAGGGGCGTGAAGAAGTGTACAGACCGCATTCCAACGTCGCCTCCCCTGTTTCCAAAAATAGAACAACGTGGCACCGCAACTAGAAGTATAAAAACAAGACTGGGCAGTACATTACAACTTAAGAAAATTTCGAACTAAAACAAAATTCGAATTATCCACGATTTTTTAACGTTGTTTTAATACCAAATTCACGAGACTGGGTCAAAAATTCGAATTACAAAAGTTCGAATTAGTCAGGTTCCACTGTATTAATAGCTCCACTTTCGCATTTGTAAAATGAGTTCAATTTGTACGGTGTATGCGTGTGTAAACACTACAGGTCACAAATTGCTATAGATATAATCCAATCTCTTTGTGTTAGCTTCGTCTGTTATCAAAATATAATTGAAACTCATCCCAAATCAATAACTGAAAGCAGGATTTTCTCTGGGAATGTACAATGGTTCTAGAGAGGGGAAAAAAGCAACAAAAGTGGTGTGCACTTTTTGTTCTGTACTGTCTTATATGTATTTATTTTATTTAGTAAAAGTGACTGTTTCCGATTCCGTGATTTCACTACATTTTTTTAAATATGAGTGAGGAATAATCCCTTGGCACGGGACTACTACTGGATAGCTCAATGGTAAGAGCATTGGTGTACTAGGTCTAAGCTCCAAGGTTCGGTTCCCGTTTTTAGGTGTAATTTTTCAATTTAAAAAAGTATGTTTTATTAACTTTAATAACTGTCAAAGAAAATGTTCCTCCCCATCTAACTCTTGAGTGTAGCTACACCAGCCTGGCTACAGGAACCGCCGTGTTTGTCCTAACTCTGAGTGTAGCTACACCAGCCTGGCTACAGGAACCACCGTGTTTGTCCTAACTCTGAGTGTAGCTACACCAGCCTGGCTACAGGAACCGCCGTGTTTGTCCTAACTCTGAGTGTAGCTACACCAGCCTGGCTACAGGAACCGTCGTGTTTGTCCTAACTCTGAGTGTAGCTACACCAGCCTGGCTACAGGAACCACCGTGTTTGTCCTAACTCTGAGTGCAGCTACACCAGCCTGGCTACAGGAACCGTCGTGTTTGTCCTAACTCTGAGTGTAGCTACACCAGCCTGGCTACAGGAACCACCGTGTTTGTCCTAACTCTGAGTGTAGCTACACCAGCCTGGCTACAGGAACCACCGTGTTTGTCCTAACTCTGAGTGTAGCTACACCAGCCTGGCTACAGGAACCACCGTGTTTGTCCTAACTCTGAGTGTAGCTACACCAGCCTGGCTACAGGAACCGTCGTGTTTGTCCTAACTCTGAGTGTAGCTACACCAGCCTGGCTACAGGAACCACCGTGTTTGTCCTAACTCTGAGTGCAGCGTCACCAGCCTGGCTACAGGAACCGCCGTGTTTGTCCTAACTCTGAGTGTAGCTACACCAGCCTGGCTACAGGAACCGTCGTGTTTGTCCTAACTCTGAGTGCAGCGTCACCAGCCTGGCTACAGGAACCGCCGTGTTTGTCCTAACTCTGAGTGTAGCGTCACCAGCCTGGCTACAGGAACCACCGTGTTTGTCCTAACTCTGAGTGCAGCGTCACCAGCCTGGCTACAGGAACCGTCGTGTTTGTCCTAACTCTGAGTGTAGCTAACACCAGCCTGGCTACAGGAACCGTCGTGTTTGTCCTAACTCTGAGTGTAGCTACACCAGCCTGGCTACAGGAACCGTCGTGTTTGTCCTAACTCTGAGTGTAGCTACACCAGCCTGGCTACAGGAACCACCGTGTTTGTCCTAACTCTGAGTGCAGCTACACCAGCCTGGCTACAGGAACCGTCGTGTTTGTCCTAACTCTGAGTGTAGCTACACCAGCCTGGCTACAGGAACCGTCGTGTTTGTCCTAACTCTGAGTGTAGCTACACCACTGGCTACAGGAACCGCCGTGTTTGTCCTAACTCTGAGTGTAGCGTCACCAGCCTGGCTACAGGAACCGCCGTGTTTGTCCTAACTCTGAGTATAGCTACACCAGCCTGGCTACAGGAACCACCGTGTTTGTCCTAACTCTGAGTGCAGCTACACCAGCCTGGCTACAGGAACCGTCGTGTTTGTCCTAACTCTGAGTGCAGCGTCACCAGCCTGGCTACAGGAACCACCGTGTTTGTCCTAACTCTGAGTGCAGCTACACCAGCCTGGCTACAGGAACCACCGTGTTTGTCCTAACTCTGAGTGTAGCTACACCAGCCTGGCTACAGGAACCACCGTGTTTGTCCTAACTCTGAGTGTAGCTACACCAGCCTGGCTACAGGAACCGTCGTGTTTGTCCTAACTCTGAGTGCAGCGTCACCAGCCTGGCTACAGGAACCACCGTGTTTGTCCTAACTCTGAGTGCAGCGTCACCAGCCTGGCTACAGGAACCACCGTGTTTGTCCTAACTCTGAGTGCAGCTACACCAGCCTGGCTACAGGAACCGTCGTGTTTGTCCTAACTCTGAGTGTAGCTACACCAGCCTGGCTACAGGAACCACCGTGTTTGTCCTAACTCTGAGTGTAGCTACACCAGCCTGGCTACAGGAACCACCGTGTTTGTCCTAACTCTGAGTGCAGCGTCACCAGCCTGGCTACAGGAACCGCCGTGTTTGTCCTAACTCTGAGTGTAGCTACACCAGCCTGGCTACAGGAACCGTCGTGTTTGTCCTAACTCTGAGTGCAGCGTCACCAGCCTGGCTACAGGAACCGTCGTGTTTGTCCTAACTCTGAGTGCAGCGTCACCAGCCTGGCTACAGGAACCGCCGTGTTTGTCCTAACTCTGAGTGTAGCTACACCAGCCTGGCTACAGGAACCGTCGTGTTTGTCCTAACTCTGAGTGTAGCTACACCAGCCTGGCTACAGGAACCGTCGTGTTTGTCCTAACTCTGAGTGTAGCTACACCAGCCTGGCTACAGGAACCGTCGTGTTTGTCCTAACTCTGAGTGTAGCTACACCAGCCTGGCTACAGGAACCGTCGTGTTTGTCCTAACTCTGAGTGCAGCGTCACCAGCCTGGCTACAGGAACCGTCGTGTTTGTCCTAACTCTGAGTGTAGCTACACCAGCCTGGCTACAGGAACCGTCGTGTTTGTCCTAACTCTGAGTGTAGCTACACCAGCCTGGCTACAGGAACCGTCGTGTTTGTCCTAACTCTGAGTGTAGCTACACCAGCCTGGCTACAGGAACCGTCGTGTTTGTCCTAACTCTGAGTGTAGCTACACCAGCCTGGCTACAGGAACCACTGTGTTTGTCCTAACTCTGAGTGTAGCTACACCAGCCTGGCTACAGAACCGCCGTGTTTGTCGTCCCCTGGTGGGTGGGTTACCTTGCCCGGCTGATAAGATAGGGGTCGGCACAGATATTGCCGATAAGCGAACTTGGTCCGGTCAGTGTGCTATGCTGTGTCTGCGAGGAGTGTTCGATGATGAATGTGTGGGAGGCCATGCTCGGAGGTCTGGAGATGTACGCCGGCGCCGCGCTGGTCCAGCATCCATTCGCCAGCGTCACGACGTACTGGAGGCAGGGAGTTAGTACTTGTTGCTGTGTGGTGTGTCTGTGAACCCTTCGTTCACCCTGTGAGGTATCTTGCATTATTCCGCTATGGTGCGGGCTATAAGATAGGGTCATAGTGTAATCCTCAAGGTAAGACTTATCTCTCAGGGTGAATGGAGTGTACTATATATATATATATAACATTAATAACATGTTTCAAGTGGTGGTGCTAAATAATACAGCTTCTCACGTAGTAAATACCATAAATAGTAATTACACACGTGTTTGTAGATGGGTTATTCACATTGATGCTCTTAACTCTGTGTGCATGTGTGTGTGGGCGTGTGTTTGCGCGTGCGCGTGCGCTAAAACTATTTTACAAGATGAACGTTGCCTTTAATCACTTATACAGAGTGGCCCAAACTAAGTCATCCTATTTGCGTTGATTACAACTTTGATTATTTTTTTAAATATTTTGTTTATGGTAATGTCTTCATTTGAAGTTTTGTAACATGATAAAATGCTGAATTTGGGGGTGATATAAATGGCTACCTCTTTCTGTGACGGACATCTGGGCTTTTATTTTATGACAGTTTCCATTAAATCGGGTGTTATATTCACCCTTTAGCTGATCTAATATCCGAGGATCGTTAACACCCACCCTTCCTTTAAAGCCTGGTTTATATTGTAACCCAACTTGTGGGTCAACACGATTCCAACAAGTTGTGTTACAATATAAACGTACTCCCAACTTGTTGGGGATGTCGGCCAAAATATTGGTGCTGGAAGAGCCGGTCAGAGCCAACAAGTTGTTGTTGGGCTGTGTTGGATTATTTGTTGGAGATAATAAACGACCAACCAACATGTTGGCTGATTTGGGAGGTTCAACGCATGCGCTAAAGAGTCGAGTTAGTGTCTATCTTTGGCAACGCACGTGTTTTGTGGCTATAGATAAGACTCCCATCAAGCTCAGAGTTGTAGCAAATTTTTCTCCCGGAGTCACAACAAGTTCCCTTTTCATTTTACCACTTAAATGAGGATATAGACGTGTAACTAAGCATTCAAAGTCCACATGTGACATGCGCACAAAGCTACCAAATCCACTTTGCAAATGTAGGTAATTCATTATTCCCATTCAATTGGACATTCAGCCAAAACAACTTCAAACAACACACCGTTTTTTACGTTTTGTTTTTTTCTGTAAGAGAACATTTCCTGTCAACACAATAAATGAAGAATAGCAAGTAATACGATGCTATCCATGGCTAGAAATGTGTAGACTGATTTAAAAACTAGTGGAGGACCCAGGACTTTGGTCCAACAAGTTGGCGACAATAAACGCAGCTTGCTTTTCCTCATGTGCTGTCTCCAACTTGTTACATAATTAACGAGGCTTAAGAGAAATTCCAAGAAAAAGAAGTCGGCCTTTGTCAAATTGGGCGAGCTCTGTGACCATGCCAAATGGCCAAAACCTTTAGATTATACAATTGGAGATCACATCTTTCAACAAAAAGGCTTTTGTTAGTTTGGCTGTTTGTAGTTGTGCTGCCTTACTGTTAAAATACACATTCTCCTGTCCGTTTCTCGTACCAACCAAACCCTCAATCATCCTACCATAGCTCAACAAACTAATTATTTTAGATACAAATTTTCAATATTTCCGCACATTTTAGACGTGTAAACCGGTTCAAGATGATAATTTCTCACGTCTTTGTCACACCTGTCGACAAAGTAATGAGAGAAGCCGTAATAAACTAAAACGGCAACCTCTTTATCATATTACAATAGGATGTATACAACCTAAATTTGTGTCAATCGTCCGTTACAGTGAATGTTCATGTTTAAATGGGTTTTTTTTATGCGCTCTGTATGTTGAAAGTTGTCTAACCCCCTCAGAAAGACTTAGGTTCCGGTCCCGGTTTGGTTGAAAATCTACTCTGCGTGTTGCGGAGGAAGACGAGTCACGCGCGGTTCAAAGCTCACAATAAATACTACCCCCTCCTCGCTAAGTTCCTGTAGAAAACCATTTCGCCTGTTCAAAATTATCTATACTTATAAAATAACATGTCCTGATTGACTGACTGACTGATTCATCATCGCCGAGCGCAAACTATCAAGGCTACAAGCATGAAATTCGGACTGTATATTCATTTTGTTATGTAGGCACCCACTAAGAAAGGATTTTAGAAAATTCCACCCCAAAGGGGTCAAAATAGGGGATGATAATATGTATGATAATATGTATGAAAGTCCGTCATTTTGAAAGTTACATAAACAAAATTTTGTATTTCGGTTATTGACGTAAAACAATTAAATACGTGTTTCAGGAATTTTGGAAATTTTATTTAATAAGGGATGAAAAAGGGGGTGAAAGTTTGTATCGGACTTGCATTATTTTTGATCTGAGGTCAAGTTATGGTCATCAACGTAACGTAATATTTTAAATTAATCTGTAAATACATATGTATATTTTCGTATTTGTATATAATCAACTTCCACGTGAGCAAAGCCGCGGGCAACAGCTATCTAGTACTACTATAAAGCTGACCCACTCACTGACATTGTTTACCAACTTCCAGATGAGCTAGAAACTTGAAATTTGGCAAATGTATAGCTTCTAGCCTGTAACCGACGGGAAAGTTCCAAAAACTTTAAAAAAAAAATCGCTTTCAGATTGAATGGTTTTGGTTTATTTTTTTATCTTCCCATTTATTAATCACTATTCTAACATTTTTATTTAGTACCGCGTCTTACTACCCGTTCGAGCTTAGAGCATATGTAGACCTACTAATTAAATTAACGTGTTAATAGATAGGGAAGGTTGAATTTAGAGGAAGTGTAGTTCGCATCTGCGTAGAAGGAGCGTGGAAAACCTTATGTAAAACTACCCAAAGCTCTTCCCTGGACACCTCTCAAGTTAAATGAACGTTAACCTAACTGCATCTTAGTGGCTATCATTAAAAAAAACACCTTTAAGTTACGTTACGTGAACGTTAAGTTTATCGCGTTCGGTGACCTGGTGGTCTAGGGTAAGGTGTCAGACTTCTGTGCTGGGGTCCGGGGTTCAATCCTCGGTCCCGGCACAGATTTATCTGATTACCAAACCCTTCCTTCACTTCTGACAAGACGTGTATTAATCACAACTTGTGAATGTGTGGAATGCCAGGCCTCCACCGTGGTTCGGATTCCACGTTAAACTGCAGGTCCTCCATTTCATCTCACAATCACCCTACCATTACACGTTAGCGTAAGTGCTTATAACCCGAACGGGTAGTAAGACGCGGTGCTAATAATAATTTATCCGATCCTGGTACTAACGTAAGCTACGTGAGTGTAGTGTATAATTATTACCGACACACAAGGTGTAAACATTGTAATTATGGACACGGCCCCCACAGGAACCAAACCCGGGACCTTTGTCTTATCGCGGTGATGAGTGTAAAAGATAATCATTTGAAAAGCGCCATAAGGATTACTAAAACATGCTGACGTAATTCGCTTCACAGGTAACTGGGGGTGAATCCTTCCATCCTGAATTTAAGCTCAGAATTAACAACTTATCTGACTTTGTTGTTTGAAGTGTTATATCGCTAGAGTCGTTATCAGCTCTTAGATAGCGTTCATATGTTTGCCTCGTCATATATTGTTTTTGTTGTGTTTGTACGATTACATTTATTTTCTATTGCGATCTAAGTGCAAATGAAGTGTTTTTTTTAAAACTGTATTCGTATTTTAAAACCATTAATTTGTCTTTATATTGAAGCGAACCTACTTTACACAAGGCAATAAAATATATATTACGGCAGAAATTTATTCTCTTTATTTTTGAATTAAAATAACCTCGTTTTCTTTTTATCAAAGTATTAAGTGCGACTTCATTTAGAAGTTTAGAAGAAGTTTTTGAGAGAAGAGGTTGTGTCAAAAATAAATAATCAGTATTCTACCAATTAAGCTTTATCCATAACTCGCTGAGCCAATGTAAAAAAGTTAAACAGTTTTAACACCAAAATAAGTATTTTAATATAGTGAGTTTAAAAAAAAAGGGTGCCGGGGCTGATAGCTGATACCTTCTACGATTACAAGATTTGACTAAAAATCAAACTTAACTGGTAATTAAATAAGTTAGTTTAACTAATAAAGCTTAGTCTACGTTATAATAAAGCATACAAATTATCGTTAAATGTATTTGTGTGTATAAATATACATAATATAACAAATAGCGTCTGCTAATTAAAGTTATTTTAACTAATAAATCTTAGCCTATGTTATAATAAATCAAACCAATTAACGTTAAATGTATTTTTATGTATAAATATACATAATATAGAAGTAATGTTTAGCGCATATATGTTAAACGTGCTTTTTCTGAACCGATTTATCCATACCAGCCCGCAACTTATAACAGACACAACACCCAGTCCCCATACCCTTAATTAATAATCGTGAGAGACGCTCCCATTCCACCAGTGATACATTTTTTCAGCCTGCCAAAAATCAAACCCAAGAGAGCCCTTAGCTAATTTCAAAATACAGGGTTTATTAATATATTCTCTGCTTCAAGCTAACCCACGTGACCTGGGCGTCACTCGCCTAGTTGCCCATTAGAACAGTTAGAACCTACTCTTAATCACATGATTAGGAGGGTAAATATAATACACTATCGTCTCCAGAGTCGTCAGGGCTGCCAATACACCTCTGCGCTTTTTCCCTGCCGGTATTTACGTATGTCGCCAGAATTGGCTGATTCTGATAAACTGTAATTAAGTAGGCTTAGATATGTCAACAAACTATTAGTATACTTTTGATATGAAACTTGATCTCATTATTCCAGCGAACTTGTAGAGTTATCACTGCACTTAAAGTTTTTTTTAACTAGAATTACATTTTTATAAAGATTGTACATCTCTAGTAAGATGATAAAAGTTTAAGGTTGCCTTTTATACATCATCATTAGTAGGCCTAATATTACTTGAATAGTTGGTCACGGGGTGAGGCGTAGAGCTCACAGTAGGCTTTATTGACGGTGACGAGGAGTTGGAGATTCGAATCTCGGATGAGTCTCATATGATTCATCTTTGTGCGTTTTTTTTAATTCTCGCTCACCATTTTAATGTGAGAGCATTTCTTCTAAATAACGCTTGTTTCATAAAAAAAATTATTCGGATGGCTGTACATATCAGGGAATATAGTTCTTAAAATGTTCTGAATTTTTAGATTTTAAACGATTTTAAGAAATAGGCTATATATACATAATAATATATAATATATTAAATCGGAACAATTTTTACTTTTAGTTGGATTCGCAGACACGTGATCTAGACACGTAACACTTTTTATCTTAGAAATGTTTTAATTGCCCTTGAGCTAATAAAAACAAACGTTATCAGGTGCATGTTTTCTGTTAATCATGGTTAAGGGATGTAGTAAAGAGCGCTACCCTTAAGTCGCGTTACGTTTTTCTTAATTATAGTCGACCATCAGTGTATTTAAAAAATGAAACCATTTTGTTAACTTTTTATTTTCACCGCGACCTTTTTATTTTTGTTAGTTCTTTTATTCTCTTGCCCAATGTCTGGTCCTTTTTTTTTTATGGAGCTTCGTTGTAATTTTGTAGCTAACGTGTTTAAGGGGGTTGTGGAAATGACGTGTCTCTGGTCCGCCAGTAAAAATGAGAGTCTAGGAAATGTGGTTTTTGTCCTCGGTGTTAATTTTTTTTTCTCGAGGGGTAGTTTAGTGGGCCACCCTGGAGAGATGGGTGTTAGAAGAGGGATAGCGGGGGGGTTGGGGAAGACCTTCTAACCTAACCCATCCCTCTCTCTCCTCATCACTCCTATATTGTCCTTCCCTAGACGGTTACCCTGGAAGTTGGTCGGGATAGGCAACCCGATCGTTAACACTAAGTGCTCCTGGTTCGCTCAGGTTTTTTATGATGGTAAGGCTATTCTTTTGGATTTATTTTTATTTAACATGTTTTTTAACACGTATTAGTTGAGTCAAATCTACTATCTTACCAATCTGAGTCTTGGAAAAAACTATGAGTATAAGGAAACACACACACGATCGAATAAAATAAATTAATTGATGTAAATAGTAAATGTTTTTGTTATAGTTTATTAATTATAAAATAAATACATTCAATGAATAAAAGTTTATTTCCGTGCTCAACCTGAAAACAGGTAATAACAGTAAATAGGCAACTGTAAATATCATTTCTCTCATTTTCTAACATATAATAATAATAATAATAATATACTTGGCACCGCGTCTTACTACCCGTTTGGGTTATACGCTTTAAGTACTAATTACGTTAATGGATTTAGGAATTGGGAAGGTTCAATCAGAGGAAATGAACCCGCATTTGCGTGGAGGGAGGTAGGAAAACCATTTAGGAAACCCGCCCCCCCCCCCAGTTCACCCGACCGAGATTCGAACCTTGATCTCCCCGTCTTCAGCAGTCGAGCTCAACAAGACAAGCGCGTTAGTCAACTACGCCACCGAGGCGGGTCATTTTCTAACAAAACTTATTAATTTTAGCTACGAGTCTTAAGATTATTCGAACGTTGACACTCATGAGGGAAGAATTAGGGAGGGATTTTTTTTTTAAGTACCCACACTTACGCGGAAGGTTTGCTAACTATTTAAAGAGAAACCTCTTTGCACTCGGCCGGTATTCGAACACCAACCTATTCCATCAACTACAAAACAAACAAGACGATACAGACGCCTTTATCTGCTCGTGCTCATCAGTGAGGATTTCATATTAATTAAATGAAGTTGATTATCAACTGAGTTGTGAAATATATTCATCAAGTGTGACTATAATAAATACAGTAACGATTCTTATAGGATATTTTGGAAAATACAAAGATACTTTTTTTTTGCGGTCAGCATTGATAACATTAATACAATTTATTATTAGTGTTATTTTATAAGTATTGACTTGACGTATGAATACGTGAACATCGTAGCAACTTTAGTAACTCTCGAAAAATTTATTTAAATCTGCATCATAATGTACTTGGCTTGTATTACCATTTTTTACGGTTTGTCGTTCACTTCCACAATACGCCACTGTTTTATGTTGACTGTCATAGTTATTAGGTGAGCGAATAAGTTAGTTTGATCCTTATTGGTTGCACGTTAGATTAATTTTCTACAATTTATGTATCGATTCTCAACCTCTAGGCGATTACTTGTGAAAATTACCTTTACGTTCCAGTTTCCATAAGTTCTCGATTGATTAGTCTTAGGTGGTGCTCAAAACTAGCTTTGAATTGTTTTTAATATCTACTATTTAATTTTGTTGTTCTTGGGAAACCATTTGTACTCGCTTGATTAACAAACTTTTGTTCTAATATAAACATGATTGAGGACATTTTATAAAATGTGCATCATCATTATCATTACCATCGTGTCTTACTACCCGTTCGGGTTATACCCACTTACGCTAATGTGTAATGGTAGGGTGATTGTGAGATGAAATGGAGGACCTACAGTTTAACGTGGAATCCGAACCACGGTGGAGGCCTGTCATTCCACACATTCACAAGTTGTGATTAATACACGTCGTGTCAGAGGTGAAGGAAGATAAATCTGTGCCGGGACCGAGGATTGAACCCTGGACCCCTAACCCAGAAGTCCGACACCTTACCCCTAGACCACCAGGTCATCTAAAATGTGAATCGCTTTATAAAAAAATAGTTAATATTTATTTAAGTTTTAATTACTTGCTTGTGAAACCTTACATTATTAACTTCAATATTGGTTTTGTGTGGAAATACAAATATTTGAGGTCTCTAACAAAGTTTGTTACAGAACAAAAGTTTATTAACAAAATGGTTTCGTTACAAAAGAAAAAACTGTTTTTAGCACCGAGTCTTAATACCCTTTTGGGCTGCACGCATGTGTAGAAATTACATAATGTTAAAGGGATTAGGAAGGTTAAATATAAATGATGTGTATACAGATTTTGCGTGGGACAGAGAATGGAAAACCATTTGAAAAAAACCCACCTCATTACATCCAACTGGGATCAGAACCAGGATCTTCCCGTCGTCCAATATATACAAGAGTGATGTCTTAGTTGAAACGACTAAAAAACACTCGCTTGGACAGTTTTAATTCGATACTATCCGGTACTCGAACGATAGCGTACTAGTAAAAAATAAATAAATCGTGGATACTTAGTTAATTACTAGCCCTTCGGAGGGTTGCGGACCCCAGTTTAAAAAACGCCGACTCATGATAGAATCCAATCATTGTTCCCTGATGGTCACCGCTTCTGCTTCAACGTCTGATTTTTTTTAATACCTTTGTATGTGTGGAAGCTGATGGTGTGAATTGCTTTGACCCAGATGTAACCGAGTGAAAATTCACACTCCCCTAATGCCCGCTCAAATCTCCCCCCCCCCTTCCCCCCCCCCAATTACTTCCGATAGGCCGTAGTAAATTGGCCGTGGTGGGCCGGAGGTGTATTAACAGGGGCAAGGCACCTCGTTAGTGGAGCAACATTTCAAGGACGCGCGCCGTATTTACCGTCCATAGAGAGATCATAGCGTCGCGTCGGTCGGCCACTAAAGTATTCCGACGCGTTTCAGTTGGCAGCGTCTCTGCCCACTAAGATAAAATTTCCGGGATTGATTCCCCCGGCATGTTTTTTTTAACAATTCCTGGTGCTAGTTTGGTTATGGGTGTTGAATTTCCAGTCACTTTCTGGCATAATTTCTGAGTTTAATAAAGTTAATTTAATTTTTTTTTATCTTTTCAAAACATAAATTTGATTTTGTCGGTTTGAGTGTGTCTATAATAGAAGTATTTGATCATTTATTAAATTATCATTTCTTTAAATTATTGGTTGACCTGGTGGTCTAGGAGTAAGGTGTCAGATTTCTGTGCTGTGGGTCCTGGGTTTAATACTCGGTCCCGGCACAGATTTATCTGATTACCAAACCCTTCCTTCAACTCTGACAAGACGTGTATTAATCACAACTTGTGAATGTGTGGAATGCCAGGGCTCCACCGTGGTTCGGATCCCACGTTAAACTGTAGGTCCTTCATTTCATCTCACAATCACCCTACCTTTACACATTAGCATAAGTGAGTATAACCCGAACGGGTAGTAAGACGTGGTACTAATAATAATAATAATAATAATAATAATTTAAATTATTCTCATCCTTTAAGCACGTCAAACTTTTATTCAAAAGAATTTTAGAAATGCAATTTTTTTTTTCTAAACCAATTAGAAACACAAAAGGCACCATTAAATATTTTGTTTGCAAAATTAATGAGGAAATAGTTTTTGTTGTTTCTGGGTGAATACCAACCAACCTGACAAAATAATATGTTTAGCCTTGAGAAGTTTAAGAATATTTCAAACTTCCGTTTCATATGCAATTACTACTAAAGTCTATAAATTGAATTCAACTTCTTTTCCACATACTTTTTTTTCTTTGCGTATCCCAGATTATGGCTCTTGTAACTACAGCCGAAACATCTACAACTATTATTTCTAAACGGGAATCGAAGTCCGAAGACGTTTTTGATTCAAACACTGGCCGCGAAAGTCTTAAACGAATATTTTTTGAAGGCGTTTGTGAAGGTGTGTTTTCTATAAGTGTATTATTTTATCTGATTCAAGGTCAGGACTTTTATTATTATTATTATTATTATTATTATTATTATTATTTATAGGCTTTACTCTTGAAACAGGTAATTTAACAACCTGTGGCGTCCTTGAATATCGATCTATTTCCTAAAGTAGGAGGTAAATTCGACGCTTGAAAAGTTTTGAAGAAGTTTGAAGAGTTTTTTTTTATCAATGAAAGGTCCTTAGCTAAAATTCTTGTGTCTATTAAATAGCAATTTGGGAAATTCGGGAAATTTAAAACGGTCGGAAAAATAGGAAATTTTTTCTTATCGATCAAGGGGGAGAGGTGTATTTGCTTCTTTAGGGCAGCGCTATTCAAACCACGTCTCTCTATAATTATTTCACATACTCTAAACACATTTCACTTTCACATATTCAATACATTTCACTTTCACACATTCTAACACATTTCACTTTCACATACTCTAACACATTAACGGAACTAGTTTACATTCGTACAACCGGAACGGATAGTTAAGACGCGGTGACAAAAAAAAATCTAGCTGTCTTCTCATAAATATTGGATTGTACAACACTTTTTTTTACAAGGTTCGATACCTTTCAGACCTAAATTTCGTCTATAACACGACACGATACTCATTTCACCACGTTTAGAATAAACTTAAGCTTTTTTTTTTTAGGAGGGAGAGGGCTAAAAAGATTCTTAGGGGGATGACTCACTCTAGGAGGTTCATCTGATTGAGATTGCCAACCCCTTAAATATTGAGCTCGAAGACGATAGCGAGATGAACATTGTATTATGTTATACAGTATTATCGTTTCTCGTGCATTCCTCCGCTTGCGTGTTTTGTTTCTTGAGCACAAAGGGTCTAATCGGGTGCGAAGCGCGTTCCTTGTTCTCTAATTGAGAACACCCCCCCTCACCCCCCTCAAACCTCATTTCTCACGCCTCTCTGAGCTCGTTTACAGCGCTCTGCACCCCTCACTTCGATCTGCGATGGATCAAGTGATGAGGAACGGAACATTCTCTCTCTCTCTCTCTCTCTCGTTCTAATGTTACTGTTGGGTTGTTTTTTTACACGGAGGGTGGAGCAAAGGTTGAACCTTGTCCTTGTGGTTTCAATATAAAACAAAAAGTATCGTTAATTTAATTAATCCTTGAAGTTTGACTTTTTTTTAAAATCTTATACTAATTTTTCAGACATTAATAAATTAAAGAGTGATCTATAAGATCGTCTTACCCGCCCGGGCTAACCGTACATTTTTATTAATAGAGTAGCAGTAGCTTTGCAAACTCAGTTTTAGTTACTTTTATACAGTTGGTGCACTTAAGGTGGGATGGGAGGAGACGCGAGAAAAAGTCAGTGTTTTTGTAGTTTTTATGAGAAAACTTTATTTGGCCAAAATAAATCAAATATTGCTCCAGTAGAAACACAGATTTTAATTTTCTTCACATGGTGATAACAACAGTTGTTGAATATCTGCCGTGAGCATTGTGGCATTAGATGAGAAACTTTTTAAATTGAGAGAAAAAGTTGTCATTAAATTCCAGGACACCCTTGACTGATATTCAGGAAATTTTAAGTTCACCATGGGAAGAAAATTTAATTCTATGTTTGTACTAGGGCAATATTTTATTTATTTGGGAGGGGGGGGGGATGTTTTGCCACAAAAACTGCAAGAACATTGGCTCTTCCTCGCGTTCCCTTCCGTCCCACCTTAAGTAACTTATTTTAATCTTTGAAATAAAAAATAATAATTTTGAACGGCTGCGTTATTAAATTAAAAACGATGGTCTGGTTTACCAATGACAGTTTATTTATTACTATTATTATTATTATTATTATTAATATATAATAATAATAATAATAATAATATTATTATTATTAGCACCGCGTCTTACTACCCATTCGGGTTATACGCACTTACGCTAATGTGTAATGGTAGGGTGATTGTGAGAGTAAATGGAGGACCTACAGTTTAACGTGGAATCCGAACCACGGTGGAGGCCTGGCATTCCCCACATTCACAATATGTCTTGTCAGAGGTGAAGGAAGGGTTTGGAAATCAGATAAATCTGTGCCGGGACCGAGGATTGAACCCCGGCCGCCAGCATAGAAGTCCGACACCTTACCCCTAGACCACCAGGTCACCGTTTATTTATTACTACAGCTAGGAGGGAGGAATATGGTAAATTAGCAGTGTCAGCAGATACACACACCTGTGAGAACTGTCTCTCTCTCGGTTAACTGTTGCCAAATCTCCTATCATTCAGTTAAGTCTGAAAGTGCTGTGTTGGGCCAAGAAGGAGCTACTGGCAACCTCGATGAACCAGCGTTGTGAAATTTGTCTCGTATTAAAGGGAAGCTTGACTGCACGGAAACAAGAGAATGACAACGCTGTTTCCTCAATAGTAACTATACGGCTCCCTCCAAGATTATAGTCAGTGTAACAAATTTTATAATTTATATATATATTATCAGGTGTTTTGTCTTATGACAGGTCCATTCCTTTTGTCAGTGTACTTAGACCGCCAATGTGCCCTGACATCTTCCTCCTCTTCAACTCCCTCAACCTCTCCTTCTTTGACATCGTGCAGAAGACAGTTCTTCCTAAGGAATTTCAATTTCTAAAATATAACAGTTTAAAAATTACCAGCGTAGAATTAACCAGCTATTCTGTGCTTATTTTATAGAGACCTAAGCTCTCTTTATTTGAAACTTTCTCAGCGAAAGTTAGACTTATCTACTAAATTCCAACTTTGTGGTGTTCTCGAGGGTAAGGGAGGTTCAACATTGATCCAGTGAAGAGGAGTGGTTTACAACCCTCGCCTTCAACCACACATAAGCAATCCCCCCCATATTGTGGCACTTAACCTGTCGTGTTTGTTTTTTTATCATTTAAACAACTACCTCGTCCTCCCCGTGCCCTTCCTCTTAAAACCCTGGCTTTTTTTTTACACATAACCCAACCTCAAATTCATCATTTTGTGACGAGAAAGTAAAACTCGTAAAAAAAAAAAAGTCGACAGATATGGGTCATAAGGCGAAGCTTGTTTCGTATTGATTGCTACTTTTTTTTTTAGATCTTCTTTTCAGGAAGGACCTGTTTTTTTTATTACGGACACATGCAAGGTAAACTCGTTACTCTTTCGACTTGAAATGCGGGGGAGTTTTATTACGGTATCATCCGTTTGGTCTTTACATTCTTATTGATACTAAACCGGTAACATCGAGCAATTTTTACCAGTCATCTTGTTCAGGAATAACTCAATTAAAGATTTATCTGGGGAAGAAGTAAACCTTGCATCAATATACTGCACAAACTTTCTTAGGGCTGTTTTTTTATTATTTAGATAAAGTACTCACTTTTTGAATGTTTTCTTGAATTGAGACTTTCGGATACTAGAATCCATCGACTGCTTGAAGTGGGATTGTAGGGAACGCGTGAAAAGGTCAGTGGTTTTACAGTTTTTTATGGCAAAGCATTGGCCCTAATAAATCAAAATATTTCTCCAGTAGAAACAAAGAGTTTCATTTCCTTCGCGTGGTGTTATCAACATTTGTTGAATCTGTCAAGAGTGTCCTGGAATTTAATGACAACTTTTTTCTTTTAATTTAAAAAGTTTCTCATCTAATGTTGCTATGCTCATGACAGATATTCAACAATTTGTTGGTATAATCTTGTGAAGAAAATTAAAACTCTTTGTTTCTACTGGAGTAATATATTTTATTATTTTAGGCAAAAATATGCAAAAACAAATGGCCTTAACTCGTGTCCCTTATACTCCCCTTCCAGACACCCACCCGCTTCAGAGGTCAAATGGTCTAAGGTGTCCTTCTCGCTCGTGTTGGGCCGATGCCCGTCAAGTTGCCCCTCCCCTCCCCCAACTTTTAAAATTTCAAGTTTTTATGGTTGCAATCGTTTGCTCCGTTTTAATAACCCACAAATGGTATGTTTACATTGGGATGGGCAACTTCATGGTAGGCTCCCCCCCCCCCCCCCCCACACACACTTTGTAAAATTGATATTTTTATCGTTGCGATCGTTTGTTCCGGATTGTTTTGAAAAAAGCAAAAGTTTGATATATTTTGTTACGCTCATAAATTGTAGGTTTATGTTTCATGTTCGCGAAGTTGACCCCCATTCTTCAACTTTTTAAACTCTTTATCTTCAAGATTGCAGTAGTTTGTTCTTCGTTTGTTTGAAGTTGCCCATCCCTCAATGTAAACATATTAATCGTGGGCTTTTTAAATAATAACAAACAAAAATGTTTAAGGAACAATGTGAACAAACAAGGAACAACCGATTGCAATCAAAGAACATTGATTTTTAAAAACCGTGGGTCTACCGACAAGTTGTCCCCCTCATGAATAAACAAAGTGTCACAAGTTCACGTCCCATTTGCGCGAGAACAAATGCGGAACAAACGAGGAACAGACTATCGCAACCATCAAAATGTCAATCGTTCAAAAGGGGGAGGGGGGGCTACCGTGAATTTGCCCCCCCCCTCCCCCATGTGATCATACAAATTGTGGGTTTATCAAAACGTAACAAATGAACATTTTGGCGGAACAATCCGGAACAAACGATTGCAATCATAAAAACCAGAATTTTTAAAAGTGGGGGGAGGAAGGAGGGTGCAACTTCACGGACGTGTTAGACTGGCCTGCTGATGACGGGGAGATTGGGCTCGAATCCTGGTCGGGTCTACTGAGAATGGTTTGTCCTCGATGTTTTTCCACTCGCCTTCCACGCAAATGCGGGGAGATTACCTCTAAAATACTTCCTCTTTTTATCCCTACCCCGTTAGAGTAATCTTAATTTACGCGTGTAAAAGACCTTCTCCCGAACGCTCTCGCCCATGATCGGGGTTATTTTACCCTTTTTAAAAAGAGGTAAGGAACTCAAGCGTGTGTGGTTTTTAATTAATATTTTCCAGTCTTTAGCCAGTTTTCTTTTGTGTGTTACAAACTTCCTCTTTATTTTTTGACAGACGCCTTTGTTCTCTCCGGGGTGTTATTTCTTGTAAGGTTGGCAGGATAGAAGCAATCACTCCCCTCCTCTACCCCTCCCCCCCTCGTACAAACTAGCCCGGTGTATAGAGGGAGGGAGGTGTGACAAGAAGCCGAGAACTTTTCTATCACAGAAGTGAAATCACTCTACAGGTAAACAAACACTCGCTCTCGTCCTCTTCCGCTCGCTCGCTCGGTTTACAAGGAATTTTAGAAGAAGCTCTTCTTAACCCCCCCCCCCCCCTAATTCACCCGTTACACTCGAACAAAGTTATTTTGAGAGAGCGTGGGAATAAATACCGACAACTCGCTGAGTGTTTTTTATTTTCTCATTTTTACTATCACTCTCTCTCTTTTTATTTCTTACCCTCTTTCTTTCTCACTTTCTCATTCACTTTCTCTTTCTTTCACCCGCTTTCCGCCACCAAGGTTCATCGACGAGTCGAGTTAGGAGAGAAGGAAGATGAGAGTATTTTATAGCGTGTGTAACGGCACTATCGCGAAGAGAGGATGGGAAATCCAAATCTATAAATGACACGTTGGAACCCGCCGAGATTGAACCTTGACCCCCGTCTCCCATACCCCTCTCTTTTTCTGATCACTACCAGTTGTCTCTGTTCAGAAGCTGACGCCTCAAACATCGTGACCCCGGCCGGTTCAAATAATAATAAAACAAAACACATTCATATTTTCTTTTTCTTCCCTCCAGATTCCAAACCACTCGGTGAAAAAGATCAAATCCTATTTTATAGTGCTAAACTGTATATTTTCCAGGAGTCAAACCCGGGACTTTCTATCGTTTTTGGCTTTTCTTTACTCATGTCGTTCTGGCCTGAATTTCAAAAACTACTACAATATTTTTATTTGTGTATTTATTTTGGTTTTATCTTCTTTATATTTAATTGTGCCCCTCTTCAACACTTGCGCTAGTGACACAGGTCTATCACGTGGTCAAGGTCACGTGCGGGACAGTATCAGCTCAATGCTACGTGCAGGGAAGTATGAGGTCAAGGTCACGAGCATGATGATATGAGGTCAAGGTCACGTGCAGGGCATTATAAGGTCAAGGTCACTAACAGTAGCTATAGTCCACATACAGTTGTCGGTACTGCCCGCTGCCCAGGGCTCAGTTTCCACTCCTTGATGACTAGGTGTGGCAAGCAGTATTAGTATGAGGTCAAGGTCACTCGCAGGGCAACGAGAGCTCGCCCGATCAATGCTCCTGTACGGAGAGGAAGGGGTGCTCTCTCCCACCCAAGCGGAGATGTTTACAGTGGACAGATTAATGTCACGTAAACAATAACCCTCCAGACCAACCGACTCAATACAGGAGGACTTGGGTTCGCAACCATTGTCACTGTAATATAGTGACAGTTATTGTTACCTAAACTGTACCGCGCTATGTCAACCTACAGTAGTCCCATGGCTTATTTGGTGCTTACTGACAGCTCACCGCTCACAGCTGACGGCTTTGAAAAGTTACCAGACCAAATTATGTATCTCTACGCCAAACCATATGATCTGCAAACTTATGTTTTTAGCAGCTGTCACTTCTGATAGTCAAAATTCAGGTATATATCTAAATATTGGCTGTCAGAAGTCAGCTGTGAGCTGTCAGTAAGCACCAAAGAAGCCACGGGGCTACTGTATGTCTCTTCTATAGTAGGATTTTGGTAGCACGGCACTTCTAGAAAATACAAACTGTTTTGCATTCAACATTGATAACATCTTGGTGAGCTGGTGGTTTAGGGGTAAGGTGTCGGACTTCTGTGCTGGGGGTCCGGGGTTCAATCCCCGGTCCAGGCACAGGTTTATCTGATTGCCAAACCCTTCCTTCGCTTCTGACAAGACAACTTGTGAATATGTTGAATGCCAGGCCTCCGCCGTGGTTCGGATTCCACGTTAAACTGTAAGTCCTCCATTTCATCTCACAATCATCCTACCATGTCAGTCAGTAAATGCCTTGCGCTGGAAATTTGACTGTACAGTACGTTTACCCTGAAGATAGCAGTATTTTCTTTACGGCGTACATAACCCGCCTCGGTGGCGTAGTTAGCTAACGCGCTAGCCTTGATGAGCTAGACTGCCGAGGACGGGGAGATCGAGGTTCGAATCTCGCTCGGGTAGGGGTAATTTTTCACTCCCCCTATACGCAAATACGGGTTCACTTCCTCTATATTCAACTTTCCCAATTCCTAACAAATTAGCGTAATTAGTAGTTAGTCACATAACCCGGACGGGAAGTAAGACGCGGTGTTATTTACGGAGTAAACCATGGCCCTTTCTGGCCACACCACAGGGGTTACCAAGGCTACTTTTAGGGGTAAACGAAGGGTACTGAATTTCAAAAAGTGACGTAACTCAAATCGATGACCACGTGGGCTAGGTCGCTAATAGCGTTTGTTTGTGTTTGCCTGTTGGTTATGGGATCGGGGCTCGAATCCCAATTGGGTATGCAGAGTGTTTCTTTTTCTCTCTCCTAAATGGTTTCGCCACCTTTCTTCCGTTCAGATGCGGGTACATTTCTTCTTAAGTTTAGCTTCCTCTTCCTTACCTCGTTAGTGTTAATATGCGAATTATCTTAATCTCAAAATGATATTTACAATCTTCCTCGCGCGCCATTATGTTGTTTTTTTTTCTCTCGCGATACACATTTGAAGTGTTTGTTCATCTTATTTACCAGAAGAGTTTATTAAATCCTGTCATATGTTCGACTTCCGATACCGGTAAACGGGACACTATTTATGTTTTTAAGTGAGGACGAAACTTTTTCTCTATGTCATCCCCTTGAGGAATAAAAACAAACCGTCATCCATTCTCTCGTATTATTGCGATGTGTCTGACCCAGGACTTGAATTCAAAAACCGCTCCACGAGAAATTACTGGAAGGGAGTTTCTTTCGTCTTTAAATTAATTTTTAATTAAATATGTTCATAGATGCACTCTTTGAAAGGAATTATATTTATCTCCCACATCCCTCGTCACGCCCGCGGATTGCTTTCTAGTGAATGTGTGTTTTGTTCCGATACTCGTGTTGGTATCAAACAGGCCCAGTGCTGCTCTCTCTCGTAAAATTACTTATAGATGTAGGAAGAGGAAACGGGCGCTTGGCGTAGGAATGGACTAACTCTCAAAACTACTTTTTTTTTCGTTAGAACATGCAACTTGTTTGTTATTACGGTCCAATTTTATGACAGTTAACATATCTACAGTATTTTCACATATTCATACGTCAAGTCTTGTTATTCCCAGCTGTCACTTTTAATATGGTAAATTATAAATACCTATAAAATAGGAATGTTATCAATATTGACTGCAAAAAATGGTAGTATTTTCTAAAAGGCCTTTCATATGAAAATTGAACTACGTATGTAGCAAGTTACAGCTTTGGCACGATTTTTTTCCCCGTATAGTGCATCGGACTACCCGTCTGAATATCCGCATATTTACACTAATGGTATTATAAGTAAAATTAAGTTAGAATTTAGAATAAATGTACCCACATTTGAGTGGGAGAAAGAGTGCGAAATCATTTATAAATAAAAAAAAACACCTCGATACACCCGGCCAGGCTTGAAACCTTGATCTCCTTGTCACTGGTAATCCAGACCGACAACTTTGTCCGCGAGCCCACTGGTCAGGTTTTAGGTTTTTCCTCATTCCTGGGATTTTGTGACTTTTCTGAAATTAATTTTGATCTCACTGAGATTTGAACCGAAGTATCATGTATGAGACGCAACCCCGTGATGGTACTTTTATTTGTCTTGTTTTAAAGTTGGAAAGGACTTCATCCTGTTTTTTTTATATACTTTGCTACTATTTTAACATTTCTGTCATTTTTTCCTAAATTGAGAATTTTTTAAAACTCTTCGTCGTCAGTCCGCAAACGAGCTATGCCGCCGTCTGTTGGCAAAAATGGTTCTGACATTTGCGGATAGAGGGTGTCATGTAGTCGGCACAACGAACCTTTTGTCCCTTAATCTCAGTTTTCTAGACCAGAGCTGCTACTTATTTATCCCAGTAGCTCCTCATTTATCCTCATGATGTTGAGTTAAACCTTGTTCCAGACCCACTGCTTCACATAAATATCTATACGCGCCGGAGATCGAAACTGGACCTCTCTATCTGAAACCAGTCTGATTATCCGGGATACTCGATACGATATCAACTTCAATCAACAAATATATCGAAATGTGGTTTTCTGCATCTTTTCTTTGACAAATTGGAATCAGTTTTATAGTATTTTTCTTAAAAATATATTTAAATGTGGCTAAGCGGTTTATGTTTCAGTTTTACTGTTGTTTTTGACACGTTTATTTAATTAAAAAAAAAACAATATGTTAGTTACCCTTAATTGAGAGCAGATTTGTCCTGTTGAGATGTATCACCTTTATTACTGTCTTGGAGAGGTTTTATCTGGATGCGATCTGTAGCTCTTCTTGGTTTTTATAAAACTATTTTTGAAGTTATTTATGGTCTTCACACTTGTGAATGTGTGTAACGCCAGGCCTCCACCGTGGTTCGGATCCCACGTTAAACTGTAGGTCCTTCATTTCATCTCACAATCACCCTACCATTACACATTAGGTAAGTACGTATAACCCAAACGGGTAGTAAGATGCTAATAATAATAATAATAATAATAATAATAATAATAATAATAATAATAATATATAATAATATAATAATAATGGTGGTGGTGGTCTTGGGAAGATGGGAGGGAATACTACCCCCTCTCGCCACTGTTTTCTAATTGTCGTTATGATATTTAGTCGTACTTAAATATTGATCTACTTTTTATTTGATGTATTTAACGTGCACTTTCTGAACCGACTCGTTAAAACTATAACATACACAACACCCGGTCCCCCGTTCGTGCATTCATCACTGTGAAAGTGGAAACCCGACGATGATAAATATTTCGGCTATGTCGGGAAACAAACCTGGGACTCTTATCTCAGTAGACAGACACTTCACCGACTGAGCTAAGATGTTGGACCAAGTACTGGAGTAAATACGTGACTGTCGGCCGTGCGCATGGGGTAGGATGTCACGGTGACGTGGTTAGAGCGGTTGACCTTCAGTTTCTGGTTCGAGAACTTGTGAAATGTTGTATGTGAGAGCATAACTCTAGTTCGGTCGTCACCACGTCGAGTTGGGACGGAGCTATGAATATCTGAACACGTCAAATGTACCTCTCCCGGTCGGATACACTTTTTAACATGTCATATGAAAGTTTCGTTTTATTGCGTCGCTTCCTCCCCCCCTTTTTTTATACAGGGTGTCTCAAAAGTGTGCGTGCGTTAGAATCCATACGACATAAATTTGTTATATATATTTTTTTACTACCCGTCTAACTTATATGTTTATTAGGTATTCATGAGGTAATTCTAATATAGAGGAAGTATACCCTCATTTGTGTAGAGGGTGAGTGGAATACATTTAAGGAAAACCTCCCTCCTTGTACACCTAAATAGGATTATAAACCCTTTCTCCCTCTCTCCGGCAGTTGAGTCTAATGTGAGAGAGACGCCTTAGCACAGGGGTAGTTTTTATATCGTTGGTCGTTTTTTTCATTTACCTAGCAGTGAGGGGGAGGTAGGTAGTTAACTTACCGAGTTCAGTTGTTTATGGGCATATTTGGTCTGCTAGCGGACCAGTATAGGAATGTGTATATTTAAGGGGTGAAAAACCTAAGGGGATGAACCTAGTTCCATGCACATATATTTTCCCCGAAATCGGGCCAGATAAAATTAGTAGGTGGGCCGGAACTGTCCCGCGGGCCATAGGTTGCCGACCGCTCCCTCAGGCTTCTCGACGCCCTTGCTTGTATCGTTGTTGTTTTAATGTACAGTAAAAGGTTTAACAATACCATGTACGAGTATTGTTTATCTAGAAACATTTTTAAACGGCGCATACCGGCTAAGGGGCGAATCCTCCCTAAATTAATTAATTGATAACAAAAGTAATAATTTTCAATTCTCCCTCCACGCAAATGTGGTTACATTTCTCTCGATTATAACTTCGTTACCCTACCTTATTAATGTAACCAGGTGGATCCCCCGTTAGGGGTGCTCGTATACGCTTTTGTCTAAAGACACTTTCATTTAGGTGGGAAATATATTTAAAACTAAGGAGACATTTTCTTAAGTAGCGCGGGGTCTTGCGGACTTGTTCAAACCTCAAAGGTTTGAACATTACAAAACATATTAAAAACAAGTCTAACTATTAAAATAAAGAGAAAAGGAATGTATACCTCCATTGATATGAAATAATTAAGGTGCGTCTCAGAAGGGAGCGCAATTTTTTTTTACAGTTTTTATAACATTTAATTTTTTTTGGCCAAAATAAATCAAATATTTCGCCTGTAGCAACATAGAGTTTATTTTTTCTGCACATGCTTATATCAACAGATCTTTGAATATATTTCAAGGGTGTCCTGGAACTTTGTCAAAACTTTTTAAATAAATAGAAAAAGTTGACAAAATTCCAGGACAACCTTGAAAGATATTCAAGATCTGTCGAAGTTAGCATATGCAGAAAAATAAACTCTATGTTGCTACTGGAGAAATATTTGATTTATTTTGGTCAAAAAAATTAATACTATAAAAACTGTAAAATTACTGAAGCCCCCTTCTGCCGCACCTTAATTATCTGCGACTTCCAGTGGAACAGTTTGAAAATGAAGCCATGAAGTGAACACAAAATGGAACGAGCTTTTGGAACAGTATTGTCAATATTCTCGTATCTGCAGGCGTGTTATCACAGGGTTTTTTTTCCAGTTCGTCATTGTTTAGAAACTGTACCGCCTCTACGACTAAGAATAAAAGTTTTGTTGAGCGTGTATCTGTAAAAAAAACCTCATAAAGTTATATATATATATATCAGGTGGGTTCATACTGCCTGCTATCGGCTCCTGTATGGCTAGGCCTCAATATGTTCCAAGTGCTTGGAGGAACACTGTGCTATGTCACTCTTGCCTGGTTCTCCGCATCAGAGCAAAGAGATAAGAAGTATATTATGTTAACTAAAATAGTTTCGTAATGAAAAAAAAAGGTGAAAGCTTCTGAATACATCAAGGAGGGAAGATTTTAATTAATACATTTTAAAAACTTGAAGTGATCCCTTTCTCGGCCATAATTTTTCGAGTTCTACTGAATCGATTTTCATCTTCTGTTCGAATCCTAGGTGGGAGGCACTAAGAAGGTTTTTTTCCCAAAATGGTTTCTCACAACTAGCAAATTTGGGTTCGCTTTCTCTGAATTTTACCTTCTTCGTCTTTTCCGCGTTAGTGTAAATATGCGGATAATCCGAACGGGTAGTAAGACGCGGTAAAGACATAGTGAAAAAAGTGGGGGGAGGCCTGGAACTATATATATTTGTAGATGTATGTACGTGCATGCATCTTTATGTATAGGACATTATTTTTTAAAGAAATGCTTTTTTGTAAAAATATTTTCTGCTCAAATCATATGTAAAATAGCGTTGTCCATGCCCAACACTAATGTTGATGCATATTCATTCTCTTCCTCCTTTCTCTAGACCAATAAAGTTTCTAGTTTTCAAAGCACCCAATTAAATATTAAAAAATCTGCACTTGAGCCGTTGTTGCACCATAAGCTACAGTTCCCTCCCACTCTATCTTCATCAGCGGCGCTATATCACAGCCGCTGTGATGGATGCGACGCGTGGCGTCGGGACGCTTGTACGATAGATTCCAATCAAGTGTGGATCCCGACACACATTACAGTTGGACAGAAGTCTAGGTAGTATACAAAAAGGATTCGAACCAGGTTAACTTCTGTTTTTGGTTTCTACTTTCATGGTTCGGGTTTATTTTTTAATATTTTCCGCGCTTGGCGTCTTACTACCCGTCCAGTTTATTCGCGTAACTACACAGTTGAGGATCGGAGGAGATGCGTTGGCATTTGCGTGGAAGGATAGGGGGAAAATACCCTCAATACACCCACCCCAGATTTGAACCCCGACCTCTGCGTCACCTAAAAACTGGACAAGATGAGACTGACTACTTTTTCCGTGTACCCCACTGGTGTAGGTAGTTTCACTTTTTTTTTTCTTCTTATAAATATATTTGAAAACATTTTAGAATGAAAGTTGTATGTATTTTATCGATTCTTTCTAAGTTTTAATAATTCTCTCATGGACTGGAATTTATTAAAATAGTGATGCCGTGCACAGGTTTCATTGGAACTATTTCATTTATGTTTGTTGTTCTATATAAATACAGAGGCACACAGCCAATTAGCGGATTAAATAAGATCTTGAGGAAACATTTGTCTGTTCATAAAATACAAGTTTTAAAAGGTTTCAACACATGAAATAGTGTGCCCAGCAAAACATTCAACAGATACAGTGCAATTTTAATTTTAAAAAAAACACAACTTTTTGGGCCCAGCTCTGATAACATTATTATTGCTATTTTATAGGTTTTAACAATATCTATCAAAAGTGATTTGACGTATGAATACGTGATAGTAGCTCTATTAGTTTTTTTTTAGCTATCAGATAAAAGGCCCTTCCTATGAAAATAGGGCTGTAAGCTAGCTCAAGATAGGGATAGGGTTTAATAAGGAGGACTGGATAGAACTAGCTCAAGATAGAGATATGTGACGTACTTTTGTAAGTGTGACAATGAACTTTTGAGTTTTTAATACCATACAGTAAGTAGGTAAGTAATATAGCAAAGTGTTATCATTTTTGAGCACATCAAATTATGAAAGAGTTTAAAAACAGTATCTTTCTAATAGAATCATACCATACATTGTATTTTCTGATCACAGCTAATAGAACCTTATCTGGCACTTTGTAAAGTACAAAGATGTAAATCTTTGTGTTCTCCCGCTCATACAAAGTGGACAGCTTCTGTCACTTCTGACAGCTGCAATCTGCAATGTTGCCAATGTCAGCTACTATACACAAGGCCGTAGCCAGCCAATAATTTCAGGGGGGATTTGGCGGGCACATCTCTTAATTGCCAGAAGCTAGAAAAAATTATAAATTATAAATATAAACAGTTCTAGAAGCTCTCTGAAGTGCTTTTTATGGTAACACAGCCCCATGATTTGTACTTGTATATTAATTTTGATATTGCTTGAACCATAAATGAAGCCATATATACATCGTTCATAAAATTTCGGGGGGTTTACGGACCCCCCCCCCCCCCCAGCTATGGCCTTGACCATACATATTTTTAAAAACATAATCTTAACATATTTGTTGTATGAACAGACCGAAATATGTTTGTTCATGATCTCTGTGCTTACCGTGGTCGAGGCCGCAGGTGATGATGATGTGTTACTTGTTCCTTGTTCCAGTGTTCCCCAATGTGCCGCCCGCACCAGGGATGCCGTGTCAAGGGGAGGACCGTAAGTACACACTCATTTACCGTACCTCTTCTATTTTCAAAATATTGAAACAAACCCTCTGGTTTGCTTTCTATGAGAATGTTCAATTAGTTTCACAGAAGGCTAGACAATTCTCATCAAGGGGAGTACTTTTACTCTTTTTATAACAAAAAAAAGTTTCCGTAGATATGTTTAGCGTAATTTTCTACACGTGATAATCTAAAGCAGTGGTTTCCAACCTGGGGGTCGCAATTCTTGTTGAAGATATAGCTTTATGTCCACATATTTAATGATAATGTTATAATGATTGTAGGAAGGTACAATATTCAAATGAAAACGGTTAAAATTATCAAAATTGTTAATTAACTTGATATAACAAAACACCCAGTGGGCTCGTTGATTCTCTTTTAAGATATCTTAGTTCGTGTAGACGTTATGTAAGCATTTTACAGTCTAAATCAAGCACGTTTGTTTTGTCGGGTTAATAACAGGATTCAAACTACAACCACAAATAAAGGTAGATTTTCACTCTATTATACCACCTCTACAAGTTTAATTAAATGTGTCTATCCTTGACGGGTAGTTAAGGTTCAGTGAAAACAATAATTTGAAAACTAGGATATGAATTATTTTAAGTAATCAAGGTGGTGCGATTATTAAAAGACAAAGATTGAGTTAAAAACCTTCTGAAGGTAGTAGAAACCATTGCACTGCAAAATAACAAACAAAAAAAAACTGACGTTAATATGCGCTACCTCACACTTCCTCTTAATGTAAATGCTTAAATTCATACCATTAATTCCTTCAACCTCTTACAAGACGTGTATTAATCACAACTTGTGAATGTGTGGAATGCCAGGCCTCCACCGTGGTTCGGATCCCACGTTAAACTGTAGGTCCTCCAGTTTCATCTCACAATCACCCTACCATCACACATTATCGTGAGTATAGCCCGAACGGGTAGTAAGACGCGGTGCTAATAATAATAATAATATCATTAAATCTTTAAACTTTGTTGCTAAAGTAATAATTATTAGTTACTTTAATATTGTGCTCAACAATTCTCCTATTATAATTATTTCTACCCTGGCTCTACTTTGAAACAAACTTTCCAACAATTTTAGTAATTAAATTCTACAACTTGATAAGGTGGACTTGGCCTGTTTGTAATCACAAACAGGGGGAAGTTGGAGTTTAGCGAGTAATCTTCCTCCCGAGTAATGAATCTCATGAGAAAATCCGACATGTTTTGGAAATATATTGGCTCTTGTTAATGATAACTGCCCCATTATGTTCCAGCCTAGTTGTCTTTTGAGTTTACAAACGTTAATGTTACTGTAAGCAATTTTAGACAGAGCATTCCTAAATAATGCAGAAAGTTTTCTTAGAAAAAATAAAGCTGCTAAAAAAAGTGAAAAAATATTTCATTGCGTCAGCCCGCGAGCGAGCAATTCGGGCTGAGCGGCCTCAGCATGTTGGCGAAGATAGTGCTAAAGTTTACATATAGAGGGTGTCATGTGGTCTGCACAACGAACTTTCCGGCTGTTAATCTCAGTTTTCTAGACCGAGGCCGCTCGTTTCTTGATTGTCCTCACGATGCTGAGCTGATCCCGTTCCAGACCCACTGTCAGGAATCGAACCCAGGACCTCTGTATGTGTAGCCAGAAACTCTGACTACTAGGCCACACAGATGGTCCCATTCAAAAAATGGCAATAATAATTTAAATATAATTTATTTTCATAATTAGCATATTTTCAAATATTTGGGCTATTCGTATAGTCCTTATTCTAATGGGGTAGGTATTAGTGGGGCACCACAACATAAGATAAAAGACCTATAAAGTAATTCTGTCATCATATTTACCAATCTTAGGTGTGTCTCTATTGATAGATTGATAGTGATTGACTTTTGGTAGCGTTTCCCAAACTTTCAAAAGTTGTATGACCTAACCAATGTAATATTTCCAGTAATTCATTAAAAAAAAAAACCATTCTCACTGTGCCAATCACAACACCATACTAATCGTTGTTTCGTTTCAGGGAGTATCTACAGACGAGGAGCCAGGAGATGGAGGAAGCTGTATCGAGTCAACGGTCACATATTCCAGGCCAAGAGGTTTAACAGGGTGAGGATTTCCTTCTGACCCTTTTCAATGGCGCCTTAACTCACTGACCATAATCTCTGTATGTCCTAAGAAATAGTGTTAAAATAAATGTCACTTTGTCGTGAACCCTGCTACGCTCAAGCAAAAGCGTTGGATGCCAGTCATAATGGTGATAAGTTAGCTGTAAGATGTCATACTCAATACTACCTAATCTAAATATGTAAATTAGGCACTAGTTAGCTGTGCTCAAGATTAATGTTGTTCTGTAATCTCTCTACCTTTATCAATAATATATGCTAGGGCTATAGAGTCCACTATATTCAGGAGATTCGTTGAATTCACTTTAAAGAATATTTGGTAGTGTCCTCAGAAAAGTTATGTTTTATTTGTCTTCCTTGAAGGAAAATGTTTGAAACTTGACAGAAGTCTAAAGCTGGATTTAAAATAATATCACTGCCTCTTCAAAAACTTTCATGAAGATTTTTTTTTCTTTTTCATCATATCTTGGTTCTCTTTAAGAGACAACGTTTAAATTTTTCGCCCTTTCAGCCAATCACAAATTACCACAACTTATCCACATATTTTATCCACACAAGTGTCTTTTGCAGACACAACAACTATATTAAACCTGTGTGAAGGCTTGAATATGAATCATAATTACCTAAAGGTTCATACTCAATTTGCGAGACAGAATCTGCAAAACTGAAATGTTTGACAAATTCAAATTGGATTCAGAATTTAAAATCCAGATCCAGATTCCATTGAATTAAATTACTATATATTTATCTAAGATGTGTTGAATCTTAAGACGCAGCTTACAACTTGAAACTTTAAAGATATATAGTGCTAAAAACATAATAGTATCACTAAAATTCTCCCTCCTCTTATCCTCCCTTGGAACAAACATACAGTTACAAATTAGATTTCTGAGTATGCCAATGTCTAGGGGTGGACTAATTAATTATTTTACATTTAACTCTTTTAGTGCTATGGCTATTTCATCATTTTTGTAAGATTGTGATGGTCAAACAGTTGTTCATGAAGCCATTTTTCAGATTTTCTATCATTTTTAACTGCATATATTATTCTAGTGACTAAATTCATTCCTAGCTTATCCGTGAATTAACACTAGATTCAGCGCAAATCTCGAAAGTTGGTCAGATCAGCTTGTAGCACTAAAATGGTTAGCATAGTGGGTGTTCTTTAAAACTATATTAATTTGTGTCACTTGTGATTAATATTAATTATGTTAAACTATTTCGATTGAACTCTAAAAATAATCTATGAAATATACTAGTATTGTAGCGATGTTAAGTATTAATTCATCTCCACTCACTCATCTTCAAGAATTTTGTGGAGATTCTCAAAGTTGCGTGGTATGATTGGCTATTGAGTCACTTAGCCTACAATTAATTCTCAAAGTTATAATAGCGATCATGTTGAGCACCTGAAAGTCATCAATTATAAATAATATCATAATGTTATAGGGATTCTAGTTGTTCACATTGTCTCAATTTAGAAGAAGAGAGTTTAATGTCAAGTGCTTGAAATAGTAATAGTTACTTTAGGGTAAATTCACAATTACCTTTTTATTTTTTTAATAACATAGATGGAGGTATTTTACTAAACTGACCTGGCCATAGGCTGGAAACAAGTTGATGATGATGTATGATGATGATGAAATACTTTTAACTCCCAAGAATATTCCAAACTCTTTATAATCTCACATCTCACTATTAATTTAAGGCTGTGGTTTACCGGTAGCTAGTACAAATATATTGTTGATAACTTGATATAAAACACAGCTGAAATAATTACAATTTGTTGGCCCACATGAAAATCAAATCTCTAGATGATGCTGCTAACAATAATAATAATAATTATTATTATTACAACCCGTTTGCGTTGTACGCACTTACGCTAATGTGTAATGGTAGGGTGATTGTGAAATTAAATGGAGGACCTGCAGTTTAACGTGGGATCCGAACCACGGTGGAGGCCTGGCATTCCACACATTCACAAGTTGTGATTAATACACGTCTTGTCAGAGGTGAAGGAAAGTTTTGGAATCAAATAAATCTGTGTCGAGACCGAGGGTTGAACCCCGGACCCCCACCACTGAAGTCTGACACTTTACCCCTAGACTGCAAGGTCATCTGACTCTTAATAATTATTTTGAAGTGTATTGTAGAGTTGGCTATGCAGTTTGGCAATGTTGAAGCCCGTTTCACAACCGGTTAACCGCTATATTCAATGCTAGATTATGCTCACACTAGTTAAATGAATTGAAGTGTGGTTTTCAACATTATATTCATTTGACATCAAGGAAATTTGGATCAGTTTGGTAGATTATTAATTTTAAAATAACTTTTTTTTTTTACTTTCTTTTGACTCCTTGGAGAGAAAGGTATTATGATCGTAAAAAAAAATCACATTTGATATTAGGATACATGTTGACATTTCATGTTCCCCTGAAACCGTAAAACTAGTTTTCACGATGTTGTCTGTATACCGGCCTAGAGCCAAAACCATTTTAGTGGTTGGGTTGAAACTTGGAATCAATAGTTTTCATAGGGTTCCCTCGAGGGGTTTATGGAATTAGATATTTAACTCTAAAATTAAGGGTAGTTTACTGAAAGGTAGAAAGAAAGAAAATCAATTTTATTTAAATCCGCTTTAACGATTTTGATCATGTTTTGTATATAGTCACATCACAAACAAAATTAAAACTTTCATTTTCCAATGAAAATTACTTTGAGCTTAGAGTACTTAATATAATGGAAATACCCAATTTTGATAATATCTCCTCAACTATTTGTGATATGAAATAACTTATCATTATAAAGTTGTAAAACTATTAAAAATAAAAATCTTGTATTTGAAATACATTTTTATAAAACCAATAATTTATTAACTATACGCAAATATATATTACAGAGGGGTGAAATGTGAAATTGATCGTTGTGCTCTTTGGTGTACAGAGCTGTTCCTCTTTTCTCAATATTTCTGAGTGACACTTTATAATATTTCATTAATGTTCATTGGTTGAGTGTTTCCGCAACAATGTATATTATTTCGTTTCGCAAACCTTGCAGTTTTTTAGTAAATATTTCTATTTGAAGGAAAGTCTGTGTGGTGAACCATACCATTTATTTCAGCAACAATACAATTGTTTCACTAGTCCTCAATTCCTGTCGTTGCTAAAGTAGAATACGTAAAACTGCACCATGATGATGTGATACCTGGTTCCTAAGTTGGGTGTTATCTAAGGAGGTGAGCATCACTGTGCGGTATGTTTGTTACGTGTTCATAGACCTGGCCACTGCTGGGACCTGGCTGATACACCCTCTTTAAGACTACCGGGATCTATCTTCTCTCATGCCACGTCCGTTATTCCTGACATTAACATTTACTATTTCAAGCACTGGGCGTGGGTAAGGCTTCATTGTTTTCTGTTGCAGACACGATTTCATTTTCATTTTTGTTGAGAATTGGGAATTTAGTTTTAATTGTAAGTTTAAAAAAAATTGAGTATATTCCACTTTTTATAGGAAAGGCCTTATCTGAAGGGCAATTTTTTAAAATTATTATCTAATATCATATATTCATACATAAAGTCATGGGATCTACATCTGTCACTTTTATACATATTATCAATATTTATAAAATAACAATAATACAATATTAATAGGGATGTTATCAATGTTGGGCACCAAAAAAGAAGTTTGTATTTTCTAAAATGTTTTTTCTGTGTAAATTGGACTTTAATAAGTGTCATGCTAAGACTAAGTTTGCATCATAATGTGTGCCTGTTAATATTTACTCGTACAGTAATTGAAGATTACTCACCTGCCCTCGTCACAAGAGTTTGTTTTAGCGCGCTTGTCTAATTGCTTTGGTTGTTGCTGCAGCGAGCTTCTGTGCCTTCTGCCAAGACCGCATCTGGGGCTTGGGCCGCCAGGGGTTCAAGTGCATCCAGTGCAAGCTTCTGGTGCACAAGAAGTGTCACAAGCTGGTGCAGAAACCATGCAGCAACGAGCAAGTGGAGCCCATCGTCAAGGAGGAGCAAAACGGGGAGACGCCCTCAATCGGTGAGAGTTAGTCTGTTTACAGTTGGAAACTTACTGTAGATTAGTTTCACGACTCGTAAATATGTTCAGTCGTTTTGAAAATGGGATACTCATATTCTTGATTCATCGAATCACTTAAATCCTATGGTATTTGAGATTCAAGATTTGTAAAGATCTCAAAAGTGTCTAGAATACAATAAAAATATCTTTACTTTAAATAACAATTTTAAGCAATTATTAGTAAAATGAATTATTTAGTTTTAGGTAGTTTTGGAGAGAAATAAAATCACATAAAGGGACAAAATTGTAATAATATAATTAATTGATTAAAAAGGGGTTTCTTTGTTGTTTATAATGTAATTTACATTACAAACAAAATATTTTATTTTTTAAATTAAAAAATTACACCTGGACATGGGAATTGAATCTGGGACCTTTGGCTTAGTATTTCACTGCTCTATCCACTGAGCTATTCGGGGGGTCTTCCCATTTTCAGGATCATTAGAATATGATATTTAGATGCGGCCATAACCGTAATCCATCTAAATATCCGGTGTTGGTGGCACCAATAACTAAACAACTTATTTTAAATATCTTTACTGTAACTAAAATTGAACATTTAAAAAAATTCTAGGATTCGAATTTGGATTTGAAATCCACAAGAAAATGTAGGATTTGACACCCATCTCTATAACTTAAATTACTTTTCATTCTTACAAAACATATTTTCTGGATCAATAATAAAATCGCCGAATTGTTTCTAGGAGCGTTTCATATTTCACAAAAAGATCAAAGTTATGATAGGTAAGCCCAGGTAATTGAGGTGTGGTGGAAGAGGACATGAGAAAAAGTACTCTTTGCAGTTTTTATGGAAAAACTTTTTTTTTTACCAAAATAAATCTTAAATTGCTCCAGTAGAAACACAGAGTTTAATTTTCTTCACACGATGATAACAACAGTTGTTGAATATCTGTCATGAGCATAGCAGAATTAGATGAGAAACTTTTTAAATTAAGATAAAAAGTTGTCATTAGGTTTCAGGATACCCTTGACAGATATTCAAAAAACTATGAGGTCCCCATATGAATAAAATTAAACTCTATGTTTGTACTGAAGCAATATTTTATTTATTTTGGCCAGAAAAAAAAAAGTTTTGCCTTAAAATTTTTTAAAATACTGCATTTTTTTTCACGTCCTCTTTCACCTCACCTTAACACACCTGGAATAATAATGGACTTTAAAGAACTTTTACATTACTTAGTAAATATTCAAGCTTTACCCAAACAAGTTTTTGTATAAACAAGGTAATTTTTACACCTCTATAATGATATTATCTAATCACTATACTTCATATTCATTAAATAAAAAGGTAAAACACACAAAAACATAAAACAACAAATTTATGGCTCTCATTTTGTGACATATGTTGCCACGTACAGCCACTTTAGAGCAGTATTTATTGCTCTTGGAATGGACCCGGAGCTATTCGAGCTGTTAGATGACCTTGAAGTCTTTCCCTCCTATCCTGTCTGGCTGGTCACACTTGAAGATGTATTATTTGCTGCTCGTCTGGTTAACTGCATTATGTATATATAATCCTCTGTTTGTTTTAGAACTGGGATAAAACAAAACATTTGTTAAACTCACAAGGCTCTTGTAAATTGTGCAGGTACCCCGACTTCAGAACTGTTACCAGATCTAAAGGAGTTCCCAGAGCCACCATTAGATCTCACCACCGATTCTGTTCCGGTCGAAGATCACACCAAGAGTAAGTTTGGAAAGCTCGGAGGTAAACTTGTGTTCTTCCAATGCCGGTAATAATGCTACACGTTACGAAAAGTGTAATGCCGGCTGTGAAAACCATTTAGATGAAGAGGTTAATTTATAATCATTCTCCACCATAGTATAGTCTGAGGTTGGTAGTAAGGTAGGAAGGTAGGAAGGTAGGAAGGTGGGAAGGTGGGTGGGTAGGAAGGTAGGTAGAAAGGTAGGTAGAAAGGTAGGTAGGTAGGTAGGAAGGGTATACACTTGAAGTACCTCCTCTTACATGGGTTGGACTATGCCTGGTTACATGGCCAAACAACAATCCTGAGTTAACATATAACACACTTATTAGTTTTTTTCAAATTATAATGTACACTTCTTTTACCATGTAAGGTAGTAAATTTCCTTGCGAGGTTCCGCTATGGCTTAGCTCAGAGGTTCCCAACCTGGGTCCATGAAGACTCCTGTGGGAGTCTGTGAAACAAATCTAGACTGTTAATTTATTATTTATTTGTATTTTCACATCATATAAAAAATGTTCTCTACTCACAATTTGCTTAAACTTTTTTTTTTTTCACATTACTGTCTGACCAAACAACTATCTTCTTGTATTAATATGAAATAAGTTATATATATTACTATAAATGTGTATGTAGATTTTTATAACCCCCTCATATGGCAGGGGAGATTGGGGGGCCCGCGGTGAATTATCTTTGACTTCAGGGCGACTGAGATATGGAACCACTGGCATAGCTTATAGGATAGGGTCATAGTGTAGTCTGTAAAGGTAAGACTGCTCACCTTTCAGGAGAAATGGAGTGTACAAATGTTATTTTTGAGATTATTTTTGTATTATGAAGTTTACAAGTAGTATATATAAAGTAATTTCTACCTTTAAAACATGTAAGTAATTTTAATATTCCCACCCCCCATTTATTTAATATAATTTGGGTTTTTGATACTTTAAGATGGGTCCAGTCTGGTTCAGCACGAAGTATCGCGAGGCTACCGTCTAATTTCTACAATTAACCTCTTGACTTACCATTTAACCTGGCTATGTTTTACCATTTAAATTCAGGTCAAAATACTTTATGCACAAGTTTAGTTTAACTGATATAACTTCTATAATATATTTGCAATTTCAATGCCCTAAACAGCATTTGTATGTCTTGCTAAATTATCATTTCTTCTCCTCCCTCTTACTCCCATTTGCATTCTTCCTCCCTCATGTTTCCCCTCAATCTACCTCCTCTATCGTCCTTCTCTCCTGGCACTTCCCTTTAGCCTTTATTTATCTCTTTTTCTCTCCCCTCCCTCTTATATTATTCCCCCCATATCTTTCAGTTTATTTCTCTTCTTATTCTTCCACACAATGTGTGTTTTTATCACAGCACATTATGCTATTATAGTGTTGATTTGCCCCATAACGTTTTTGTTTTTTCTCGATGATTTTCTTACTTTCAAAAGGTTTATCTAGTTTATTATTTCTGATACCTTTATTTAGTTCAACACTTTCACTATCATAATTATCAGAAAAATCTATATCCTCATTATCACTATTATCTAATAAATCCTTTTCACTGTCAGAATCACAAAGTATATGTGTCATTTTTTCGTCAGTTAGCCATTTTTTAGGCCGAGAAACTTTCTGTTTACTAGTTAATGCCATTTCATAGCTTTACTGTACTAATAATTGAGTAAAATCTCTTCGTAAAAAAAAACCTATGTGAAAGTTTCTGTTGAAATATAAGGAATAAAACTGGCAAGTTTTATCCATACAGCTCCTGCCATCTATGAAGTGTAGCAAGAACACAATGTGCGAGCACTGCTCTTCAACGTACGTCAAGGGGTTAAAAGACAAAATATTAATTAAATTATCTATTAGGAATGAATGTTTGCACAATAAATATTTTGTTAAATGCTCACCTTGATTTATTGTGTGACTACTGAGTGAAGTATATTTTATATTTGAAAACCAGGAAAATGTCTTATCTATTGTCATATTTCAATATGTTTGAACTTTTGTGACAGTTCAAGAAGCCATTAGTTATACTCTCATGTACATATATTTTAACTCTCAAGTTTCAGATGTACTGAAGGGAGGAGTCACTGATAATTACAAAATGTTGGTTAATGCAATAAAGCCCTATATTTACCTAATTACAAAATAGTTGACTGAAAGAAGTACAGTGTATTTTTATATATCTTAAATTAATCTGCTATTTCCCTTATAGTTGCACTAATTTATTGTAACATAAGTTTAAGGTATTCACTACTGAATAGTCATTACATGGCTACCATTGTGCCAACATACATCCATCGTCTGAAAGCGATAGAGCATGCCAGAAAGTGGTGTTCTGTACGTGATAGTAAACTTACATTAAAAAAACACAAAGATAAATACAAGCACAGTTATTCTGAAAACTGTAAAGTCAGCACTTGTTAATCAAAAGTTTTCTTTAACCACGTCCAAACCTATAGTTATTTTTTACCCTGGACTTTACAATGTGGACATTATTATTGTTCTGACTTTTCTCCTTATAATGGCGTCCAAATAATTATTTCACTTCCGCTCAATAGCTCTGAATCTAGCTATGGTGTTCAGAAGGTAACACTGCTCTCTCTATCAGCCTAACTAAACACTCGTATAACTTCTCCACCAATTTCTTGTCCAGCTGGCGAAGAGGCGTTGGAACAAACCGGGTCACAGAGGCAGTACTCGCTCATAGACTTTGAGCTGATCCGTGTCATCGGCCGTGGTAGCTACGCCAAAGTGCTGATGGTGGAGCTTAAGAAGACTCGGAGAATATACGCAATGAAGGTCATCAAGAAGGCACTGGTCACAGATGATGAGGTAAACTCAACTCACTATTTCTCTTAACGGTGTTGTTTAGATAGCTGAGATATTACAAATCAAATGTTGCGCTTAGGTTAAATATTGACTAAACCTTTTTTAACATATTGTTCTGTCATTTATGTTTTCCTCCTCCTCTGTTTGTTCTCCTACTGCCAGACAGTCCCACCCACTAACGTTATAAACCCGCTTGATTTTGGGCATTTAGGAATCTTTGTTTGACCTTGCAAGTACCTTGATATTATTTCATTTAATAAATACAATAGAATTGTAGAAATTAAATCTCAAATAAAAGTAATAAAAATCTCAAACATATTTACAAAAAAACTTCACTATTTCGATGTCCTATGACATCATCTTCAAGGGGTGGTAGACTGAACAGAATGTAGGTTCCAGTGATTCTCTTTCAGCACCTCATATCACTACCCGTTATACGCTTGTTACACTAATGTGCTAAGGACAGGGAAGGTGTAATCTAGATGAATTATACCTGCAATTGTGTTGAGTGAGTTTGTAAAACCATTAAGGAGTAACCACCCTGTGTACACCAGTTGTATTCGAACCCTGATCTCCACGTTATCGGCAATCTAGTCTATTGCGAGGGTGAGATCTTAGACCATTCGGCCACCAAAGCAGGTCTTGTAATTGTATACTAATTAGCGGCATATAATTTTACTCCCCTAAACCCTTCATTTAATATAATTTTTTAAAAACAAAGCTGAGTATACCTATGTTGTTAACACCTCCTTTGCTATGTTTGCAGGACATCGACTGGGTGCAGACAGAGAAGCACGTGTTTGAGACTGCGTCGAACCACCCATTTCTTGTGGGGCTGCACTCTTGCTTCCAGACGCCGAGCCGCCTCTTCTTCGTGATCGAGTTTGTCCGCGGGGGTGACCTAATGTTCCACATGCAGAGACAGCGCAGGCTGCCAGAGGAACACGCAAGATTCTACGCAGCGGAGATCAGCCTGGCCCTCAACTTCCTCCATGACAAGGGTGATTGAGCGCGCACAAATACTATTTAGGGATTGGTCACTTTAATTCTTGAATCATTACGAATATTCGAGATTTGAGGGAAAGTATCAGAATGTTTTAGAGCTCTAATACTGATCATTTATGGTTCAGACCTAATATAATTCTAATAAAAATGTAATAACTACACCCCAGACACTAATTAAACACTTAAATAAATGTATGAATTTTATAACACACATTATATGAAAATTAATCGATATTTAGTTTACTTAATCTATGTCACTAGGTACTTGAAAGTTCATTGCTACACTTAACAAAAGTAGGCAACCTATCCCTATCTTGAGCTAGTTCTACCCAGTCCACCTCAACACACCCTATCCCTATCTCGAGTTAGTTATATCCATTCTACCTCGTTACAACCTATTTCTTTCAGGTCCATTCTAATGTTATCCTACCATCTGCGTCTAGGTCTTTCGGATGGTCTCTTACCTTTGGGTTTTCCAATCAATGCCCTGAACAAGGTTTTAGTTTCTCCCATTCACACTACATCTCCTGCCCACTGTAACCTACGAGAACAATGTCTTATGGCAAGTACAGGGTATTTAACTCATCATTATATAACCTCCTCCACTCCCCACTACGCGTAGCCTAATCCCTTTTTGGACCAAATATTCCTAAGCCCCTTGTTTTCCAACTTTTTTTTTTTATGTAAGGTAAGAGACCACGTTTTTGCAGCAGAAACATGTACAGTGAATATAAGAGAGACTAGGAGAGTGGAGGACATGAGAATGAAGTTTGTGAGGAGCATGTTAGCTGTCACGAGGAGAAACAGGATTAGGAATGAGGTTATCCGGGAAAGACTGGGGGTACATGAGATAGTAGAGGAAGCAAGACTGAGGTGGTATGGACATGTAATGAGAATGTTGGAGTACATAATATAGTAGAGGAAGCAAGGGTGAGATGGTATGGGCATGTAATGAGGATGTTGGAGTACATGAGATAGTAGAGGAAGCAAGACTGAGATGGTATGGGCATGTAATGAGGATGTTGGAGTACATGAGATAGTAGAGGAAGCAAGGCTGAGATGGTTTGGACATGTAATGAGGATGTTGGAGTACATGAGATAGTAGAGGAAGCAAGACTGAGGTGGTATGGGCATATGATGGTAGAAAAGGAGAAAATACCAAAGAGATTGATGGAGAGAAGGTATGTAAGGAAAAGACCGCGGAGGAGCCCAAGAAAGAGCTGGTAAGAGCAGATAACAGTAAGAGAGTGCAAGTGATAAAAGGAGAATGGTTGAAGGACAGAGCAAGATGGAGGGATTGTACTAAGCTGACCTGACCACAGGTTGATAACAGTTGATGATGATGTTCACAACATTAACATGAACGTAAACAAAATATGTTTTCTTGAAAGAAGTGTAATGCTAAGCATTAGGAAATCATAAAATTCAAGTATACTTCTACATATAACATATTGTGATTTTTAAAGAAAAACCTTTTAAGTTTGATATATACAATCTAAATTTAGAAGGTTTTAACCTGTTAATTTTATACCAGGTATAACTTATTTGGGTGACCTGGTGGTCTAGGGGTAAGGTATCAGACTTCTTTACTGGGGTCCGGGGTTCAATCCTCGGTCCCGGCACTGATTTATCTGATTACCGAACCCTTCCTTCACCTCTGACAAGACTTGTATTAATCCCAAATTGTGAATGTGGGGAATGCCAGGCCTCCACCGTGGTTCGGATCCCACGTTAAACTGTAGGTCCTCCATTTCATCTCACAATCACCCTACCGTTACACATTAGCATGTGCGTATAACCCAAACTGGTAGTAAGATGCAGTGTTATTAATAATATAACTTAATTACACTTAAGACTCTTAATTATTATATTGCTTTTTATTATGTAAAAAAAGGTTTTAACATGCACTAATATTTCACAAGTTAAATTCATAACACCTTTGAAAATGCCTTAAGTGACAGAAAACCAAATAATTATCCACATAATATTCAAACAATATGGAGTGTAACTGTTATAATTCATGTTAATATCTATAAAAGGTAATGAATAGGTTAAAGTAGATCTAGTAATTATTCTAATTGTCGGCTTTATATGAAAATCTAACAGTAGTTTTCTGCTGTTTGAGAGGAGATTGGTATTTGTTAGCATACCTAGCTCTTACCTGAAAGACTGGGGTTTGTCCTCTAACTAGATCAATGATTCACATTTTTTTTTATTTTGAGGAATCCTTAAATTATTTAATAAAATCTCAAGGAGCCCTTACCAGGCTGACACTTATCAGTTTCGACTGTGGTGGAGCTGGCTCTAGACGGGGATAGATGGCGTACATTTGTAAATGCGTCAATGACATTTTGAGTTCCTTATGCCAATGTGTATTGCCTACTTATATTTACTAATTATTGTCCTTTGTTACTTGAACATTGTCTTGCATTGTTATCGATAACTTCTCTCCTTCTGATACACGAGTTCTGTTAACATAAATCCAAACTGTCCAATAATCATGGGCAGATCAATTAAAAGCAAGCTTCCACAAATCCTCTCTTAATCCCAAACACAGGCTCGTGGAATACTGGTTGGGAATCACTGATTTAAATGCTAGGTGGGTTTAGTAATAAATAAAGTTTTTAAATATGCGCAGGTATAATCTACCGAGACTTGAAGTTGGACAACGTCCTTCTGGACCATGAAGGTCACATCAAGCTCACAGATTACGGGATGTGCAAAGAAGGCATCAGGCCAGGTGACACCACATCCACCTTCTGCGGCACGCCCAACTACATCGCTCCGGAGATACTCCGGGGAGAGGACTATGGCTTCAGGTGACGTGCATTAAATTTCTTTGTGTAATTAGTATATTGATTGCTCCAGTAAGAACTGACAAAGAAAGTAAAAGAACTGTAATTATTATTGATCAAACAAATAAAGGAGTGTTGTCAAATGTTACACCCATAGGGTGTGTATTAATTACATTTGAGATAAAGATAACTACTTCTAAGATTGAGGACACCCCTGTTAAACGCCATGGTAAGATCCTCCATTATGAACAACAGTAGATGAGTGGTTGATAAACTGTTCATCCGTACCTGCTACATTTTCAACTGATCTGCTTGCTTTGCTTGAAGATAATTTTTTTTTTGATGTTAGGCAACAGGTAAAATTAAAAACTAAAACAATTAATGGAGTAAACAAGTAATTATTTATTGAACTGTTAAATACTAATCAACACAATGTTTGTTGTTAATAGTTCAAATGAATAAAGTTGTATTTTATGACTCAGACGAGTTGTATCCACTTCACTTCTCACTCAGGATTGATGATGACATTAAAATGTTGAAAGATCTCTCTAACTATTAATACATTTTAATAAGGAATGGTAAACAACTTGGACAACTTTATTTAATTTCATACATAATATTATTATAATTATTATTATAATAGGGCCATTCATTGGGTCACTGTTCACCTGATATTCTGAAGTCTTATCCAGCACCACATTTCAAAGATCTCCAAGTATTTCTTTTCCATATTCCTAAGGATGTGTACAGAAAGAAAGCAGGTCCCCTGCTCTCAGATTACCAGCGCTGATCGGTGCTGACCTGCGTCAACAATGAGAGTGTATGTACAGACGGGACCATTCAAAGTGAAAGCAGGTTCGCGCTTGTAACCGGCTGGCACCAACAAGTTTACTGGAATGAACATTTAATTCTTTTTTAGTTGTCGGCACCGAAAAATGTGTTCTTAAAAATAAATGGTAGATATTGTATCCTATGTATGTGTGTGTATATATATACACACATACACATTGTATTTATTTGATATAACTCGTTCAACTGTAATTTAAAACTTGCGTAAATGAATTGTCTCCCCGCTGACTCTTTCGGATTCTACCACTTAGTCTAAATTTTGGCTAATGAAATAAATGTTGTGAAATCAACTTTAATTCGTTGAGCTAAATTAGCTGGTCTTTTGGTTGGTTTCTTATGTTCCTCCGTTTTATAAATTCAACGTACACTTCAATTGGTTGTTGCTCAAAGCCTTCTTTATCTAAAATGGTGTCGTGTATTGAGAAACTCTTTGTTTGTCTCACTTCTTGTCATTAAATAAATGATTCTCTACATAATCCTTTTACTACCACAAAATATTGGATGTAGATCGGCATTATTTATTTTCAATTTTGGATTAAAACTCTCAAGAAGTAAAAAAAAAACTCTTTATCAGTTGATGTATGAACTGGACAGCTTATTGGTGGAAATATCTAGTGACAACTGGCAGGATTTTAGGCTTTCATTTGCATCCTTTTTTTTTACACCTACACACGCTGGACTTGAGCGATGACTGGCACTATAAATCTTTAAGCAGGAAGCCTGTTTTCTGTACATACCTTAAAGGTCCAAGTTTCTGCTCCATACAGTGTGAGATGCACCAATATAGCATTTCATCAGTTTCTTTTTCAGTTCCAATGTCAACTTGCTGGTCAACAGTAACCTCTTTTGGTTGAAAGCATCCTTGGCCATGGCAAGCCTCGACCTTATTTCCTTGGTGCATCCTTGGTCGGCATTCTTCCCAGATACTTGAACTGCTTGCTATATGTATTCCAAATCATGGTTTCATGGTTTCCAATAACTAATATGTTCTCAAGAAGGTTTAGGAAATGTGAACAGAAACTTATAAAAGGGATGAACACAATATGGACTTTACAATGAAAAGAAGAACACAGTTCACACTTTACACTGCTGCCACTGGACAAAGAGGTAATGGTTGTCTCTTGAAGAAAATTAGTCTATAAATTTCCATTTTCTCCCTTGGTTTTTTTTTTCTCTCATAGAAAGTTGTGTTACGTGTTTCGCATTACCTCCTGATGAGTTCCGATAGAATGAAACCTAGGTCGGGGGATTGGGCGGTGATGATCAATTTTCTTTAAGAGGCAACCATTACCTCTTTGTCCAGTGACAGCAGTGTAAAGTGTGAACTGTGTTCTTCTTTTCATTGTAACAGCCATATTGTGTTTGTTCCTTTTATATGTTTTTATCCACTTTTCATGTACCTTCTTCAAAATATAATACAATTACCTCATAAAGTAAAAAGAGGTTTTCCTTCTAGATATATAATTTTCTCAAGTGTTACATGTTTTGATTCAATACGTTGCTTTCTTCCTTTTTAACTATTGTTTTTATTATTTTAACAGTAACATTCTTGTATTGTCTCACTATATCTTTACTTGTTAACTCTATTAATTTTTTTTCTAACATTTGTGTTTTTAAATTCTAGTTATTGTCTAATCTCAAGAAAACTGTAATATTGCCTCTTTAAATGTTTTCTAAAATTCAAAGTAATTTTATATATTTTGACAAACATTTTCCCTTCCAAACTAAATACTACAATTGGATTGTTGTGTCGTCTTTTTTTTTTTTTTTTTTTTTTTTTTACTAAGCCTGCTTTCTCATATCTCAGGGTGTGATAGAATCCACTGGGGATGTATAATGTTATTTAGGCTTTGAAGTTGTATTATGTCACTGGTAGGGACATGCAAAATTTGCATTCGCGATAAAACGAATTTTTACATGAATTCTAGCTTTTTTTTAAAAACAAAAAAAACAAACAATTTCTTTGTAATTTGGCAAATACCACATCATGAAACATAATTTTCAATGCGGTAACATTGGTGATAGCACTATACCAGGGCTATCGTTTTATATGAATAGTATCCGTTTTTACTTATTTTATAGGTATAAAATGGATCACAGAGAAAATTAGGGTTTTCAGGATTTCTAAGCTTTTTTTATATCCAAGGTTAGCATTAAAAATCACGATTTCTACTTTTAAACATTACGATACCTAAATTGTAGGTCCTCCATTTCATCTCACAATCACCCTACCCATTACACATTAGCATAAGTGCATATGACCCAAATGGGTAGTAAGACGCGGTGATAGTAGTAATAATAATAATAATAATATTTATTCTTGTAATCTTCTTTTTTTCCCCATCCTCATTACATGACCATATATCACCCTTGCTTTATCTAATATCTCATGTACTCCCTTTGTCCTTACCCCTTCCCTGGTTACTTGATTCCTAATTATGTTCCTCCTGGTGAAGGCTCTTTATGGCTTCCCTCCCCCCCCCCCCCCCCCACCCCCCTCCCGGTGTGTGCATATGACCAATATATCACTTCCTTACACTTCAGGGGTTCTCTATTCCATAACAGGTGTCTTAAACACCCAATGAGTGATTTGTATTTGTAATCATAATACTTGCACAGCAGTACTGTAATGTTGTTATGTTTATAGTGTCGACTGGTGGGCCCTAGGAGTGCTCCTCTATGAGATGCTGGCAGGGAGGAGCCCTTTTGACATTGCTGGAGCCTCTGAAAACCCTGACCAAAACACTGAGGACTACCTATTCCAAGGTCAGCTTTGCCGGGTATTTACTTTCCACAAGGGAATCAAATGGGATGACCAAACTTTTCATGTGACCATTGATAACATTTAACTGTATCATCAACCACTTCAGTGGTCAAATAGTTCAAGGCGTTATTCTCTCAATATAACGGACTGATGATTACCGGGAAATTAAGGATCGAATAGCGATCAAGGTGTACCAAGGGTGATTTTTCATATAGTGGTTCCACACAAATGTGAGTACACTTACTCTAAATTCAACCTTCCTCAGTCCTTAACATATATGCATATTTAGTACATATGTGTACAACTCAAAAAAGTAGTAAGCTTTATAAAAAAAAAATTGCTTCAGGTACTAATTAAATCGAGATGCAACCAGTAATAGAGGGGGAAGGTAGGTCTAAAATCCTTAATACTCTACTTAATATATATATTATGGTAATATATATATATCTACCATATTATATTTGGAAGAAGGTAAAGGAAAGGTGATGTAAAACATTTAGAACTTAACTCAACAATTTTTATACTAATTAATTTGATGAATTTTGAGGTATTATTGCATAGCAAATAACATTACCTCACTATTTTCTTTTATCTGCCTTAAAAAAATATAATTTTTACTACAAAATTAAATTCATTAAAAAACTTAAATTTATGTGATTATAATTTTTGTTCACAGTACATTTTAATTCTTAGAATTAGATATTTTTAAACATGGCTTATTCGTGGATATATTATAGAAACTCAACTTTTAATAAAAATATTTCTTGATATTATTCAAACTCGAATCAAACTTATTGCTTTCATTCAAACTTGAATATAAGTAAAATATGCCTTATTGGACATCCCTAGTTATAAAACGCCATCACAAATGTCACCACTATATATATATAAACCCCAATTTCCATAGGAAGCCCACTTTCTAACACCACATTGATTGAAAGAGACTCAAATTTGACATTGTATAATATGTTTTATTTGCTTTACTAATTAAAAAGTTGATCAAAAAATGAATCAAAAGCTTTCAATAATAATAGCTTGCAGACTACTTTATAACTGATATTTATATTATTAGTTTAATGGATTAAGAATTTAAATACAATTGTTATTTATTTCCGCCATTGTGGCAACATATGTTACCAGTTTTCAAACCGCAAGCTTCTTATGTAAATCGGACTGTATTTTGTGTTTTCCCCCTCAGTTATCCTGGAGAAGACGATCCGCATCCCTCGTTCCCTGTCTGTGAAGGCAGCCTCCGTGCTCAAAGGATTTCTGAACAAGAACCCTGCGGACAGGCTTGGGTGCCATAGAGAGACAGGCTTCCTTGACATCGTAAACCACCCTTTCTTCAAGAGCATCGACTGGGAGCTGGTAAGATCATATTACAACTATGGGTGGACCTTTTGAGTCCTTAGATACTTGGATTCCTTAAGGATATTAGAAATTAGACTGCAATACTTATAAAGTGTGTTAACACCAACATTGTTGTATGGATGGTAAGAGTGGGTTTGTCAGGAGAAACACAAGAGCAAGATGGACGCAGTTAGAATGAGATATTTAAGAAATTATATATCTATAAGGAAAACCTCTTTTCACTTTATGAGGTAATTTATTATATTTGAAAGAAGGTACAGTAAAGGTTGATAGAAACATTATAAGGGGACGAACACAATATGGCTGTTACAATGAAAAGAAGAACAAGTTCACACTTTACACTGCTGCCACTGGACCAAGAGGCAATGGCTGCTTCTTGAAGAAAATCATTCTTTACACATTTCCATTTTCTACCTTTGGTTTTTTTTTCTCTCTCATAGAAAGTTGTGTTACGTGTTTGTCACTCCATTCTGATGAGTTCTGATAGAATGAAACCTAGGTCTGGGGATTGGGTGGTGACGATCGATTTGCTTTTAGAGGCAGCAATTACCTCCTTGTCCATTGACAGCAATGTAAAGTGTGAACTGTGTTCTTTTATTGTAAAAGCCATATTGTGTTCGTCTATTTTATATGTTTCTATCCGCCTTTCCTATACCTTCTTCCAAATATAATATATTTAAGAAATTTATATGCAAAAACTCGTATGGAGGGAGTCAATAAGGAATGGGTGTTGAAGGAGTGTGGTTTAATAGGGAATCCAATGGAGCAATGCGAAAGAACCGTCTTGTTGACTTAGGCATGTTGAGAGGATTAGTGTGGATCGAAGTGATGAAGCAGATATATGAAGGTAGAGTGTGTTGATCAAAGGGTCATATAAGGCATGGCTATCTGTTTTAGACGAATTGGTGAAAAATATAAACATTCAAGAGTTTTAAGAATAAAAGAGCATGTATGACTCGGTGTATGGATGTGGTTGAAGCGAAGGGAGTATACAAGGATAGGGAAGTGTGGAGAAAGTTAGTGAGGAGGGATTAAGTACGGATTTGCTGTTTTTTGACCTGTGTGTGCACAATGATGATGGTAGAACAGAGAAAATCAAAGAAAATTATAGAAATGAAATATATAGGAAAAAACCCACAAGGGAGGTCAAGAAAAGATGGGAGGAGCAGATAATACAAAAGTGTGTAAGTGAGAGGAGAAAATAGAATTAGTTAAAGGAAGAAGAATGGTAGAAGCATAAAGATGGAGGCATTTTACTAAACTGACCCGGCCACAGGCTGTTGTTGTTGTTGTTGTTGATGATGATGATGATGATGATGATGATGATGATGATGATGATGATGATGATGATGATGCATAGTAAGGAAACGGCGCAATTAGGTACAATGTATTTATTAGAAATTTGAGGATAAACATATTTATAAAGTCCATAAAAAACCAAATAATGAAAGAACAAACTCAGCAACCAGACCCCTGTCCATTAATTTATAACTTGGTGAATATAAAAAATAACATGCAACTACTCATTCTTTTTTCCAAAGCCAGCTTTAGAATTAATAGGATAAAAGTAAGCTTATTATGTTTTCTAAAGACTTGGATTTGGATTCTTAAATGAGTAGATTTGGCCCATCTCTAGGTACAACATACACATTTGGGTGCCATCGACACATTTACATCATTTAACACTTATTCGTAAATTATATTGACGAGAGCTGGTACAATCATATTGAGGTGTATAGTCTAGATTGTTGTTGATAACCATCCATTTAGGAGCTTTTCTGAAAGTAGGTATAACATTCTGTTGCAGTAAACATGGTCTCATGAGTCATGTATCATATGTTAGTATAAACTTGATAGAAGGTAGGTAATCTATTAAATACCTATGACAAATCTAACAAGCTTGATTTTGATTTCCATAAACTTTTAAAAATATTATCTAAGTTCTTAAAAAATTTAAATTTCTTCTTTGGCTATCATCGTTAAGAAATAGAGGAGTTGTACAGACATTTTAAAAACCTTGGGTAATCCAAGTTTATGATAAATTTAATCTCATCACATTACAAATCAATACAAACTTAATGAATATATATTTATACAAACAGTTTGTGATGTTTGTTTGTTTCTGAGATAAATTGAGACACCTGGCAACACTACATATTTTTTCTCATTGACATAATCTGATTCTAATCAATTCCTTGTTGATTCTTGAAGTTTAGTAAAGTTTCTTAATATAGTGAACAGAATGTACCACAATTTTGTAATTTATCACCTGATTAATAGCCAGTTTTTTCTTCTTTAATGTCTCAATAATTTCTAGTTTTTATTTTACGTTTCATAACCTTTTTTTCATCATTCACTCAACCTTGGTGATCTTTAGATAGAGGTTATCCTGAGTTCAAACTCAATTGGGTCGACAAATATTCCTTGTTTAGATAAAAAACCTGTGGCACAACTCCTTTCTGAGGAAAGTAAAGCTTTCGGCCCTATGTTAATTGTGGCGTGTAGAAGAACCCTGGAAGGAATGTGAAATACCTTTCCCAGCAAAATTGGTAGTTACTTTCACTCTCGCTTATAGAAATACATTGAGCAAAAAAAAATTGGTAATAAATAAAATTATAGAAAATTAGTAAAATGGTAGAGTGCAAATAAAAGTGTATCCTCGGTCCCGGCATAGATTTATCTGATTACCAAACCCTTCCTTCACCTTGACAAGACATCTTGTGAATGTGGGGAATGCCAGGCCTCCACCGTGGTTCGGATCCCACGTTAAACTGTAGGTCCTTCATTTCATCTCACAATCATCCTACCATTACACATTAGTGTAAGTGCCTACAACCTGAACGGGTAGTAAGACGCTGCTAATAATAATAATAATAATTAATGATTACGTCTTGCATTTTATTACCACTGCACGTGTTTTCAAACCGTGAGTCATAAATTAAACTGTGAGATGAGGTATGGAATGTTTTTGGGTTTTTATTAACAGTTGATAAACAAACTAATTTTATGACTTTTGGCAAGTTTCAAGACGATGACTGTAATATTTGATTCTCACTTGGAATAGCACACTAAAAACTTGAAACATAATTACTCTGGTTGAAACATTTTATGGCTCTAGCTCAAACTGAAACGCTGTTCTAATTTTGGTTTATGTCTACACTCTTCACTCGATGTTTCCCCGGAGTTGTGAAAACTTTCCCAAATTATTAAATCTTGGAGACTAATTGATTTCTAGTTGGTTTTTAACTGCCATCTCTTTAATTTTATTTTCACTTTAACCTTTTTTTTTTAAGCCGGATAAAGTATGAAATATTTTCAAAGCCGTATTGTAATTCAATTTATGTTACACAGGGGATTTATCCTAAATTGTTTCCCACTCTCCCACCCCATGGATGCAGGTGTATTTTCTATTTCATAACCTTCTAAACCATGATTTTTTAAACTAAGATGAAGTTGACAAATATTTGAAGAAGTCTTTAAGGTTCAACATCTTTTCACACTCTAAAGCCTAGTAGGCACTACCAAACATTTCCTCGGAAACATTGTTCGCCAACATGTTGCCCTGGTTTTAGAAACAGTTGGGCAACATTTTTTTCATGTTACCTTTGTGTTTCCCAGTAGAGAAAACTTGTTTCCCATGATCCATTTTAAATGGGTTGCAAGGAACAATATTGGCTAACATTTCTGACAACAAGCAACGTGGCCTACTAGGTGAGATTGCTGATCTAAATCGTGTGTCTCTTTTTAATATCCTGGAACCAACCATTTGTAAATTAACTTCAAAATCTGTAGGAGACATGCGAGTGAAGTTCCTATAACCACCGCCGCCTTCGAGCTTCAGTTCTGTAGGAAGCTTATTTGCATAGTACGAATCATTTTGAAGCACTGTACGAACCCACCAACGTTTTCTTCTTCTTTGTCTTCTTAAACAGCTCATAGCTAGATGCAAAACACAAACCATAGCATCATCTCCTCAGCAGACATATTTCACTCAACTGAACTTTGTACTTGAAACAACTGTTTTATCATTGTTGTCCGGACGTGAAACAATGTTTCTTTAATTTTTGCCAACAATCCGTTTCCCATGTTGGCCAGCAGTTGGGGAACAGTGTTTCCAGTCCGTACTAAGCTTAATAGTCATTTAACATGTCTTGAGCTAATAGCTACTGAAACCTAACATGGTAGAGACCCTAAACAACACCTATTTCACAAGTACTTCAACCAAGATTCGAACTGGAATCTCCCAGTAATCCTCTGAGTAAGTTGACCACAATTTAGACATATACCTGTTAGTCCTCGTTAGAGGCGATTTTTAAATACTGATATAGGTAGGTAGAGTCTACGTTATTTGGTGATGTGTTGATACTCCATCGCAATTAAATTGTTTGCTTACTCTCAGTAGAGCTAGTGTGTTTGACTCTGACCTTTGAAGTCAAGGTTCAAATCATGGAAAGGTGCACCAAAGGGTGTTTGTTTTATTTCATATGTCAAGGTAATTGTACATGCATGTGTGTGTGTGTTTTGCATGCATATATGCATTATTAAACTATATTAAAAAAATTAAATTAGTCACATTACATAAATCACACATAATATCGGTTTTCATAAAACTCCTTCATTTTCTGGCAAGTTTGTTTATGGTCATTTTATCTTGTCAATGTTGGAATACCTTCAAAATGAACATATCTATTGAAACGGAAGGGGGAGAGGGGGGATACACATAAATTTAGTACATTAATTCAGAAGGAATAACAAAGAAATATACAGCATCGCTGTATGTCGTAAAGTTCTCCTGTACATTTAGAGCAAACAAAAAAACAGTAAAGGAAATAGTGAAAGTTTAACAAATGTGTTTAAAACATTCTTTGGAATCTTGAGCAACTTTTTGTTGATTCATGATGGAATTTCATGAGGTTCTTTACTATATCTCACGAGGCCATGAATAATACAAAACCATCCACACATGACACGCAAAATAACTGTAGTCGCAAGGGGACTTAGGTCTCAGAGTTCAAAAATCGTGTATATGCCTATTATTTGAATTTTAACTTTTGCCAGTTTCAAAATAATAATGCAACTCACCTGATAGATAGTTGAGAACATTTATAATATGACTTATTTCTCATTTTCTACTAAAACCATACATTTCTCCCTTATGGCACTACAGTCTAACTTTCATAAAAAGGGCCTTATTGTCAGCTACAAAAGTTATTGCGGTTCGATTTTTGTGGGATGCCCATTATTTTAAAACTGGAAACTCACGTTGCCTCAACGATGGAAATAAGAATATTATACAATTTAGTTAAATTAAAAATCTTAGCTTGGATCTACTTTCATGTATTCATAAGACAAGCCATATGATCTGCAGGTGTCACTTTTGATAGATATTATCCATATTAGGGGTCTGCGATGCTTTGTTAAAATCTATATTGACTTGAATTTTATATGATTCAATTCAATAACTTGAATCAAACCAAACTAGAAAAAAAAATCGACAAGGTATTAAGCCCTTGCAAATCTGACAATGTGCCTGAAATATGTTAATACATTTTTAATATCAATTCTTGTGAGGTAAAGTAAATGTGTATTAATTATTAAAATATTGACCAGAGAACAGGCCACATTTTTTTTGGGTACCAAATCAGCCTTTATAAAACTTTCACATAGCCTATGATCGCACTCTTTGGGTGATACGTAACACATGTTTTAACTTTGAGGACTGAAGATGTATATTAAAATAGTTTATAACTACAACAATAGATTGTGCTCTTTCCCCCTTAACTCTGACAAGGAGAACTATTGTTGCATGAACATGTTGAAGAATTCTCATTTATAAATAAACCAGGAGATGATTTGATTTGATAATTATTCCAAATTGCAAATAATTGCTTCAATTCAAGATTAGGTTTAAAGTCAAAAAAATGCTGCTTCACAGATGTTTAATCAATACCTGTAAAATAACAATAATAATGTAATAAAATGTTTGTAAATTTTTTTCCCCTAAAAAATATGTTTATATTCTCAAAAAAAGGTTTTTCTTCTGTAAATTGGACTATACATTAATAAATTTGGTTGTTGTTGACATTCACTGCACATCTTAGACTAATGTGCTCTGAAGTATGTAAATCCAAAGATGAACCTTGTGCTCACATATGTAGTTAGTGTATGTATGTGTGTAATGACTCTAGACTCGTTAAGTTGTTTTATTACGAGCGTTAGTGAGACTGGCAATGACTCAGAGGTTCCATGTGGTCTCGAGCGGTCTTGATGGATTTACCACCTCTCAGATGGACTTCACATTTCACACACACGAGTTATTTCTTCTACTGAGCCTACAGTATTTACATAGGGATTTTTGCATTGGGAAAATATGCTTTGAACTTATTCTTTGTTGGGGTTTTTTATCTCTGTATTTTATATGTTAATAGTTTTTTATATACATATAAATGTGATTAACTTGCATTTTTTTTAATTATAAAAAGATCTCCTTAAAATATGAAAATAAACTCCATGGTGTGAACTCGCGAGTTATACTGACCAGGCGGCTGCCGCTGTTAGAGACGATAGTGCCAACTTTTGTGGATAGAGGGTGTCATGTGGTCAGCACAAGCCATCCAGCTGTTAATCTCAGTTTTCTAGACCAGAGCTGCTACTTATTTATTAGAGTATCTCCTCATTTGTCCTCACTAGGTTGAGTTTGACCTTATTACAGACCCCCACCTATTAACAAATACAACTGGAAGCACCAGGGCTCAATCCCAGGACCTCTTGATCTGTAGCCAGGAACTTTGAGTTGTCTTTTAGTAAAAATCAAGCATGAATGTATCTCATACATAAAGCATTAAAAAGATATTTCTATTATTATACTCTTCAGCTAATTTGAAATGTTTTTTGTCGCAGATAATTTAGTCTTTTTTTTTTAATATCTATGAAATAATATTATACCTTTCATTGACGACAAATAAAGTACAAATATTTACTTTTATTTTCAAGCTTATGTCAAACTTGTCAAGGAGCCAGTATTCCGCATCACACATGATCTCATATGTCACTCATTGACATATTTGAGATGGGATGTTATCTTGTAAATATATATTTTAAAGTGATCTCATCCTTCAAAGCTCATTGTTTCTTAACGTGATGATCATTTGATTATTTAGACTAATTAATTACTTTTGTCTTCTTTTTCAGATGCGCAGATCATGCAGATCAGGGGGAGATGTTGAATTTTTGTAAAAACTGATGAAATTCCATTTCTAGAAAAATAGAAAAAAAACACCCGATTAAAAGATGAATTTAGATTTCCATCATGCGTTGAGTTATAAATGGCTTAGACTCTTACAAACAGCGTTGAAAATGTAATTTAATGAGTGAACAATTTTTAAACAATTCCTTTGGTTTCGTTGTGTACCACCACATATTAATGGATTGTCTCTATTATTTGGTGAATCTTAAGCTTATGCGAAACTTCAAAATTTCGAATCTGATTACAAATCTAAATATTATTCTTTATTTGACTCGAAATTTTGAATATTTAACATTTAAAAGTTTCAAATAAAATTCAAAATTTCACGTGCGGATCAGATTTGAGATTTGTATCCGACCAAATTGAATTTAAAAAAAAATTAAAACAAAAATCAATCATTAGATAGAGAATAACAGAGATATGCGATTAAAATGTAATAAATTTCATCATATCTCAGTTAATTGGTCATTTTATTTCAATTAAAATAAAATGCCTTCATAAAATATTCAATTCAGATTATATTTTTAAAAAAAAATTCAATTGATAAGGAATTTATTTTAGGCAAGGATTGGGATTAATTTCATGATTGAAAATTGTTGTTTTTTTACAGGCTTAGCGCATTCTAAAATAATATTTTTCCCAAGCCTCGCTCTGGCTAATTTCGCTTTCCGCCAATATGTGTCTGTTTGTTTCTTCTAGCTGAACCAGAAACACATAATCCCCCCCTACACACCTCCTCTGGAGTCTGAGGTAGATTTGGATAATTTTGACCCCCAATTCACTTTGGAGCTGGTTCAACTCACACCGGACGATACGTAAGTCAACGAGTCACAGGCTCTGCTATCGAGGGAACTTCTGTACTGCTGCTGCCTACGATTTTGAAACTTCTTTTTTCATCTCTAGTTCACTTTTATTTTAGTTTTGTTATTTGAGTTTTGTTTGATCTTTTGTTCTCTCTTTTTATATATATTTTAGTTTGCCTGTGTCAAGGGGAATGGAAGCTAAGACTAGTAGCTATGCTATGTGATATTTAAATGTCTCGGAATTGATTTTATGTTATGTACCGATATCAAATTTTCTGCAACGGAAGAGCTTTCTTGTCCACTGTTGTGGCTGTCATTTCATTAATTTTGTTATAAGTTTCTACTGCTCGTGTAAACTTTAATTTTCTTGAAAGTCTCTTCTTACATTTCACATACTGTGCTACAATACGTTAACTTGCATGTATATTGGTTATTTATTATTATTTTGTCTGGAAAATGTTACTCAAAGTAATCAGACCATTATAGACATTAACTGTTCCAATAGTTACAAATTGTCTAGTGTTTTAAGCTATTGTGACTCATTTTAATCTCTTTCTTATTTAAAATAATCTAATTACTTTTCACTGAATTGTAGAAAAGATCTTCTTTGGAATTTTGTCTGTTAAAAACTTACGAATTGTAATGATTACAGCATGCCCAGTTTAGCACGAGTGTACACAGTGCATTTGCTTTCAACTGAAGTTGTTGGTAGGATTGAAAAACTTAAAACCTATTTTCTTCCCATGATAAATAAATCTTTGCTATATCCTTGCAACAGCTAAAGTTGAAAATTATTTTGAGATTTAAAAAAAAAAAATCAATCAGGCTGATTAACCAATGCTGTTTATGAAATGCAAAATATAAAATGGTATCACAAGCAAACTTCTGGTCAACTCTTCCATTCTTCACCCGCAGGCCGCTACAGTAGGTAGACGACGCTAGGCCCGGGCCAGGACACGTGTGCCGTAGCGTAGCGCTGCTCGCCCCCCTCCCCCCTTCTCCCTTGCATCATGGCCCCCGTGGTAGTTGTAGTCTTGGTTGGTTCCGCAGCTAGAGCAGAAGCAGGTGCCGCCACCGTACAAGCCTCGTCTAGAGTCGACCGAGACCTCGCCAACTTCCCGCCAGAGTTCACAGACGAGCCGGTCCATCTCACCCCTGATGACACGTGAGTAACTTGACGAGCCTCCCGGGGCTTAGCAATGGATTGTTTTGTGGTGGGGGGAGGGCACCGGTAGCTAGACTTGGCACACTCTTGCATGATCTGCTTGTAAGTTGGAATGTTAATAGAATTTTTTTTTTTTTTACTGTTCACCACATCTTATTTAATAAAATATTTTTTTTGCTTATTAAATTATAAATAACTAGTGAATCGTTCAAACAACCAATGCAGATTATTTTATTAAAATGTATTAAAAACTTTTTGCGGAGGAAAATTTATATTAAAAAAATTAGGGCTCACTCGACTTTCTAGTTAAAGATTTACTCTTCAAAGACTGTCAACTTTCCATTGATATTTAGATATCAGTGGTTAATTCTAAGCAAAAGGGGTATTTTTCCTCTTAACACAGAGTGAAGACTTTAAAACGAACCCTCTCCCAGCTCTCTATATATTTGTTGCATCACACTGCTTAAGTATAATTTAGCTGCAAAATTTTATTCGAAGATATTTACACTCTGGGTTTCCATGGTAATAAGCCACTGCGCAAACCATAAAAACAAAAACTGGGAATTAACTACGTAAATTGGAATTTTGCTGGAAGGATTTTTCGACATGCTAAACTCGCTAACCTTTATAATACGATTCAAAAATGAGGTGGCCCAATGGCTAGATAATTAAATTAATTAAAATAACCTTTATAATAAGTGTTGTTTGTCAAATCACTTCTGACACTATCTTCTAATTTCACTAATCATATTATAAAAATAAATATTTAACCATTATAGTGTACAGTCACTATTTCCCTGATCAAGGAAACTGTCAAAAGTAACTTTGGTGTTGTAAAAAATGAATCTCTGGACTAAAAGGGCTCTGTAGTTTTATCAATGTCTCACACCTACTCAAATATACGTAACACTTTGCTATGTGTCATGGCATTGCTACTTTGTATTAGTTCCTTTTTTTAAATACTTTTATATTATTTTTAAACTTATTGCACTGCTTCTAAATTTTATTTTCATTAATATTACCAAAATATTGATAATCCATGTTTTTAAAATTTGGTCTGTTAATCCTCATAATTTAAAATATTTTATAACATTCTTTAAAAGACTAGTTTTGCACCAAATAAAGTAAATATATATGTAGCACATTTAAGATGCGGTTGTAGGGGACGTAAGAATATCTGTAATGAGTTATAAAATTTAAACTCTATGTTTCTACTGGAACAATATTTGATTTATTTTGGCTTAAAGAAAAAAATATTTTTCTATAAAAACTGCAAAAACACTGCCCTTTTCTTATGTCCCCTACAACCCCACCTTAAACTAATCTCAATAATATTATTTTTAATCTATTTAATATCCATAGGGGTATGATATTTTTTTAACCACAATCAATGTTTGTGCCTGACCTCAAATAGATATATAAATAATATTGGCATAAATTACTGTGGTTAACTATCACATTAATATATTACCATCTGTTTTCATTACGGTCATCCAAAGTGACAGATGTCGGCTGTTGGCGTAGGGATATATTAGGGACTATTTCTGGTAACTTTTTGAGCTGTCATTCAAGTAAACTAAGGTCATGATATATATTAGTGATATTTGTATTTTTGAGCTGTCTTTCAAGTAAACTAAGGTCATGATAGGGATATATTAGGGACTATTTCTGGTAACTTTTTGAGCTGTCATTCAAGTAAACTAAGGTCATGATAGGGATATATTAGGGACTATTTCTGGTAACTTTTTGAGCTGTCATTCAAGTAAACTAAGGTCATGATTATACCTTAGTGATATCTTGTTTTTATGTTGTGTTTTATCTAAGTAACATCACTGAGGTATGTGTCTCTAGTAATACATTCTTATTATGGTTTGATACAAGACAAACTTACGCAATCCTATTTCCGGTGCATCATCACTACACCTCAATCTATTTTTTCTGCCGGTCTCCAAGTGATCCAAGTTTTGTTTGAACAGTTTGTACTTAGTGTACCCCTCCCGTTATGCAATCCTGTGGCATTCTCTGTTCAGACTCAGTCAGTGCATTTCCTCCATTGTGCCACTAGGGGATGATACTAGCGTGTGTGTGTCTCTCTCTCCTAGGTCACAATACTGATCAACCCCAACTTCTTCCCTTGCATCCCTCCACCCACCCCCGTATCACATCCATATAATGTCTGAGTGGAAAATGTGCCTACAGCAGTGGGGGATTAAAATAGAGGGGAGGGTAAGTCCCTTTTAAGGGAGTTTGTTTCGAATTGTTGTTAATATGGGAGGGGGATTGCTCTTTTGTTGGATTCTGTCGTCTCTTTTCTCTATACATTACTTGTCGCAATGTGAAGATATGTGAGAATTACATGCTTGTACTTTGAGCTAGTATGACATGTAGCAGTCGTCTTTCAATAGCAATCTTTTCCATTCAGAAATATGATGGTCATATGAACGTTCATTTTGGTTTCATTAAATCTTTCCCATTTGTTCATTTATGGGTGTCATAGGCCGACAAATACTACCATATAAATAAAATTAAATGATTGACTAAAAAACTCTTCTAAGAAATGTATTTCCTTTACATGGGTATTATTATTATTATTTAAAATTGCCCTTTTCTTCTTCTTTTTTTTTTTTTTTACTCTTAGAGTTAATTATTACTGAATACATATCACACTCCCCCCCACCCACCCCCAAAGTGTTTCAATAAAATATATGGGCTATAATATAAAATATATCAACTATACACAACTTTGGAAAACTTGCAAAGATTATCCAAGCAAAAAATATAATCTTTTTCTAGCAATTTTATTTTAAATATCTCTCTCAACTTCTTAAATATTATAGTAGATATATTGGGGTTTTTTTGTAGCCAAATATAAAAAAATTCTCTTTTCTAAACAGTGAGAACAAAAATAATGATCTTTTTGAATTAAAGACAAATAATAATTAAACTTAATGGGCACTTCACATGTTTCACATGTACTGTCTGTTCAAATTTGCTCTAGACCTTCATGTATGGTGTTACCATTTCATGTGTTTAGAATTGTCCAAATAGACCCAAGAAATTCTTTCCGTGATTAAAATAAAATGTTTTAATTTGAAAATGTTCCAGTTTCCAAACAAACAAACACTATGTAGCCTAATTACATTTTATTTTTTTCAGTCAACCAATTTTAACAACGGTTTTTAACTTTTTTTGAAAGGGGCAAAAACTTTCTCTCGCCAACATATTCAATGAACTTGGGGAAGTTCTACGCTTGATATTTTATTTAAAAGAATCCCGAACTATTATCCCACCCGCACCATGATTTTTAGTGTTTTGTTACAACACTCGATGTAACCAGTCTCTTGGCTCAATCCAACCATCTTTGCGGGACATTAAACACAATTTCTCTGGCACCGTCACAACTCGCCAAGCCAGACACTCCCCCAGTCATATTTCCCACGAGGCAGATAACACGGGAAACAAGCAGCTTGTAGAACCATCAGAAACTTGGTCGCAACCGTCGGGTGTACAAAACATGTACTTTCATACAGTCAAAGGAAAACCGTCTAGTGTACCATGTCTGGATTCATACCTCATTATTTTCTTCACCGGCGAACCAGATAATCTGAGACTGACTCCTTTGTCGGCGTGCTCATCTGTAAGGTTCTATTCAAAGGAAATACTCTTTATGCATTTATATGTCTCATGCCTTTAAAATAAGTCTGTTTATGCGTGAATCTTTCAGGTATGATTTTTTTTACCCTATTTGACACTAAACCATGTGTTTAGGACACATGTGTACTTGAGTATTACTGCTTATGAAGGCAAGCATCCTGGAACACTTGCCATGTGCCACGTAAATGAGAAAAAAAGCAATGTATGTTAACATCTCGAATTGGTCAGCATCGTGTAAATTTGACTCGGTTTATGGTTGGGAAGCTATCTCTGCTTCTTTTCAACATATTGTTTTGACAACACATTGTTCTACAAATCATGTTAATTCGCAGGTAACAAATGTAACCTATGGTGGGTATGTTCTTTGAAATATATAATAAATATGCACTTCTTCAAATTTCGTCTTGGAGTTTGTCCAATGTCTTAGCTATATTTTTGAAAATAGTCTTGACAATTTTGAATAAATATCATTTATTTATAAATATAATGGTATATACTACAAATTGATTGTAGAAAAATACCCAAGAGTAACAAAGTAGTGTTTATATTTTTTTTATTGTTAAAATGTGCTTGATTGAATTTATAAACATCAAGGCCATTCTCCTAAATAGATGATGTTTATAAAAAAAATCATAGAAAACTTCTCTATTATTTTAGAAACGGTCATTTAAGAACTGGGTGACCTGGTGGTTGGTGGTCTAGGGGTAAGGTTTTGGACTGTGCTGGGGGTCCGGTGCTAATAATAATAATTTAAGAACCTAGATTGCTTTACCTAAAGCAACAAACATAAAATAATATACTAAATTATTATTATTATCATCATCATCACCCACCACACCACTTACTGCCCTATCGGGTTTTTATATATATAACCATAATAATTACACCAATGTGCTAGGGATGAGTAAGGTAGAATTTATGTGAAGTGTACCCAAATTAATATTGAGGGAGTATAGAAAATCATTTAGGGGAAAAAAAACAGTACACCTTATCGAGATTCGAACCCCAATCTCCACCTTGTCAGCAGTCCAGTGTTATACCAGGGCTAGGAAATATTATTGCGTGCAGATCAAGTCCCATGAACACCAATTATTTCTCCACTCTACCTTTTATTATTTTTCTATCATAGACTCTTTAGTCATTTAAATCATCATCATCATCATGAACTGTTAAATCAACCTTCCTCAAATACTTTTGTCCCACCCTTCTAGGAAAAACATAGTATAATATGTAAATATACTTTTTAATTATTATATTTCATTTAGGCCTACTTATAAAATTACGGTTATGACTGATCTAATTAATCTTTAGCACAATCAAATAAAATTTGAAAGTACTTGATATATTTTGAGTTTGAAAGACAAAAAAAATTTTGGTGGTATGTGGTTTTCTTACTGATCAAAAGAAAATTGCCTCAAGATCCACCAATCAACTAGTTGCCGAACCCTGTCTTAGCCCATCAGACCACCAAAGCGGAACCTATTATTAGCAAATACATTCACAAAGTAACACTGTATTTTCGATAAAATACCATTTTATTTTAATGTTTTTAATAGCTCCTACTCTGGAGTAAAATTATTGTGAAAAATTAAATATATTTGTGTGTGTTGTTGACGTGTATGTTAATCCTTGGTTCCAGGGAAAATGTTTTAAAATAAATATGAGTGTAGTCCGGAAACATATAACTGGATCTGGTCGGTGAAAGCTTTTATGTATGTTGAAATAGGTCGCGTACCAGGAAAACCAGCTGGTGCAGAGGGGTTGGAACATGAATTTAAATTCAAGCCAAGCTCACAGTGAATGTCAGAAACACTACTTACCTTACCCCATTAGAATGCTGTCAAAATTGTTATCATAGGTGTAAAACAAAACAAAGTTGTATCTTCTTGTTGGTAAATCTAAATAACAGATGTGTTGAAAATTAAACTAAATGTATCTGATCTGCTGAAGCAATATTTGATTATATTTGGTTGGAAAATGTTTTTGTCATAAAAACAACAAAAAAGTACCATCCCCTCTTGATTGAAAAAAAAAGTATCTGTCTGCACTGATGTGTATGTTAAGGTTACATAACATTTTTTAGAAACTGCCTTAATAAACATATATTTATTTAAACCATACAAATCTCAAATTGCGTGGATTAATTTAACAAATCAGTCCAGGGACATAAGAATTATTCCATTATCCCCATTTGAAACATACAGATCAATTTTCATATAAAAGTTATTCGATCTACTCCAACATAATCCCTACATAAGTTGAGTGATCTGATAAAGACATTCCTCTTGGTGTAGTGGTCTGTGCCCCTTGTTACTGATCTTGAGGTCCTGGGTTCGACCACTGGTATTTATCCTGAAAGAACTGTTGCTATGGGTGACCTGGTGGTCTAGGGGTAAGGTGTCAGACTTCTGTGTTGGGGGGTCCGGGGTTCAATCCTCCGTCCCGGCACAGATTTATCTGATTACCAAACCCTTCCTTCACCTCTGACAAGACGTGTATTAATCACAACTTGTGAATGTGTGGAATGCCAGGCCCCACCGTGGTTCGGATTCCACGTTAAACTGTAGGTCCTCCATTTCATCTCACAATCACCCTACCATTACACATTAGCGTAAGTGCGTATAACCCGAATGGGTAGTAAGATGCGGTAATAATAATAAAAATAATAATAATAATAATAATAACTGTTGCTATGGTCACCATGGTCTGGTTAGTTAGGCTTAAGTTAGGTTTAAGATTTCCACCTTTACAATCACTCTCATCACATCTCATTGTGAGTATGTTGTGTAGACGACCTCCAAGGGGCAACACTTTGTTCCCAAAGATTGGCTGTAAGTCTACATACAGGGGCAACCGAACTAGATACTGCATCTTTCACTGTCAAATAGTTCATACACTAGAAACAACTTTGGATAAATATTATCATTACTTATATAATAAGAAAAATATGGTAAAATGCTATCAACGTTGACCACGAAAAAATGTGTTTGTATTTTCTGAAGGCCCTTTAAAAAAAAAAGATAATTGAACTGTAATTTCCACCCATCTCCTGGAGGGGGGGGGGAGGATTACTTTTCAAATATCTTACTAAGCACGGTAATTCTTTTGGTACGGTTCAATTATCATAAAAAGAGTGTCTAAGAAAATACAAAAAAAAGTTATTGAGGTCTACATTTTACTATATTAGTATTGTTATTCTATAAGTATTGATAATATCTATCAACAGTGACAACTGCAGATCACATGACTTGTCCTATGAATACTTGAAATTTAGATCTAGTAACTTTAGCTGTTAGATAAGGTCCTTACTTTGAGAATGTGACTTTACCTCCATGTCTTTTGACAGGAGAGTTTCTCTATACAGGAGTTTGTATTCATGAGCTTGTAATTATTCACTCAAGGAAGAGGTGAGGTGGCCCCGCCTCCTTTTCTTAGTCACACAAACAATCAAAAGGTTCGTTAACGAAACACCACGCTCAGAGCTGCTGATTGTGTTCGATTAAAGAACGTTCGGCGCCTGCCTCTGGCGTCACGGCAAGTCGAGATAGGATTTCCCGTGTTAATGTTTTAACGTTTTATTAGACGGTTTTAAAAGATACAACATTAAAATAAAAACCTTAAATAATTGTATAGACAGTCTTATGTTGTCGCTAAATTTTATTTTTTTATCTTTAAGTTTTTTTGTTTTTAGCTTTTCTTTAAGTAGTTTACAACTTATAGGAAACGAGAAATAAATATTTTTGTAATTAAAATCAATAATCTCTAGGAGAAGATAGTAGAACGAGTGTTTATAATCGTCAGTGGAAGAGGGGGTGCTTGCCATCAGAATATCACAAGAGGCCTCACTGCTCATTTTGTCTTCCCTCTCTTTTTATTTCGCGCTTTGGTGTCTAAGTGTGCTCAAGAGTGCGTCAAGTTAATATGAGCCGCCTTGGTGGCCGCATTGTTTAAGACGCTACTCTCACACAGTTTACTAGAATGCTGATGAAGATTATAATCTCGTTCGGATGTACTGAAGGGGATTTTACGAAGTAGTTTTCCACTCTCCTTCCACGCAAATGCGAGTATATCTCCTCTAAATGTAGCCTTTATAATCCCTAAAATCACTATTGTGATTAGTGCATAATCGTATAATAAGATGCGGGGCTAAAAAAAAAAAGGTTAAATATAATCTGCTTCCCTATAGAGCTTTGAATTCTCCAAGCAGTCAACGTCGTTAAGACGCCATGGGTTTAGTGTTGTGATACTTTTTAAAACAGGGATACTTATTTTACATATTTAACAGTGCTTATTTACCCTACATTTAAACAAGACCTTGTTTATACTTTTAAAACAGGTACTTATTTATTTTTCATACACATTTCAATCATTGGTTTTCAGATGTATTATTAATTAGCTAAGTTTGGCGAGAAATGATTGTGTATTTATAGAAGTATACGCATTTGCGATGAAAAATGTACCACACTAAGTACACCCCAATATTCGCGATATTTACAGTCCAGTCTTTTGCTAGAGTGACGCCTTAAACCTTGCGGCCACCGAAGCGGGTATCTCAAATTTTCAAGAATAGAGTTTTATTGTGTTTCTGTCCTATCTTACTTCTCTCTCTGTGATTGGGGAGTAGAAGGGGTGTAGGGAGGCTTCCTATGACGCTGATTGGTTGTCAATATCAGGACGATGCTGCCGTGGACAGTTGAATGGGGCCGTCCCACACACACTGCTCTAACTGCCCCATTGTTCCACATCCCACACGTAGACTCAATTAGGAAACAAAACTGGCTTCACTGCATTTTCCTGGTACAGTCTGTGTCCTAGTGAAACTGTAGGTTGAGCTACCCCGAAAAGTACAGTTCGATTTTGATTGGAAGTAGCTTTAGAATAATCCTTAGCCTCCGCGTCTTACTACCCATTCGGGCTGTACGCCCAAGTACTAATTACGCTAATGGGTTAAGAGTCGGGAAGGTTGAATATTGAGAAAGTGAACCCGCATTTTCGTGGGAAACCATTCAGGAAAAAACCATCCTCTGTTCACCCAAGCTAGTCTCGAACCTCGATCTGCCCGTCCTTGGCAGTCTAGCTCATCGTGAAACTAGCGCGTTAGCTAATGAAGCCACCTAGGCGGGGTAGCTTTTAGAAAATTCAAACATGTTTCGTTGAGATAAACGTTGATAACATTTTACTATATTATTATTGTTATTTTTAGAGGTATTAATAATATCTACAACAAGTGAGAGCTGCAGATCACATGACTTGACGTATGAATACGTGAAATTTAGATCTAATAACTTCTATAGTTCTGATGGTCTAAGACCTAAGGGCCGCGGGGCGAATCCGGTCCGTCGACTGATTTTATCTGGCTCTCGGGTGACCTGCTGGTCTAGGGGTAAGGTGTCAGATTTCTGTGCTGAGGGTCCGGGGTTCAATCCTCGGTCCCGGCACATATTTATCTGATTACCAAACCCTTCCTTCACCTCTGACAAGACGTGTATTAATCACAACTTGTGAATGTGTGGAATGCCAGGCCTCCACCGTGGTTCGGATCCCACGTTAAACTGTAGGTCCTCCATTTCATCTCACAATCACCCTAACATTACACATTAGCGTAAGTGCGTATAACCCGGACGGGTGGCAAGACGTGGTGCTAATAATAATTATCTGGCTCGCAAAAGATTTAGCAAACAAACAATTGTGTTCATAAAAATAGACTAGGTCGTTGATGGGGATATCGGTACTCAAATATCCGTTGGTCCTACTGAGGGAATTATTTTTAACTGTCCTACCTCGTAAATGAGGGTACATTTCCTCTAAATTTCACCTTCCTCGACCCTACCTCATTAGCGTGAATGTGTGTATAGCCCAGATGGTACTAATACCGGTGCACATGACATAGGAATCATTGGAGCCAACCACACAGGGCTATTTATGATTTAAATTTTTTGAAACTATGCTCAAATGTATATTGTGGCCTTTCCTTTAGAGTTTGGATCGTACTTTGTTTTCACATCAAGATATATATAGTCGGATCGATATTAGAAGAACCTTATCTTACAGTTCAAAACGTTATCAAATCTAATCTCATGTGTTCCTAGGTCATACCACGTGTTTCTTCAGCTGTCACTTTTGATATATCCTGAAAGATTATTCCTTTGACTAAATTTTTTTTTAAATCTTCTCGTTTGTTTTTTAATTAATTTTACAGAATGTTGGCTTCTCCAGACCCGACCTTTGTATACCTCCAACTCTACACTTCTTCTTTTTTTTCTCATAAAGAGAACATATTGTTAGTAATTGTGAACCCTTCCTGCCTCGATATTATCAATCATCATGTTCTGAACTGCGGGGTTTGGGGCAACAACCAAAATGGTTTGTCGAATTGTGTTCAAATGTTAAACTTGGGATGCTCTACAGTCATGACTCGGGGATAAATTTTGATTTGAATTCTAGCTCTAAAATTAATATTAGTTTACTGAGAATCCTTTTTTGAAAATCCGAAATCTTTTGAAAGAAAAAAAAGCTTTAGCGGTGTTATTCAAATTGGATATCTAGTAAGTGTATTTGTTTTTTGTAGGGAAATTAATTCATTAGTTAATTAATGATTGAATTTTTTTTAAATTGATATTTTGATACTAAAAGTGCTGTATGACTTTGTTGTACTATTTATTTAATATAAGATAAGAGTTGAAAAATAATGTTTTTATTATTTTAGAATTAGAAGTTAAATAATATAAATATATATTTGATAAAATGAATTTTGGTTATTCATAGATTCTGACAAACTAGGTATTAGAACATTTAAAATAACATTAAAATTATATTCCTTAAATTGAAAAATGACACTGGACACGGGAATCGTTCCGGGACCTTTGGTTAGTTCGCCAATGTTATAAACGCTGAACTATCTCGGAGTCGTCCCATGCCAGGGCCGTTCTTCACTCTTATTTTAAGGGCAGAATCTGTGATGGACGTGTGGAAATTGTTACCTGCATATGGGTGATCACTTATGACCACAAGCTATAAGGTAACCTCGATGACTCCTGGATAGCTCAGTGGTTAGAGCATTGGCGTACTAATCCAAATGTCCCGAGTTTGATTCCCGTGTCCAGGTGTCATTTTTAAATTTAAATGATAGAATTTTAATGATACTTTAAATGTTCTAATACCTTGTTTTTATACCAAATATCAAGTTATATTCTTTAACTGTTTACAATTCTAATAAACCATTAATCAGAAATGTTAATTTTTCAAACTTTGTACAACTTTCCTTACTACTACTATTTTATAATGTTTTCTAAAATTCCATTTATTTAAGTTGAGTTATTTGTTTAGCATGAGAGCTATTAATGGATTAATCTTAAGAGGTATAAGTAGGGGAAGCGGGGGTTGTAGCTTAGAGGAAATGTACTCCCATAAGAGTGGAGAGAGGATGAGAAAACTGCAGTGGAAATAGCATGTGGGGCTACCGCCCTTTATACACAAGCGTGGGCCCAGGTGGACCTTTCGGCCAAAGGTCACCAATTTTAATGAGGGTCAAACACGGCCTCTTCGGCCACAGCCGCGTGTCGCCTTATTCGGTTGTTACGAGTCTGTCTTCGAAGATTAAAAAGAGTCCGCCCCCTTCTCCCCCTCTCAGCCCCTGAGTTCTTGAACCAAAGGGGGGGGGGTAAGGAGGGTTTGTAAACTTTAGGTAGGAAGGAAACGCGAAGTTTTGCGTGAAAAGTTTTGTTCTAAAGGATAAATGGCGGGTCCCCTAGAGTGATGTAGGGTAGGCGACCCCGCTGCACGCGACAGCTCATTTGGTGGCCTAACTCTCAGGCGCTTTTCCCGATTTTTTACAATCACTTGAGGCTGTTGGATACTTTGATTACTTCGCTTGTTCGGGCTCTCGGTACTTCAGTTATCTTGGGGGGGGGAGGGGAGGGGAAGTCGCCCCACCCTCCTGTATTTTGGATAGTAAAGCGTCTAGATATTCGATCTATTTTACCCACATTTTGTTCTCTTGATTCCTCATTCAGGCGAACGGTTAACAAAACTATCGCCTTTTACCTTGAGATGGGACATGACTATTATTTTAAAATACTTACCTGTATTTCAACTAAATGTGCATATCGATGGCCACACGGTACATGGTGCCAGGATCTAAAATAGTTTTGTTTTACCGGTAACTGAGAGTATTAATTATTATTATTTTACGTTATTATTCCAAGAGACTCGTTGAAAAATGTTAAAATGTCGCCCACGTGTCTCAAAGTGACCGCCTCCCTTGCTAAGATGATAACCCTAGCGGGGGTGAGTAGCCCTTAGTGCTCAAGAAGTTCAAAGGTCACCTCGAGCATCTATTTCGGTCCACCTGCGTGGGAGGTGTTTGTACGAGGCGGGTTGTCGGTTGTCACACAGGGGCATATATCTCCCACACACGCCATGACAGCGTGTATCGACATATCCGCCGGATACCGCCTGGATCTGAAACACGTTCGGTAGAGTCGGCGTGTGTGAAAAAAACAAAAAAAAACCTCTTTAACCGGTTTATCCGTGTTTAACTACACTATCGGTGTATGGATGAGGAAGGTAGAATTGAAAGAAAATATGTAAGAATTTAATTAGTAGATACCAAATATATACACAGTAGGATTCCATGCAACACCGATTCGATATGGCGAAAACCGATTAAGAAATCCTCGACTATCGATTGTATATTATGATCCTCTTTTTGTTTGAGTAATTTAACCTTAATCTTAGAACTGCAATATTTCAAGAATCAAATAGCCGAAGCTATTATTTATGCGTTTTTTATTGAGGAATTCTCCACCAAGATATCATATTCTGAAAATTGAAAAATGACACCTGGGCACGGGAATTGAACCCGGGACCTTTGGCTTAGTACGCTAATGCTCTAACCACTGAGCTATCCAGGAATCGTCCCTGCCCAGGTCATTCTTTACTCATATTTTAAGGCAGAGTCTATGATGGACGTGCGGAAATCGTCGGCTACAGATGTGTGATTTTATTAATATCACATGCCAGGCCTCCACCGTGGTTCGGATCCCACGTTAAACTGTAGGTCCTTCATTCATATCACAATCACCCTACCATTACACATTAGCGTAAGTGCGTATAACCCGAACGGGTAGTAAGACGCGGTGCTAATAATAATAATAATATTAATATCAAGAACTATCAGATAACACAGCCATCTTAGACTCTGCCTTAAAATATGAGTAAAGAATGACCCTGGGAACGGGACGAATCCTGGTTAGCTCAGTGGTAAGAGCATTGACAAAGGTCCCGGGTTCGATTCCCGTGTCCAAGCGTAATTTTTCAATTTTTCAAAATGCAATATTTCAGTTAAACGTCTTTTTTAAATATAAAACTAAGACTACAATATGTTTAACTATATATAATATTTTTTGCCTTTCGTCTCCTTTTTTGGACGTGAACCATATTTTTAATAAAAAAAATCTTGATTCCTGTACATCTCATATGCGTGTAATACACATAAAATGATTAAAGGATTCGCAGTAATTTATTCATCGTTTGAACTTACATTTATAACCTCCCTTACCACCCCCCTCTCTCTCTCTCTTAGTAACTCTCGCAAAGCCAGGCGCGCTAACCCCTTGTGGACCATTTCCAAGAACTCTTGTAGCTCTGCCCGGGCGCGTGGCAGAGTTCTAGCTCGTGGGGAATTGCCCCTGGATTGATACGTCACGCTGCGTCCTCCAGTTCTTGGAATTACTTTGTAACGATTTCAGTAAACCCTGCTAACTTTACTTATTATTCTACGATACACTTTTCATAGGAAGGGTCTTATCTGACAGCTAGAAAATTTACTATAGCTATTTTCATGTGTCCATACGTCAAGCCATGTGATCTGTAGCTGTCACTTTTGATAGATATTATTATTGCCTCTAAAATAACACTATTAAGATAGTAAAACGTTATTAATGTTGAGTTAAAAAAAGTATGGTTTTGTTTCATAAAAGGCCCTTCGTTTGAAAATGTACTATATACTTTTCACATCAATTTTATAAATGAAGGATATTTTATAAAATACAAGAACTTTTTTTTTTGTGACAAACATTGATAACATTTTAATTTATTATTTTTGCTATTTTATAGGCACAGATAATATTTATAAAAAGTAACGGTTGCAGATAACATGACTTGACGTATGGACACGTGAAAAAGATCTAGTAACTTTTATAGCTTGCCTACGAGAATTGGACCAGGTCACCGGAAAGGTCTATAAACGTCGCAAGACTCGCACATAAGCAAGCAGGATTATTATTTCTCTCTCTCTCTCTTTGAAGAAAGATGAAGAGTCACACTGGAATCCATGTAGCTCTGACAACTGAAGGGATTAACAGACTGACGCATGCGCGTTGACTTATATTATTTCAGCCCTGGAGATAATCTCACTCAAGTCAAGTGTGCTCTATCATTCGTAACTCCACAGTCGGGCCCTGAACTAGGAATAACTCTACAAATAGTTTCCAGATGACACGTCGCCTCTTTGGTCAAATTCTTCACTGCGTCCTTACTACCCGTTCGGCTTATATGGCTTTGAGGATCGAATGGTCTATTCTAAGGCAACGTTTTTCAAACTGTGTTTCTCCATAGTTATCTCTGGCTCCATAACTATGAGATCATTTTATATAATATTCTTTATTTCTTTTTTATTATATAAAATAGCATCAATAATTAGGATTGACAATTTGTTCAAAGATGAATAAAGGTGCAGCTAGGACGTTCGATGTTTTCCGTGTGTTTTGTTGTACTTTTAGAATGAAACTGTCTCTTTTTGAATATTCAGAATATTAGTGTAAAAAGTTGTATAAGGGCTCCAGAATGTATTTTTTTCTAGTCGGTCTGAAATGTTCGTTGATTCATAGTCAACTCTCGCAATAGGTTGGACTTCCGATGACAAAGATATCGGGATTTGAATCCCGTTTGGGCGTATTTAATCAAAATGGTTTCGCACGCAAATGTTGGTTACATTTATTATAAATCCAGCCCTCCTCATCCCTAACACGTTATCCTGAACAAACTATTCGGTTGTAGCTGTTTCCACCCCCCCCCCCACCCCCTTGTGCTGTGCTGCTCTGACCAATACGGTGGAGGTACAATCAATAACTCGTCCGCCCTGCCCTCGGGCTGATGGGAACATGGTTCCAGCCCCGCCTACGCCAGACAAAGCGTGATCCCAGGACACGACGCGCGAGGTTGAATATTAAGGAAAATGCGCATGTGGATACAGGCCAGGGTTAATCACATTACTCGCATGTGTAAAGACACCCTCTCGGCTGGGATTCGAACCCCGATCTCCCCGTCATTATCAGTCAAGTTTATTGCGAGAGATATGCGCTAGATAAGAGATTTTCAACCCGCGGCACACTGAACCAGGCACTAAAATTGTAAAAGCACACCATCACTTTTTTTTAAGACATTAAAAAATATTGTTATAATAACTGCGTTATTTAAAAAAAATAACGTTGATGATGGATTTAAAAAGATTTATTTATGTTACTCATTTTTCCTTACCCCGCTTCTTTTTAATCTTCCCCAAAACTCCTGCGGCACACCATATTGCCGCGTCACGCATGTTGAAAGACGCCTCCTTGGACGGTTTGCCCACCGATACACGAGTTGAAGTAATTATTAACCGTGGTATTTGGACGTAATCATATTTGTTTGTGTGGTTGTGTTCATGTCTGTGTTTCCCACTGTCAGATTATTTCATGTATTCATGTGTTAAGCTCCGGAAGGGTACACAAGTGTGGCGGGTTGTCTGTTTGTTTACGAGTCCCCCATGAATACATCAAAGACAGCTGACACGGGACTAATATCGTCTCACGTTCGGAAACCTTGTTTACTATGTGCGGACACGACCGACCTCCCTTACCCCCTCCTCTAGTCTCTCTCTCTCTCTCTTTCTCACTTGGTCGGACAAAATGTTGCGACATCTCCTTGGCGTCTGTAAACAATGCGAGTGATATGAAATTTTAGAATAATTTAATTACATTAAAGTGCTGGGGGGGGGGGGGTCCGGGGTTCAATCCTCGGTCCCGGCACAGATTTATCTGATTGCCAAACCCTTCCTTCACCTCTGACAAGGCATCTTGTGAATGTGTAGAATGCCAGGCCTCCACCGTGGTTCGGATCCCACGTTAAACTGTAGGTCCTCCATTTCATCTCGCAATAACCCTACCCATTACACATTAGTGTAAGTGCGTATAACCTGAACGGGTAGTAAGACGCGGAGCTAATAATAATTATTTCCTCTCTGCCCCTTGCTCCATTGTTTTGCCTTGAAATAAGTTAATGTCCTCTCTCCTCCCCCTCAATAGGAAACAAAAGTGAAAGTATTAACTCTAGAGTTTAACTCCCCCCTCTCTTCTGGTCTTATTACAGAGATTGTTAGAAAGGTAACTAACTGCCCGCCGAGAGCTTGCTCTCAAAGCAGAACCGCGCTCAAAACAACTTGAAACCACTTTGCTTTTATAACTCTACAAATTCCCTTTTCTTGGATGTATTTTATTTTATTAGTTTAATTTTTTTTTTTTACGACTCTTGCCTGGCGTGCTGTTTATGACATGCCCCTAAGGGAGTGGGGGGGGGGCTTGATAATACCTCCCCTTCTTTCCCCCCCCCCCCACCCTCACACACACTCACAATAATCACCAGGACTTAAGTTTAACACCGTGTTATAAACATTACTTTCTGCCTCCCTTGTTTTCATTATTGAAGGTGTTTATTCGGTGATTTATGTAGAAAATCTGTTGGCAGGATTTAGGTGAGATGTTACCACGCCTGGCTGGCTTCTTCGTGGACAGGCAGTCTAAAATCACTTATGAGAACCGTGGGAAGTACAAAACAAGAATTACAAGCTTGTTTTTTTTAGGGTCAAAACTTTAAGTATTTACTAGTTTACCGTTGTCATTAACTCGATATTTTGATAAATGTCGCCATTTCATGACTCCCTGAAATCAAAAAGTAATTTTGGCGATGCCGTCTGTCTTTCTATATCTCGGACAAGAGCCTAAACCATTATACCGATCGGTCTAAAACTTTATATCTAGGGTTTTTACAAGGTTTCCCCGAGCGGTTTTTGGAATTGGATATCTAACCCTAAGATTAAGGGTGGTTTATTTGAAGGGCAAAAAGAGATAAAAAATATTTTCTCGAAATCCACATTAACGATTTTAATTGATCGGGCACACATTAAAACAAAATGGCGATTCTCATTTACCCATGCAAATGGATTTGAGTGTATTTTAAATAAACAGAAATTTCCAATTTTGATAATATATCAGCAGCTATTTGATACACGAAATAACTTATCATTGTAATGTTGTTGTCTATTAAATTTAAAATAATTAATAATTGGAATATATTTTTTATAAATCCAATAGTTTCTTAGCTATAAGCTAATATGAATGGAGGTCTTTTGGAAATTAAATTGATTGTTTTAACTCTTTGGTGGACTGAATGATTTTTTTTTTTCTGATGTTTCTGTAACAGTGTATATTATTTAATATATGCTCATTGGTGGAATTTGATTCTATTTTTTTTCCCCATAATTTTTCTGCAACATTGTATATTATTTCGTTTCACAAATCTCACTAGTTTTTAGTCAGCTTTAATGACCGGTTTTTTTCGTGGTCTTTTTATTATTATTATTATTATTATTATTATTATTATTATTATTATGTATTCGCAGTATATTTAGCATGTATTAACTGAACGCAGCTAAACATGCACATGAATTAACCTATCACTTCATACTTGTGACTAAACATATAGCCTTATCTCCAGGAATTCGCTCAGAAATAACCTTTCACCCCCTTGAACCCCCACACATACCGCGTATTTTCCCTGATTGGATAGAGGTGAGAGAATTAGGATACGATAGGAAACGCACCTGCATTTACTTGTAATACACCCAGCCGTGATTTGAACCCAGAACTCTTTTATCACCAGAGAACCAAACTGAAATAATTGTTCTTGAAAATGGGAACATCCCATTCCAAAACCCTGGAAACGCAAGGAATGTTTCCGTACAAAATGTTGGTAAGAACAGCCTTAAGATCAATTCTGGTGCTTGGAGGAAATAAACAAGTTGTTTATGTCCTCTGGGTATTAGCCTTCATTAAATAAAAAAACCTGTCTATCCCCGTTTTTCTCGGCTGAGGTCCAACCCCTCTCAACCCCCTACCCCAATCGTAAATCGGCCGAACTGTTGTTTGTATTCTTCGGGACGTTGAAGGAGTAAATTGGACCGTTCTAATTGGGCGAACCAAATTTACTGGCAAAGTAAATCAAAGGTTAATATAAATCATAAGGGAACCCCCTTTTATTTGCGAATCACAACGAAGGATAAATAATAACGCCACATCCTCCTTCCACCCCCACCCCCACTCTCTCCTCTCTGATAGCCATCGATACGCATCCGTGCAACTCCCTTCCTCCACACACCCCTCTTTAGGGGGCGGAGGGGCTAGTTGTAATGGATCATGTGATTGATCACCCAAATTGAAATTTAAACACGCGTGGCCCGGACCCATCTATCTTCGCACAAGTAAATATACCCTCCCCCCATCCACCCTCCACGCTTTTTTGTATTAATCGAGCCCTCCCTCTAGCCAGCGCCACATGCTTTACAGCGGGCAAAGCCGCGCAGTTGGACACTTTCGTTCGGTAGGGGCGGTAGCGTCTCCCTGTCCGTTTGGTGTGAGGGGTCCGGGTTCGATTATAAGCAAGGACAAATACCTGTACGAGAGATAGGTCATGAATAAATCTCTTACCCGCTTCGGTGGCGTAGTTAGCTAACGCGCTAGTTTCGTGTTGAGCCCGACTGCTGAGGACGGGGAGATCGAGGTTCGAATCACGGTCGGGTAAACTGGGGGTGGTTTTTCCTAAATGGTTTTCTACTCCCCCTCCACGCAAATGCGGGTTCACTTCCTCTAATTCAACCTTCCCGATTCCTAATCCATTAGCGTAATTAGTACTTAAAGCGTATAACCCGAACGGGTAGTAAGACGCGGAACTAAATAATAATAATGCTCTTAGTTTCGGTCACAGGTCCAACAGCAGGATGAGGCGTCGCCCTTGACTCCAACATTTACTTGTTTCAATTACACAAATTTGAAAGTACCTTTTTTTAGGTCTCAAGTTTACCTTGCATTATTTCTCAATGGTAACTTATAGCTTATAAGCTGGGCGCGGATTTTGATGACGTCATCTTTTTTTTTTTTTTTGTTCGTCACATGCAATTCTCATTAGTACATAAACTCTGTTCATGTTCGCCTTGTTATCTATCTTATCTATAATATTAAAAGGCAGTGTTTGTCTGTGTGTTTGTGTGAGATCCCCAGCCAAATCTACGGCACACAGAGATATGAAATTTTTAACATCGGTGGATGGAAGGGGGTCCTAATGCATCTCTAAGCCGGATTTTTAAATTTTTAATCATGCTATTTTTTAACAAATTTTTGAAGAAATTATTGTTAATCTGGTTTGGAATTACGTTTAAGAGCGTTTCAAAAAGAAATCGGGCACTATGGGTGAGGCAGGGGAGGGGAGGTATATATAATTATTATACCACAGTTGGTCACGGGCAGTTCTGTGCGGGATTGCTAGTATAAATATATATTTTATTGGTAATTTTTTTTTATCATTTTGAAATTAAATGTCATATTTTCTAAGTTTGCGTCGTTTTTTTAAATCCTTTTTAGACATTTTTAAATTCATTTGTATGAATTAATGTTGAATAAGTATATTTTTTAATACTATCGATATTTTATAAATGCGTAACTACTCAAACATAATTTTCCTCCTTGTTTGGTTATAAAATATACTATACATTCCGGCTGAGCAGCTATGCTAGAGAGGGTTGCGTTGAAAGGGGGCAGCTGGTACTTCTCAAACACATTAAATCATGTTATATTCAGCAGGTTGTGAGGCTTTAGCTGCTAAATAAAGCCTTATCATTAATTGCATCTTACATTTGTCAAGTTCGTGTTTGATTTAGTCGTGTACATTTATTCCGAGTTTTTGTGCATATTTTTAGATTATTTTTAAAATTTAAAGTCAATTTTTAGTTAATTTTATATATAATTTTTTAAGTTTATTCTTGGAATGTTTAGGTAAATTTATATATAATTTTCAGGTAATCAAAATGTGGTGACCCTGCTTATAAGATAGTCAAGGCTATACGCAATTATGGTTACATAGACTCGGGCATCAGTCTCGTCTTGTCGGGTTCCCCGGTGATGGGGAGGTCTGGGTTGGAATCCTTTCCTGGTATATGCCACGTGCACTTTCTCTATGCTCTCATTTTCTCGTGTCTATCTAATTAGTATAAAAAAATACTCGGATAACCTGGATGGGTAGTAAGACGCAAAACACTGTAAGATCCCTATTTCAACCCATAATTAACCGTTTTAGATATCGTCACGTGCCCTAGTTTTATTTCCTGTTCTTCTTTTCGAATGACTTGACGTATAAATATATTTAAACGATTGTTTTATTAACTTTTATTACTGTTTAAAAAGTTATTTCCTCTCTAAATCGGCCTGTAATCTGGCCTGTTGCTGATGGCGAAGGTAAGCGTTGTCTTTAAATTCTAGGACAAGATATTCAACAACTGTTGATATCAACATGTGAGGGGAATTCTACTGAAACAATATTTTATTTATTTTGACTCAAAAAAAAAATATTGTTATCTAAAAATTGCATAAAATACTGCCCTTAACTCGTGTTCGCTACTCTTCTGCTTTGATGTTCTACAAATCTACTACAGTCTGTTCGGCGTAGGAATTGTTTTCCGAAAGGCCTTTTTCCCTACCAGAAATATATTATATAGTAGGATATTGATAGGAAAAAAGACCTTTCAGAGAGTAATTCCTACCGTGTCATATTCGTCCGTCCAAGCCTCTTGTGGTCCAGTTTATGATCGACGTGTGAGGTCGGGAGTTCAAATTCCAGTTGGGTAAAATTAGTTGTTTTTTTGCTCGATATCATCACTATCTCGCCACGCAATTGCGGGTACATCTCCTCTAGATCCTACCTTACTAAATATTCAGATATCTTAGATGGGGTAATAAGACGCTCCACACTATTTGGTGTGTCACGTTGTGAATAGAACACTTGGTGGTAAAAATATCACTTTTTGTGTGTGTGTGACCCTCACACCCTTTCATGTCTCCTGTTTTGTGTGTGTGCGTGTGTGTGTGTGTGTGTGCGTGCGTGCGTGTGCGGTCCGCGTCCCGTGAAATGGTCGAATTTATTGGAAGCTGTAAATCTTGTGTGTGTGTGTGTGTGTGTGTGTGTGTGTGTGCGTTGAAGGCGGGGGGAGGGAGGAATTGGAAGGACTGTGTTCAATCCCCCCCACCCCCCACCCACAGGTTCCTTTTCCCCGATGTTATTAAATACGTCCCTCGACGGTAGGATGTTGGTGACATTTCTGTAATGAATCGCCCGCGCCGCGTTTCGTTCGGGGGGAGGGGGACCGGTAGATATTTTGAAGGTCAGTGGCGTCGCTGTGTCACTCAACCCTTCCGCCGTTTTGTAACCAGTGGTGTCCAAATTTATAGACTTGTTGGGGTTTTTTTGTTTTGTTTTTTTTGCGTTTTAAAAGTAGCATGCATATTTTTTATATTAATTATATTCATAGTGATGTAGTAAGGATAAATATCAATACAAATTAATTATCTAAGGAACATCCAAAACCAGTACAAAATATTAATTCTAAATGAATATATATAATTGAAATGAAATAAAAGGAAAAAATCAAGATAGAATTTTAATTAGCAAAAGACAACTGAGATTGTCATAGTTAAATGAATGTATAGCACAATCTGAATAAATATAATACATTACTTAAAAGAAAATTATGAATATAATAATGTTAAATCATCATGAAAAAACCCTAACCTTGAATTTCATTAAATTATAACCTCAAGTAAAATAGAACAAGATATATGATAGGTTAAAATAAAATAAAACATATTAAAATTAGACAATAATAAGATAAAAATCATGCTTCAAGGTTATATGTCAGAAAGTAAACATTATTAAGTAAGAAAATGATTAAGTAAACCAGTTAAATTAAGTTATATTATGACATATACAGAGTTGTCAAGAATAAGAATTAAATTACAATAAGGAAGTAACAGGGAAATTAAGTTAAGAGTTGAAAAATATAAGCGAGAGACACTTGTGGAGTTACAGGGACAACATCTAACCCTTATTTAAAGACCTGATGATGGCGTTTGTACGTCGAAACATGTAGTCAGTCTACCGGCCCTCTGGCATCCAAGGCTTAAGGAGAGGAACTAAAACCAGCTAAGGAACACTTATGTTTAATCAAATCAATTTTTTCTATCAATTTTCATATTATACATAGACTTTTCTAGGCCTCACCTTGAAATTTTGTCTCTCGCTTATATTTTTCAACTCTTAACTTAATTTCTCTGTTACTTCCTTATTGTAATTTAATTCTTATTCTTGACAACTCTGTATATGTCATAATATAACTTAATTTAACTGGTTTACTTAATCATTTTCTTACTTAATAATGTTTACTTTCTGACATATAACCTTGAAGCATGATTTTTATCTTATTATTGTCTAATTTTAATGTTTTTTTTTTTATTTTAACCTATCATATATCTTGTTTTATTTTACTTGAGGTTATAATTTAATGAAATTCAAGGTTAGGGTTTTTTCATGTTGATTTAACATTATTATATTCATAATTTTCTTTTAAGTAATGTATTATATTTATTCAGATTGTGCTATACATTCATTTAACTATGACAATCCCAGTTGTCTTTTGCTAATTAAAATTCTATCTTCATTTATTCCTTTTATTTCATTTCAATTATATATATTCATTTAGAATAAATCTTTTGTACTGGTTTTGGGTGTTCCTTAGATAATTAATTTGTATGAATATTTTTGTGAACAAAATATCCAACCAAGTATGACTCGATTCGAGCCATCTTAATATTTTGAAATAGAAGTAATAAATGGCAATAGTCGGCCATATATATATACACACACACACACACACACACGGCTAAGGAAGCTTTTAACAAAATGAGGCTACTGCTGACCAACAAGTTTTGTTTGGAACTGAGGAAGAAATTGATGAAATGCAATATTTGGAGCAGAAACTTGGACTCTCAGGAAGATGGAAAAGAAATACTTCGAGGTATTTAAAATGTGGTGTTGGAGAAGACTTGAGAAGATCAGGTGGGCAGACAGGCTGACAAATGAAGAATTCCTAGGAAGATGTGGGTGAGAAGATAACCATTTTAGATGTGATTATTCGGTACAAAGCAAACTGGATCCGACACATACTTAGGAGGAACTGTCTTCTGTATGACCTCAGAAAGAAAGGTTGAGGGAAAGAGGAGATTGGGAAGGAGGAGGACTTGAAGGAAAGAAGAAAACTCTGGGAGTTGAAGGAGGAGACAGAGGACAGGGTGTATTGGCGATCTCTAACTTCAATGACAAAAGGAATGGGACTTCTCGCAAGACAGAAAACCTAATAATAATAATAATTATTATTTTATGTATCAACCGATTTCCATGAAATCATTATGTGTACTTTTGAATCGTGATAGGGAAGTAAGTTTTAAAAATACAAGAATGTTTTTTTTTTTTGCGTGCGGCGTTGAAAAAAATGAAACTATATTATTATTTTGTCGCACTAGATATACTCTCTTTCTAAAATGACAACTACATATAATATTGATGTAACGATGACAGACGTGGACACAAAATTTTAGTTGGGAAACCTGAAGATATAAGACCCCTTGTGAAGATGTATTTTAAAGGGGTTAATGTGTCGGGTGGTTAGAGATTGGATGGTGGTCTCTCAGGACAGGGTTGAATGGGGAACTTGCGTTATGACGGCCATGAACTTTCGAGTCCCTTAAGGCCATAGAGTTAATTAACTAGCTAGGATAGCTCTGTTGTAAATATATGCCAAGTTTGTAGTATCAACACGATGTATATCAACACTAGGGTGACTTGGCGGTCTAGGGGTAAGGTGTCAGACCTCTGTGCTAGGGGTCCGGGGTTCAATCCTCGGTTGCGGCACAGATTTATCTGATTACCAAACCCTTCCTTCACCTCTGACAAGACGTGTATTAATCACAACTCGTGAATATGTGGAATGTCAGGCCTCCACCGTGGTTCGGATCCCACGTTAAACTGTAGGTCCTCCATTTAATCTCACATTCACCCTATCCTTGCATAGTAGCGTAAGTGCGTACAACCCGAACGGGTAGTAAGACGTGATATAAATAATAATAATAATTCAACTCTATTTTCTAAGGCATCTGACCCTTTTAAAATGATTTGTTGTTCCTGTTATTTTGAAAAATCTTCCTCGCTTCGTTGCCGTCTACTATTTGTGATTATTGTATACAATATTAGCCCGTCGCATCGCCAAGGTTTCTGAAAGCCACCTTTTTATAAATATATATATATATATGTGTGTGTGTGTGTGTGTGTGTGTGTGTGTGTCATGTTGATCAACAATGGAACACGTTGATGAAGGTAATTTTAAAAAAGTTTGCCTCTCCATATTTTGCCCCTTTTTCATTATTGTATTTAACTTTCACGTTCATAGAGCTTCTTGTATTTTGTATATCAAATCGATTTGAAGCCTTGTTAATTTCCAAGAAGAAGAGGAAAAAATGCGTTTCAATCTTTTTTTTTTAACAGCACGTAATAATTGGAGCATATTAGGTTTTAAAAAACAAATCAACATCCTAGTATTTACTCAGCGCTTTTTTTTTAAGTGGACCACACTTAAAGATAGAGGGAGATTTGAATCACTTGTACACTACTGGTTACAGCAAGTGGCTGGCTCTAATTTTACTAGTGTCGCTGCAAGTGGGATCTCTACAGGGGTAAGGGGAAACAGTGTTAACTTCCCTCAAACGCACTAGCGCTACTGTCGAAGAAATACGATGTTGTTTTCTTTAATTTTTGATATTTAAAATCACAATTCATTTGCATTCGCCAATTTTTTTTTGTCTATAAGTTGGTTTAAAATCGTGAAAATTGAAATTTAAAATACGCCATTATTACTTTTATGAGTTTGTTTTATTTAATATTAAGTTTGAAAGCTTTTAAAATGTGTATTTATAAATTGGTCCATAGCCGATGTCTCAATCACCCATGGAAAACGTTACAAATATAAGTTTGGCTAAGCTTTGGTTGACAAATTTGTATTTATCTTTGAACGTATCGTGCGTTTTTGGGATGTTCTTAACACAAATAAGCCATAATAATGGCATGAACCAATCATTTGTAATAATTCTTTTGAAAACCTACTAAAATATTTAAAAGACTGGTTAGTTAATGTGAATTTATTACCTACCCAAGCCATATAAATAAGAGTATTCGAAACAAAATGTTTAGTGGCTTAATCTACATTAACTTACATTTACTTCACAAAGAAGTTCTACTTCTGTATTTTTCTCTTGTTATTGAACATTAGTTCTCGAGATCTAAAACTAGAGCTAATGTAATAATGTATACGAGATCTAACCAATTACAAATGTACTTGGTACAGTTTTGCACTAATCTGATAGCATTAGTTCATCTGACATCCACCTAGCGCTCAAATTCCTGTCCAAGTCATACCACAGAGAGCCACCATTTCTATACCTTTATTATCTATGACTGTACCACACTCACACTAAAGAACTCTTCTTTTTTTTACCGAATGACGTTACTGACCGAGAGGAGCATGACATCCAGTTTGGTCGCCCCTGTAGGCCTATTATGTAGACTATTATGCTCTCTGGTGGAACAAAGCGCTACCCAGGGTACACCTATGGAGGCTATCTACACTACCGGAATCAGACGAGGTGATGATAGTGATTATAGAGGTGTGGGCCGTGGGTAGTCTTAAACCTAACTTAAGTCCGATTTACCAACCCCTGGTTACCATTTGTTAAGAGAAAAATACCTTAAGTCCTAGCCGGGAATCGAACTTAGGACCCTAAGCTCGTAGCATGTGAACTGACCACTACACTAAACTATGGGGCCGGATAATTGGAGGATTACTTCCTATCCGGGATTCGAGTAGGATTCCTCACGTGAGATTGAAAAAATACAAACGTGATTTACAAGTTACAACTGTGATTCAAAGATACGCCCTCATGGACTGCATGGACATAATTGGGGGGAAGGGAAGGGATTTTTCCCGCCAACAGAAGACGTAAAGTGACTGTTTTTCAACTAAATCGCTTTTGAAGTAACACTTTGCCTAGGGGTAAGGTGTTGTCGGACTTCTGTGTTGGTGGTCTGGGGTTCAATCCTTGTTCCCGGCACAGATTTATCTGATTACCAAATCCTTCCTTCACCTCTGACAAGACGTGTATTAATCACAACTTGTGATTTGTGAATGTGGGGAATGTCAGGCCTCCACCGTGGTTCGGATCCCACGTTAAACTGTAGGTCCTTCATTTCATCTGACAATCACCCTACCATTACACATTAGCGTAAGTGCGTACAACCCGAACGGGTAGTAAGACGCGATCATAATAATAATAATAATAATAATACATGATTGAGGTTGTAGGTGTCATGAAGTATATAACACTCTAAAGGCACGCGTCGTATCTACCCCGGGCGTCCTTGGTTCGTATACAGGCCGGTTTACTATACAACCTGATCGCCCTTGATTCTCGGGCGTTAGTGACAAATCGGCGCAAGATCTTAAACAACAACTCCTCCTCTCTCTCTCTCTCTCTCTTAGATGATTAAACACCGCCCCCCTCGTCTGTTCCGTGATAGGCCGCCAAGATGAAGCTTTGGCGCGTCATTTTGTGTCTTGTTTATCTGGCGGGAGTGGTGTGGCGCCGAGGGTGAGCGACGCCAGGTGCGTCCCCTGGCGTCGGTATGACCGGCGTCCCGCGGGAGGGGTGGGGTGGACGCGCCATCCTGCCTTAGGGACTCTTGTAACTAAGGATGTGACGTCACTCGACTTGTTTTCGCTCCGTACATTGACTCCAGGGATGACAGCTAGAAAAAATGAATGGGACCTACTGTCATGTGTTCTTATGCTTGTTCACGCAGTGACAGTACTGTCATGACAGTAGAAGTCATGATAGTGAGTGATAGTTACTGTCTCGGCAATCTCCCTTCACACATTGGATTGAAATCAATACCTCAGCCACCATGAAATGGCGAGACTTGTACAGGCAGTTGCTAGAGTTGTTGAAGAATTGATGGCTATAGAGTTAAATAGACGCACAAAAAACAAAAGAAGGTGGATAAGAAAATGGGTGGTACAGAGAAATAATCTAGGGTGCATCAAATACACTGCTAAAAGAGCTAACCTTGGAAGATACTCGATCGTTTTGCAATTTTATTTGACTTGATCGAGACATGTTCAATGAAGTGCTTAGGGCAGGTCTCATGACTAATGAATAAATAATAATCTGGTAGATACATATTTCTATATGGTGGATAAGTTATTATTATTATTATTAGCACCGCGTCTTACTACCCGTTCGGGTTATACGCACTTACACTAATGTGTAATAATAGGGTGATTGTGAGATGAAATGGAGGACCTACAGTTTAACGTGGGATCCGAACCACGGTGGAGACCTGGCATTCCTCACATTCACAGGTGGATAAGTTAAAAGTGCGTCTGTAATATAGCATTTATCTGCCAGATAAAATGTATTTATCCATCACATTTTTATCGGGAGGTTTAAATACCTGATAACTTTTATTTGAAAGTTAAAATGGTTGTTGCCATAGTGACGTGTTTTTTTTTTATGAGGTTTAGCCAATCAGAATCTGTTTTTAGGTTAAAATCTTGGTTCGCGTGTTTAGTAGGCAGAGGCTCAGACTCTATCTAACTATATATAAAGTTAGAACATTTAATTCACACTTTTATAAAAACTGACAAGCTATTTGTAGAGTTATAGTTACATAAGAACAAATTATCAAAATGAGAGTACAATAAATGAAATTTTGTAAACGTGGTACCCAACTATTGACCACATTTTGGCAGACACCGAAATTAGTTCTTGCAAGACAACTTAGCTTCTGCGCCCACGTGACGCCATCTGTTTCCTCGCACTCGTTTAACCGCCATTATTTAACAAATGTTGAGCGTTGTTGCCACTCGCTAGGTTGTAGCGGTAGCAGCAGGTTTTATACACATGCGCGCACCAGTAAAAACAGTACCAACCTTGCGTTTTCTGAATAAAAATGTATGTATTCTACAGATAGCTATCCGTCAGATAAATTCAGTTCATGATGCGCGTAAAACCTCCCGATAGCAATATATATCCGGTAATTATAAGACCGGCCCCTAGCCAGTTAAATAAAATGAACTATACACAAAACGAAAAAACAATGCTATATAATCAGATAACTCACACAACACGCCTGCGCGTGCTTGCCGCGAAAAGGAAATGGCTCACTGTCTCGGTGGGCTACAGACCGGTTCACACGGTGCAAGTGATTGGTAGTTGACGGTACTGTCGCGGCAGTTGGGCTACAGACCGGTTCACACGGTGCAAGTGATGGGTAGTTGACGGTGCTGTCGCGACAGTGCTGTCATGGCAGTCTGACAGTGACGGTAACAGTATTGTGACAGCTGCTGTCATGGTTTGCCATCCTCGTGTGAACAAGGCTTGAACGCCAAGTCATCTCTCGGTGGCACTCTTGATACAAAATTATCAACCCCTATAAAATTACACTAATAATAGCACCGCGTCTTACTACCCATTCGGTTTTTACGCACTTACACTAATTGTGTAGTGGTAGGGTGATTGTGAGATGAAATGTAGGACCTACAGTTTAACGTGGGATCCGAACCACGGTGGAGGCCTGGCAATCCACACATTCACAAGTTGTGATTAATACAAGTCTTGTCAGAGGTGAAGGAAGAGTTTGGGTGATCAGATAAATTTGTGCCGGAACCGTGGATTGAACCTCGGACCCCCAACACAGAAGTCCGACACCTTACCCCTAGACCACCAGGTCACCCAATAATATAGTAAAGGGGTATTAATGTTTGTCATAAATAAAGTTAGTATTTTTATTAAAAATCTTGTTTGTGCAAAAGGACTATATCTTATTTTAACACGCATCTCGGGAGTTGTCTTCTTAGTAACACGTTGTGAAAACACACAAGAGGGTGTTTGTCACCATTATTTTCAGACCTGGCTAATCGCTTGGTTTTTACTGGTATACTTGACAAGAGTAGAACTCGGTATCTTTCTCCCCCTGACCTTAGTGTGGATATAAACTGAAACATCCGCAAGGTATCTTTCTCCCCCTGACCTTAGTGTGGATATAAACTGAAACATCCGCAAGGTATCTTTCTCCCCTGACCTTAGTGTGGATATAAACTGAAACATCCGCAAGGTATCTTTCTCCCCCTGACCTTAGTGTGGATATAAACTGAAACATCCGCAAGGTATCTTTCTCCCCCTGACCTTAGTGTGGATATAAACGGAAACATCCGCAAGGTATCGTGAAATCAACGAAGCTGCTTGTGGCGGTGGCAGTCATTTTATCAAAGAGAATCTCAGAAGCTTTTTGACCCGGAGGAAAACTCTCTTCCTAAACGACGGGGTGCAGGGGGGGAGGTAAGAAGAGATTTAATCGTCAAGGGCAATAAAAACTAGTATCGAATTTGCTGACGTCCGCAACCAAGTGACCTCGTCCTTTTCTTTCTTTCTTTTCTTTTCTATCCGGGCGAACGCTTGTGTCGATTGAATGGTTTTAACGGGGTCCGCCGTTCATTTCATTACCCGGCATGCCTGGCGTTTCTTGGCTTAATCTGCTTTCTAGAGCACGTGCGAGACAAGTAGAGAGTAGGGCAGTGTGAAGAAGAGGGGGAGGGGGGTTTGAATCCCACACAGATTGAACTGATCCTTGATATGTTTCCGTCCTTAGAACGAATACTGTTTCATTTTCTTATAAATTTACCCTTCTCACTTGTTTTCATGAGACCAAATATGACCTCCCCTCCTCTTTATTTTTAGCACCGCGTCTTACTACCCGTTCGGGCTATACGTCCATGTACTAACTACGCTACTATGCTAGGGATGAATAAGGTTGTATTTAGAGGAAGTGTGCCCGCACTTGCGTGGCGGGAGAGTGGAAAGTAATTGAGGAAAACTCACCCCAATATACTCGACCGATATTCGAACTCCGATCTCCCCGTCATCGGCAGTCTATTCTATCGTGAGAGTGACGCCTTAGACCATTCAACCACCGAAACGGGTAGGACCTTGTAAAAGTCCTTGATATCGGTTTCTCTCTCTAAAGTTCTTTGTTATTAACTGTTTGATCAGAGTGATAGGAATAAGAAAGTTTGTTTAGGAGAAGTGAAACCGCGTTGGGAGAGGATTGGAAACCCACAGTAATACATCCCAGCTTGAGAGCGAACATGACCGGAATATTAACCTCGATGTATCCCGTCGCTGTCACCTAAGCGTCGTGACCACCGCTACGTCTGCGTCATGACTAAGTGGGAATGTAACCCAGCCCGTTCCACAAACATTCTCTCAGTTGACTGTCGATATCTCCGCGCTTAATATAAATGAACGACTGTCGAAAGTTGACGAGATTTTGAATTTTCGAAACGGTAGTAAAACCTAGGTAATGTTTTTTTGACAATTTAATGTTTGGGATGTATTTTGAATTCACTCTCTACTTATACTAGCAACGCTGTATTCACTCTTCTCCTCTCTGACCCTTTTTATTATCTTATTAGTTTTATCTCCTTTTACAAATCCTACTCATCCTTCGTTGTATTTTTACGACTCTGCTGTTTCAGGGGTGAGAAGGGAAATAGCAAGTATGTTCAATAGTACGGAGATGCTGTCACAGGTTAGAGAATGTGAAAGTTTAGTGTTTGGCCAGACTGACAAGCGTGTGAGCGTGCGAGCGACTGGGTGGCCAGACTGGCGAGCGAGCGCGTGATTAGGAGATAGCTCTCGATAGTTGTTGACGAGGAGGCAAAGGTTTGAATCTTGGTTAAGTGATCTGAGGTTGGTTTTTGACAAGTGATTTATTGTTGGGGTTTTCCCATCCTCTCTCCACGATAATGTTGATTCTTATTTGAAAAGGCCTACTTTTATTATAATATTGAAGTATTTTAACATATCAGCTATATATATATATATTAATTAGGCTGTTAGTAACAAGTGTTCTAAACCTATCGATATTAATAAAAATGTCAAAATTAGAAGTTTTCCTAGCGAGCACTCAATGAATCAACATACAATAATATTGTATAGCGCCTGTAAACTAGACTGTACCGGCTCGAGCGCTCGCTCCAGTCTAGCCGTCCCCTAAAATACTTGCAGAGTAAGCAGAGTGTGTTAACCGATAGCGAGAGTTTGGGGCCAGTCGAGAAGTTGATTATTTCAGTCGCAAAGGTAGCGAGGGATCCCCGCATCTTGAGAACCGGGAAAACTCAGGGAATTTGTTGTGGATGAGGGTGGGGCTGGGGGACACATAACATGTCATCAAAAACAAAGCCCTTAAAAAAATAGCGGAAATTTGTGAATTTGAGACGTTAAAACTGCGCGAATTAAAGAAACAAGCACTCCTATTCACACACACTTGTCCCATTTTTGTATTTCCCCCGCAAGGTGAAATAACATTACTCTAAACATTACTTCACGATAGTCATTTTAATGAAAATGAAATCTCATACCAGAGGTTTCCAACCTATGGTCTGCTAACCATATCTATATTATTACATTATTTTTATATATGTTTTCACTTCACATACAAAAATATTCTCTAGTGTAAACATCGGTTTAAGAATGTATTTTGCGGAATTCGTGCCCAACAAGACATCTTGACTAGGTCAGGGTGTGTCTGTGTGACGTAGCTCTCAACTAGTCCAGGGTGTGTCTGTGGGACGTAGCTGTCAACTAGTCCAGAGTGTGTCGGTGTGACGTAGCTCTCAACTAGTCCAGGTGTCTCTGTGTGACGTAGCTCTCTAACTAGTCCACGGTTGTGTACTTTTGCGGATCGTAGACTCTTGAACTAGGTCAGGGTGTGTTGGTGTGAACGTAGTTCTCAACTAGTCCAGGGTGTGTCTGTGTGGACGTAGCTGTCAACTAGTCCAGGTGTCGGTGGACGTAGCTGTCAACTAGTCCAGGGTGTGTCTGTGTGGACGTAGCTCTCAACTAGTCAGGGTGTGTCGGTGTGAAGTAGCTTCAACTAGTCCAGGGTGTGTCTGTGTGACGTAGCTCTCAACTATCCAGGGTGTGTTGTGTGACGTAGCTTCAACTAGTCCAGGGTGTGTCTGTGTGACGTAGCTTCAACTAGTCCAGGGTGTGCTCTGTGTGACGTAGCTCTCTAACTAGTCCAGGGTGTGTCTGTGTGACGTAGCTCTCATCTAGTCCAGTGTGTGTCGGTGTGACGTACTCTCAACTAGTCCAGGGTGTGTTGGTGGACGTAGCTTCAACTAGTTCCAGAGTGTGTCGGTGTGACGTAGCTTCAACTAGTCCAGGGTGTGTGTGTGACGTAGCTGTCAACTAGTCCCGGGTGTGTTGTGTGACGTAGCTCTCAACTAGTCCAGGGTGTGTGGTGTGACGTAGCTCTCAACTAGTTAGGTGTGTCTGTGTGACGTAGCTCTCAACTAGCCAGTGGTGTGTCTGTGTGACGTAGCTCTCAACTAAGTCAGGGTGTGTCTGTGTGACGTAGCTCTCAACTAGTCCATGGTGTGTCGTGTGACGTAGCTCTCAACTAAATCCAGGGTGTGTCTGGTGTGACGTAGCTCTCTAACTAGGTCAGGATGTGTCGGTGTGACGTAGCTCTCAGCTAATCCAGGGTGTGTTGGTGTGACGTAGCTCTCAACTAGTCCATGGTGTGTCGGTGTGACTGCTCTCTCTGTCGATGTTCTAGATGTGTACTCCACTCTCAGTAGTAAAATTCCCCCCTCCTTGAGACGGTCGTGGTATTGCCCAGGGGAGTGATAACGTGATTGTCTTGGTACTTGGCTTGTGGAAGTGAGTGAGTGTCCCCGTATCGCTCCCCTCAGACGTTATAGGTTTAGTAGACGTGTCCCAAGGGACGCGTGTGTAGACGTTCCTGCCCTTGGTTTTTCACAGGACATCAAGTGTGGTCCCGAGACGAATATCAAAATCTACAGACCGGCAATTCGTTTATCTAGGCAGAGATAGATAGACATATTAGTTTTATATAACTATCAAAGTAAGATTACAGAATGTATGGGGTATATATATGGATTGAGATCACACTATTTGAACCATACACTAAAATGATTTTGCTTAGCTTTTTTTTGCCCTGGGGTTTCTAAAAAAAACACTCTACTATGCTTTTTGTTTTCAGACTTTACTATTATTATCATTGAGAAAGTCTGTGCGATTGTGCCGTACCATATTTTTTACTATTAGTTTTATTATTTAAACTAAGGGGTGACCTGGTGGTCTAGTGGTAAGGTGTCAGACTTCTGTGCTGGCGGCCGGGGTTCAATCCTCGGTCCCGGCACAGATTTATCTGATTTACAGACCCTTCCTTCACCTCTGACAAGACTTCTTGTGAATGTGGGGAATGCCAGGCCACCCGTGGTTCGGATTCCACGTTAAACTGTAGGTCCTTCATTTCATCTCACAATCACCCTACCATTACACATTAGCGTAAGTGCGTATAACCCGAACGGGTAGTAAGACGCGGTGCTAATAATATAATAATGATAATAATAATAATAATAATAATAATAATAATAATAATAATAATAATCTTTAAATTAAGGGTAATCATTAATAACTATTTTTGAAATTTTGTCAAATGTTTTTAACTACTCTAACGATTTTGTTTACACTTGAAACCTGAGAATTGCTTGACATGACAAAAAACACTGTATACTTTATTGGGGGGGGGGGGGGGTGAGTGGGGAATAAATTTAAAGTTATTTAACTCATAAGTGTTTTTTTTAAATTTGACAAAAATTTAAACTAGCTTTTTTATTTTGTTTGAAACGTCTATTTGGTGATTTTTTGATATAAAAAATAACACTGTACACTAGTTTCCGGGTGAATTCGTTAAATTGTGGTTTAAAAATAAGCAATTTTCGAAAATTTGGAATTTTTAAAAATTGCTCAAACATTTTGGTTCAAAATTGGTATCTGGGAAACTTTCACATTAAATAAGAATGTAGTTTAATTTCTTATAAAACAAATTCAAATGAGGTTATTTTACTAATTACTTATTTTTGAAAAAAAAATTTACCACTCGTTTTTTATAAAACTTTTTTTCCACGCGCCTTACTACCCGTTCGGACTGACGCTTATGTACTAATCACTCTAATGTGTTGGGGACGAGGAAGGTTTAAGTTACAGTGAATGTACCTGAATTTGCGTTGAGGGAAAATGTAAAATCATTTAAGAAATACACCCACACCACATCCGACCGGGATTTGAACCCCAATCTTCCCGTCATTGGCAGTTGTTACATTACGTTTCTTCAGTCCCTCGTTGGAATGCTATTTGTTACACTTTTCGCGTTCAGCCCCTCGTTGGACGTCATTTGTTACACTTCGTAATATTTTTGATTATAAATGCCCCACGTTGTGTCGCTATTTGCTATATTACATAACAGAGTCATTTAAGAGTCACTCCGTAAATCATTATTTCTATTACGCAACTATGTGCTTTACTTATAATGCCTCGTTCCTTATCATTAGACTTTAATAAATGATAATATATCACATAAAGTTTGATATCTGTTTATTCTTTAAATTGAAATCATATTGTTATTAATATTTTCTAATCGAAACACGATCATGTAGAGGGCCTAGCAACTTATAATCACTGATCGCTTAAAGCACGTCCATTCAAAACCACGACTGATTGCACAGTGAAAAACCGAAGTTTCAAAAAGTCACATATATCTGAGTTCAATAGAAGCTTCTCGAAGGAATCTTTCTAACGGTAAATTACACACCTACAAACCCAGAAAGAAAAATACCTATTGCGTTTGGAAGCTTCTCGAAGAGGAAATACTTTAAAAGACGTTAACATTTCAAGTTTAGCTCCAGTAGATGTTGCCATCTTACCACGAGGCGTGAACTAACTAGTAAATAATTTAGAGGAAGACGTAATTTAAGCGCCACGTAATAGGTTGTAAAATTTAAATAAAGTGAAATATGTTTAATTATATGTAAAATATTTTTGAATATATGAATAATTAGAATGATAAATGGTCAATGCTTTCAAATACTCTTTAGGGTCAATCTATTGCATTACACAGTCCAGTCTATTGTGTGAGTGATGCCTTAAACCATTAAACCACTGAAACGGGTTAGTAATATTATATATATCGATCACTAAATTACTACCCACCTGAAGGAATGAGAGAAGTGGGAAAATATTTAGGGGTTAGAACGTTAAGTCAGCAAATTGTGACAAATAGATCGTTCGTTGCATTAGGTCGGGACTGAAGCCGAAGTGTCTGTAGTCAAAGCCATAGCTAGACCCTCCCCTTAATTTCCAGGCCACATCCCTTGTCAAGGCAGCTAGTACTTTCGCTGAAATGTCAGCCCCCCTCCCCCCTTTCACCCGCGTCAAGCCAATCAACCCCGCACCCCCGACGCCGGTGATAAAGGATGAAGCAGGCGAGTGTCGTCAACCCTGGGGAAGGATAGATAGACACTTGATCTTCTTTTCCGACACAACGGTTCCATTTAATTGGCTGCTTTTCGCTGAAGCAAACAAACACACACACAAAACACACACAGGATGGTTAGCTAGTCCGGAGAATGTGCAGGTGGCCCCGTCCTTAGCGTTGCGCGCGCACTTAGAAACTTGAGGTCACCAAGTGCGTGAGAAAACCCCAAAAGGTGGATGGTATAAACTCTTAAGTGTTGATTTAGTAGGTATTAAGAGGTGACCTGGTGGTCTAGGAGTAAGGTGTCAGACCTTTGTACTGAGGGCCCGGGGTTCAATCCTCGGTCCCGGCACAGATTTATCTGATTACCAAACCCTTCCTTCACCTCTGACAAGACGTGTATAAATCACAACTTATGAATGTGTGGAATGCCAGGACTCCACCGTGGTTCGGATCCCACGTTAAACTGTAGGTCCTTCATTTCATCTCACACTCACTCTACCATTACACATTAACGTAAGTGCGTATAACCTGAACGGGTAGTAAGACGCGGTGATGATGATAATAATAATAATAATAGGTATTAATATGACACTTTAGCTGAGTCGATAGCGTGTCTGCCTACTGAGTTATGAGTCCCGGCTTTAAGTCAGGCATGGCCGAAAAAATTATCATGAGTGAAATGTATGTTTTCACTTCCACATTGATGAATTAACGGGTGGAGAGCTGGGTGTTGTGTCCGTTTTAGATTTAAGTTAGTTTATAAGTCGTATGTTGATATAATCATTTGGTTTAGAAAGTGCACGTCAAACTATACACATAACCACAGTCTACTTTTGTAATATAATTATTTTATTTAGTAGGGGCTAACCATTAAAATTGTATTGCCATTTGTTCTTACCCTCCCTGTTTGTTCTCCTATTTCCGGACAGATCCACTCAGAAATGTTATATACCCACTTGGTTTCTTCCGTTTAGGAATTTTTGATAGACTATTTAAACACCTTAAATAATTCTCGCTAGCGCCTGGATGGCAGGCAATCCACCCTACTTACTTGATGTGCGGGATAGTATGCCCTGTTCTCACAGGCGAGTCTAGCGTAGAGCGTTGCTTCCCAAATCATTTATTTGTACAAAGGACAGTTTAAATATTTGTTAATGCTTTTAAAGGGGTGTTCAACTCTATATTAACCCGCCTCGGTGGCGTAGTTGGCTAAACGCGCAAGTCGTGTTGAGCTCGACTGCCGAGGACGGGGAGATCGAGGTTCGAATCTCGGTCGGGTGAACTGGGGTGGTTTTTCCTAAATGGTTTTCCACACTTCCTCCACGAAAATGCGGGTTCACTTCCTCTAATTCAACCTTCCCAATTCCTAATCCATTAGCGCAATTAGTACTTAAGCGTATAACCCGAACGGGTAGTAAGATGCGATGCTAAATTTAGAAAAAAACTATATTATATGATACGGTGCATTAATCCAAAAGTTTGGAGTCTTGGTAATATTTTAAAATCAAGTCATAGGTGTCCAAATTTGCCCAAAATAATTCACCTTCAATACATTTCTTTTCCGACAGCATTGTTTTTTGTTCACGAGGGTTATAGTTTGGTCACCAGAAGTGTTCAAACTTCCAAAAATGATTATTCCTTTCATATTGTTAATATATAATTATTAAATAATCTGCCTAGGTACGTTGAAAGGGGATAAGATTCCGTAGCTCTAACTCACTGAAATACTTAATTTTATTCCGGTATATTAAATAAGTACACCAACATTCGCCCATATAGAGGATGGGAAAACTAGTGCATTCGTCCAAAGTTTTAATTCCGAGCCTTCCAGATCAGCTTAAAGCTCGTTTTTGGAGCTAACTCAGCAGGTCTGAAACTGTATTTAATTTTTCAGTTTTGAACCAAGTATTTTATTTGTTCAGTCCTTGCTCTCGGGAACTGGCAGACCACACTGAAAATAATCCGAGCGGTAGTTTGTCTTGCTGAAGTTGGCTCCTCTTTGTACCCACATATCTTCTACTTGAGCATGTAGAGGTAGTCTCCACAAGTACACTACGAACAAAAATTCATGCCGCGGTCAAAATACTCATTCGAACAAAAGATAAGTTAATTTTCCCGAAAAAATCAGATGGTCCAAATAAAACGATGAGATCGGTTTTTTTTAAATTCCAACTGGGTCATCGAGGGTGTTCTCCCGCCCCCCCCCCCCCCCACTCTTTCGCGCAAATGTGGGTACACTTATTATAAATTTAACCTTCCTCGTCCATAACGCTTAATTATTAGTCCAGCATATTTGTATAGCCCGAACACATAGTAAGACGCGGTGCTAATTTGTTTATTAGATATAATCAGCTAAGTACGTTATTATATGTTTTCTTTGTGTCATACTACCCGTCCGGCTAACTGCATAGTGCGCTAATGAGATATGTCATCACTGCGCTGCTACTTCGATACCCCGAACTGTGGTCTCGCGGGCAGCGCCGTCATACCATTAGTTTAAATGGTTTGTTCTTTTAGTACCGCGTCTTACAACCCGTTCAAGTTATACGCTTATGTACCGATTACACTAATGGGTTAGGGATGAGTTAGGTTACATTTATAGGAAGTGTACCTGCATTCTCATGATGATGGGGAGTGGAAAACTATTTTGGACCCTAAAAAAATCGGTAGAGCCGACCAAACTTTGGACCTCTATCTCCCCGTCGTCAGCAGTTTAGTCTAGCCTTTAGACCATGTGGTCCCCGGCGTGTGTCTACTAAACACAACAAATCGTGGCAAGTAGATATGAAATTATTTCGATAGCATTTCCAGTGAAGAGGAATGTATTCTTTAGGGCTTTTATACTGGTATTGTACTATTAACATTTCTGGCGGTCTAGGGGTAAGGTGTCGGACTTCTGTTCTGAAAGTCCGGGGTTCAATCCTGTCCCGACACAGATTTATCTGATTACCAAATCCTTCCTTCACCTCTGACAAGACGTGTATTAATCACAACTTGTGAGTATGTTAAATGCCAGGCCTCCACCGTGGTTCGGATTCCAAAGTGCGTATAAACCGAACGAGTATAAAGACATGGTGATAATAATAATAATAATAATAATATAATAAAACCTTTCTTGTCTTCAGCAGACCCGACGTTAGTGACACATTCAACCACGAAGCGCTGTAGTTGATCTGATTGTGTGAGAAGAGCGCATTAAAACCACTGTTATTGCGTTATTTGTAACTCATTTGATGATGTTATTGGTGTTTACCTCTTGAGGTTAAATTAATCTTAGAGCTATCACGTGATTGCATTTATTCCATTTAAATAGCCGGGTAAAAAAAAAATGTAATACACAATCTCAAAAACTTTCTCATATAGTGTTTTATAGTTTTGAAGAAAATATTCAAAAATAGGGTTTCAGTAAACTACACTTAAGTAAGTTTTCCTCATAAAAACAAACACGTCAACTTGTTAATAACAACTAACACTCTTTATGAATACATTCTAAAAAAAATTCAAATGTTTTTTTAACAAATTTCAAATTTAAAAAATTAAGTTATTTGTAAATCATCCTAAACTTATTTTCATTTTATAAAAATAAGAACTTAATCTTTATAGTGAAAACTATTCACAGATAGATACCCATTTTAAACTCGGTCTTCAAGGCCAATTTCGAATAATTACCCTTAACTACCCTTAAGTTAATTTATCTTAGAAAAATAAACATACGTTATTATTGATAGTGTAAAATAGTCCCCCACATCAATTTCCAACAAAATCGTTAAAGCTATTTTCAAAAAAATTAGAATTTTACAAAAATCAACTCGAAGTACATCTATAAAAATATTTATTTTGTTTTTTCTACTCAATTTATATATATTATATAACAAATAAAACACAGGTACTCCTACAATTCCCGCGTTGTTTTACAGAAACAGTTCAATTTTTACTTTCTCGTATCAAGAGAAAGTATTGTATTCGTAAACATTTTCTATTTCGAAATTATAATATGATGTGTGTCCTTAAAAAAAAAAAAAGTGAATTTTGTTCAAACTTGATTGCTAGATGTTAGTATGGAACTTTATTTAAAAAAATATTCTGAGTCTTAGCCCTCAAATTAAGGGTAGTTTACTGTCGAGAGATTTTTTTAAATATAAAATTTTTCGGAAATGTCAATTTCGTTTAAAATTGATATCTAGGAAGTGTTAGACCTCCCTAATACAAATTTATACTTGGTTTTATGGGAGAAATTCGGTTAGTTTCATGATTACTAATATTTTAAAATTTGGATATCTATAAAAATTACTAAAACGATTTGGTTCGAAATAGTTATTTTTTAAGCTTTTTAAATTAAAAAATATATTATTTTATATAATATTTTTAAAAAAAATATTATTTTTGATTAAAGCTTAAAAATATATATTAATATATAATTATTTTTAATTTAAAAAAGCTTTAAAAAATAAACTATTTCGAACCAAATCGTTTTAGTAATTTTTATAGATATCCAAATTTTAAAATATTAGTAATCATGAAACTAACCGAATTTCTCCAATAAAACCAAGTATAAATTTGTATTAGGGAGGTCTAACACTTCCTAGATATCAATTTTAAACGAAATTGACATTTCCGAAAATTTTATATTTAAAAAAATCTCTCGACAGTAAACTACCCTTAATTTGAGGGCTAAGACTCAGAATATTTTTTTAAATAAAGTTCCATACATAACATCTAGCAATCAAGTTTGAACAAAATTCACTTTTTTTTTTTTTTTTAAGGACACACATCATATTATAATTTCGAAATAGAAAATGTTTACGAATACAATACTTTCTTTTGATGCGAGAAAGTAAAAATTTGAACTGTTTCTGTAAAACAACGCGGGAATTGTAGGAGTACCTGTACGCGGTCATTTCTAAATGCGCACCTCTGCCCCAACCCGGCTACGTGATGGGTTTGGTGACCCCCCATCTTTGATCCCCGAGACGACCGGTCCCTGGGGGCCGCATTGGGCTAGCGGTGAGGGCGTCTGTTGACATAAAGAGTTAGGACCAAGGCCATCTCCACTCAACTTGATTTGTTTTTGTCCTAGGTCAATACTCTCTCTAGTGGGATGTAGGCCGTGTGCTAACAGCGCGCGCTTTAACCTCACACGGGGCAAACCTGAAGAAACAAGTGTGTCGCCTTAGTCCGCGTGCCCACCGATGAAGGTCCCTCGAATGTTTTAACTAAACACATTTGCAAAATAGAACAAGTGTAAACTGTAGAGACAAATAAAGTATGTACACTGTACAAGTACAGTACTTTTTTTTATGTAAAGGATCTTTATCTGAAAGCTAAACAAATTTCTGACATCTTTTTTCACCTATTAATACGTCAAGTCATATGATCTGCAACTTTCACTTTAGATCAATGCCTATAAAATAATAATATTGTTAGTAATAGTAAAATATTATCAATTTTGGACATAAGTTTGTATTTATATTAAACCTTTTCTGGAAAAACTATATGGCTTACAACACAACACAATTTCTAAATATACTTGCATAATCTATTTTTAAATAAAAAGTATTTAATGTTTTGAGCTATACACAAAATTTACAATTCAAGTGGTCGTAAAAGAGTTAGAGAATTTAAGTTTTACATTCTCTCTGGGTGTTAAATGTGGTCGCTTACCTTATATGAAGAAAACAAATTTAGGGTGTTCGAAAACAAGGTGCTTAGGAAAACATTTGGACCAAAAATGGGATGAGGTTACTGGGGAATGGAGGAGGTTACATAATGATGAGCTACATACCCTTTACTCTTCACAAGTAGTGCCAGGAAAATCAAGTCTCGTGAAACTGTGAAGGTTGACCTGGCGGTCTAGGGATAAGGTGTCGGGACTTTTGTGCTGGGGGTCAGGGGTTCAATCCTCGGGCCCGGCACAGATTTATCTGATTTCCAAACCCTTCCTTCACCTCTGACAAGACATCTTGTGAATGTGGGGAATGCCAGGCCTCCACCGTGGTTTTGGATCCCACGTTAAACTGTAGGTGCTCCATTTCATCTCACAATACCCTACCATTACACATTAGCGTAAGAGCGTATAACCCGAACGGGTAGGGAGACGGGTGCTATAATAATAATAATAATAATAATTAATAATTTACGGTGGGCAGGACATGAAGCGCGAATGGGAGATTTTAGAACCTTGTTTAGGGTACTGACATAAACCCATTGCGAAGACATAGACCTAGATGGGAGGATAAATTAGAATGGACCTGAGGAGATATGTATAAAGTGACGTAACTAGTTTAGTAGGATATGTGTATGAGGGGACTGGTAGAACTAACTCAAGATAGGGGTAGGGTGTAATGAGATGAACTGGATGAAATTAGCTCACGATAGGGATAGGAACCGAACGGGTAGTAAGACGCGGTGCTAAATAATAATAATGATAAGGATAGGGTGTGATGAAGTGAACTGGATAGAACTAGCTCAAATATGGATGTTAATGGGTGATTGATGACTAACTCAAATGGGAGGTGTATGGTGACTGGATAGAACTAGCTCAGATAGGAATATAGTTATGAGGTGGGTGGATAGAACTAGCTCAGATTGGATAGTGTGGATGGGTGAGGTAGACTAGCTCAGTAAGAGGTGTAAGAGATGTGACTGGATGATAGTCAGTATGGATAGGGTATGAGTGTGCTGGATAGAACTAGCTCAAGATAAGGATATGTTACGTAATTTTAAGTGCGGCAATGAACTTTTGAGTTCCAAATGCCATAGAGTATATTTCATATCCACTCATCCGGAAAGAAGCTAGTATTTATATCTCAAGGAGAAGGCTCACCCCTTGGCGTTGAGCACACGGCTCCCGCTGAGAACTAATGATGAAAGCCGAGCTATAGATCTGTACACACTTGTTTTTAAGTACACTAGCTAGTCCCGGACCTACCACAAAACCAAGCGGCATCTGCTAGCCACATGGTGAACTCGTGTATACATGTGGCGCCACGGGGAGAAATGGTTATGTAACGGTAGCTCATATGATTCCTTTTCACGTCTCCAGGGTCTTGTGCAGAAACTATTTCAACACTTGCGACTAGGTTTTCCCAGTGGATAGGCTAAAATATCTCCATATTTGTTTTTATTTTGCGAGAAAATGTCAGTGTTTTTCAACTTATAGTGGTTTTTTTTGTGGTCAAAATAAATAAAATATTTCTCCAGTAGAGACATGGAGTTTAATTTTCTTCACATGGTGATATCAACAGTGGTTGAATATATCATGAGCTTAGCGGCATTAAAGGACAAACTTTTTAAATTAAGATAAAAAGTTGTCATTAAATTCCAGAGCAAAATATTCAACAATTGTTGATATCACCGTGTAAAGAAAATTAATTATACTCTATGTCTCTACTGGAGAAATTATTTATTAATTTTGCCAAAAAAAATTGATAGTAAAAAACTGACAAAACACGGTCATTTTCTCGCGTCCCCTACACTCTTACCTTAATATTGATATATTAATGGCTGGGGGACTGGGTGTTGTGTCTGTTCTAGATTAAATTTGGGCTATAATATCGTATTCTGATGTAATCAGTCGGTTCAGTGATGTCAACAGTTGTTTTCATGGGGAATTGCGTAATTTGACCAGGATTTTTGACTTCCTGTTAAAAGTTTCTGTTTGTCTGGCAACATTTTCATGACGGTATATACAATAACGACCATCACAGACTCAGCCTTAAAATATGAGCGAAGAATGACCCTGATCACGGGATGAATCTTGGGTTAGATTCCCGTGTCATATTTAACTTTATTAAATAACTGTTGGGATTACTCCATGTAGAATATCAAACTAAACAGATACACCGAGACAATATTTTATTAATTCTGCCATAAAACAACAACTGTTTGTTTCAATCAGGTAAACCACGTCTCCCGTACATCCAGCCTTAAATGAGTGTACAGTTGTGGAGATCTTGGACTTGGCTCAATGTCGTTACGAGCACTTGAGTCCTTCCTTGTTGGGAATAAATTGGGCTTGCCTTTCTCATCCAATAAAGAGATGAAATTATGGTCTCATTCATCGCAAGAAGATGAGAAACACACTGGAGCAACAACTCTCCTCGTATTCTACAAACCGCGACCTCTTCCCTCCTCCTAGCATCCGGGTAGTTTCAATCCAGTCCGGGTTGTCTTCGTCTCTCACAAGCGGACTATTTATCTCACCGCTAATAATTCAGATCTTCCGCAAACTTAAGTGGCATTCGGCCACTTTTTTTTTTTTTTTTTTTTTTTCATCATAAAACTTTCAATGCAAGGCTCATAATGTTGTTGGGACATATTTATAACCTTTGGCTTCCATTTTAGTGTGAAACATATTTTAACAAATTAGTTCTTAACGGAATATTTATAAACGCCCGTAATGCCACTCAATGCTCAAACTACTTATTGGTGTGGGATTTCAGAACGTCCATATTGTAACTAAACTCTCAGGTTCTCTGACTATTTTAGATACCCACAATGCATATTTTATCTTATTGCTACTTTTGCGTCCAAACCATTACTTGATGAAGCCTTACTACCTGCTCTGAAGGCTTGCCATAAATACATTTTGTTTTCTTAAGGGCTTGCATTATAAATCCTGGATAAATATTAATCTGGCCGTTAAATATTTGTATATGGTCGATAAGTTAAAAGTGTGTCTTATGGCCGCCAGATAAAATGTATTTATCCATCACAGTTTTATCGGGAGGTTTAAGTACCTGATAACTTTTATCCTAAAGTTAAAATTTTCGTTGCCATAGTGACGTGTGATTTTTTCATGAGGTTTAGCCAATCAGAATCTGTTTTTAGGTTAAAATCTTGGTTCGCGTGTTTAGTAGGCAGAGGCTCAGACCCTCCTAACTATATATCAAGTTAGAACATTTAATTCACACTTCTATCAAAACTAACAAGCTATTTGTAGAGTTATAGTTACATAAGAACAAATTATTTAAATGTGAGTACAATAAATAAAATTTTATTAACGTTGTACCCAACTATTGACCACATTTTGGCAGACACCGAAATTAGTACTCGCAAGACAACTTCATTTATGCGCCCACGTGACGCCATCTGTTTCCTCGCACTCGTTTAGCCGCCATTATTTGACAAAATTTGAGTGTTCTCCCCACTCGCTAGGTTGTAGCGGTAGCAGCAGGTTTTATACGCATGCGCGCACCAGTAAAAACCGTACCAACCTTGCGTTTTCTGCATGAAAATATTATTATTCTACAGATAGCTATCCGTCAGATAAATTTAGTTCATAATACGCGTAAGATATTAAAGTGGCTGATAACCTTTATCTGGTCGCTAGCTTTAACATCCGATAGCAATATTTATTCGTTAGTCATAAGACCGGCCCTAAATAGGTTTGATATGTAATTGTAAAACCTGTAAAAATTAGGGAATTTCACGTGACATTGAAAAGTCGGGGATATTTTAAAAAATCACTGGAGCTTTTAACATATTTGTTGTGATGATTATCTAAATAGGAAATTAAAGGGAGTAATAGAGTGTAGACTTTGGTTTTAGCTCCAATTAGTGTATTTGGCGAAAAACAGTGCTATATTTGTTTTAAATGGTTAAAATTTCACTGCAAAGTAGCCTACATTATAAACTACAGTCCACTTTTCTTTAGAAAAGCCTTTCAGAACATATACACATTTTTTAGGCCGATACTGATAACGTTTTACTATATTATTATTTTATAGGCATCGATAACATCAATTGACAACTGCAGATCACATGAATTGGCGTATGAATTTGGCAAAGTAGATATAGTAATATTATTAGCTTTCAGATAAAGCCCTTCCTATGAAAATTGGTCAGTACATTCCTCACAACTATTATTAATGATGAATTGTACTCATGTCGGAACAGCAATGATTCTTGTGTAATTTACGTCTTGGTTGGGATCCACCTAATTTTTGTTAGTGGGTCAGCTAAGAAAGGGAATGGATTTTGTTTTAAAAAAAAGTTTCATCAAAGTTGAAATAATTTATAAAAGATGAGTCTTGCAAACTTTTTTTTAAACATTGTGTTGAAAATGATGGAATTTTTTATTTATTTTTTAGCTCTTAGCAGAAGGGAATTTTGTTTATTTAAAGAACCCGGAAGCCAGGAAATTTTTAATCTGACAAAGCTTATAAAGCCTTTTTAATTTAGGTATCAGTTTGGATGTAGTGTTGAATGTAATTGGAGCAAGGCACTGACTTTGCCTACTGAAATGTGCCATAATCCGAATCTCCTCTTGCACATATGCAATGGTACAGGGAAAAAATGGCGGAAAGTCACACTCCACATATTCTCAGGACAACTTTTAAATATCAAACCTTAAAAGGACCCCAGTAAATATTCTTTTAAACTAATATAAATATGATGGAGACCTCGTTTAACCACAATGTAAAGGGCATTCGAAAGGTTTAATGATTGTGTAACAGATGGCACCACTAGCTCAATGATTGTCTAACAGATGGCAGCACCAACTCAATGATTGTCTAACAGATAGCAGCACTAACTAAATTTGGGTTTAAATTGGGTTCTTCCCTCCCTTTTCTCTTGTACTCCTAATATGATGAATATAAATTCAGTCAAATATATTCCTCTGTTGAAATCGTTATAGAATTGTTTGTTTATTGTGGTAGTTAGCGAGTTAACGACCATTTTATACAAACTTACTGGCATACGACTTACAAACTAACTTATCTTGAGAGAGAACGTCTAATTACTATACATCCAGGTTCTTATATCAAGATATTTACTTCTTAACTAACTATAAATTAGGACGTACAGTAAGTAGTACATGTATACAAATAGTAAATATTTTCATCAGAACCTTCCGGAATCGAATTAAGGTCCGCTAGACTAGAGGTTGGTTTTCGTTATTGTTTTGTTTTTTCCACTTACACTTAACTCAAGAGGGACTTTAACTGTTCATAACAACACTTTTTTCTGAAGAAGTCAAACCAGATGAGTGCACTATTAAGTACGGGTGATTTAATTTACTCTGACGTAATCTCGCTGAAGGAATGTGATGATTACATTGCGCCAAGTTCTGTTTCTTGTTCGGATCAGTGTTGTCTAAACAAGTCCTGTATTGCGCAGCATGGTGGCAGGAGTCGTTGGACTCTTGAGGTTAATTTGAGCTGGGGGTGAGCAAACTGAGGGAGTAGGGGCCGCGTCTGGCCCATTCCGGGGTCTATTTCAACAAGTGTATGGACCTGGGGTATTTTCGGTTGTTTTTAAATAAGTTTAATACTTGCAATAATTTACTATCGTAATTAGCATGCATCTTCTAAGCACACACGAGTTTTCTATGAACACTAGTTGAAAATTTTTACCCGAGACAGTTGAATTAATACACACTCAACTGAATGTGGGAAGTTTTTGAACAATTTATCTTTAATTTATGTCTGGAAGATTTTCCAACTATTTTAGATAGAATGAATTTAAACGAAATATTTAAGTTTAAAAATTTACACTTCATTTTTAATTTCTCCCAAGGGCGTTAACGCCAGTTCATCAAATGAGTTACACTAAAGCAGTGGCAGCGAATCTTCTTATACTCGTGTCGACTACAGCACTTGGTGGTTGAATGTGTAACTAATGTCGTATCTGCTGTATAAATTTCTTCAATATTATAATCATCGCCTACTGCTATTATGTATTTGTTTGGATTTTTTTTCTCTATACATTAATACATAATCAATAAGATAAATAAAATAATATTTTCTAACACTAACATTTTACCCCCATACCCCCAATTTACCAGATGAACCAGGCTAAGTCAGGCCACCCCTTTATGGGGAGAAAGGATGGGGTAGCCTTGAAAGACTTGTACCCCTCCCTCCCCCTCTTTCCCTCATCCATCAGCACTACTCTCTCTACGTGACTTGATCAACGCACCAGTTGTTGAGGTTGGTCAAGGATTGCGGTCGGTCATAATAACTTACCTCCTTGAAGTGATGGAGTCGGCTGTGGTCTATTGAACGTCACGTCACGTGGTATTGGAAATCAAACCAGGAGATGCTTCGATAGTCCGTTAGGGGAGGGGGAGGGGGGCGAATTAGCCAGGTTGATGGAAATAAAATAATCCGTTAGCATATGAGATAATAAATATCAACCAAGATTTGAGTCGAAAGAATTGGACGGATTGGTGAGAAATCTATATAGGATATCTATAATTTTACGGTTAAAGGAAAATTGTTATTTTCTGGGTTATTTAAAAAATTAAGAAACGGTCAAAAAGAAATTTCAAATTTTAATCAAGGAAGGAAATGTATTATTAAATGGGTCGAATATCGTTAAAAATATAAACTTTAGGCGAAGTTCTGTTTGTTCGTTTTTTCTGGAGTCAGACTCAGAAAAGCCTGAGATTGTGAGAGTGATGAGAAAGCCGGGGTTTGAAACCCGGTCGGGTGCATTTATAAAGTATAATTGATTAAAGGTAGATTATGGCTACTTTATAAACAAGTTGCACCGGTGCGCAAAACGCCAGCTAAATGGAGGTGAATTTCTTCTAAATCCTATTAGTGTAAATACTCGAATAGTCCTAATGGGCAGTAAGATGCGATGCACAAACTATAAGTCGTGGTGAGCTGTTAATATAGTGTATAGAGATTAAATCCGTAAAGATAATATTCAACTCGTCCAAAAGATTTTTAGCAATAAAAATGTTGTTTTAGATATTCTTGGGGTTAATATTCTATACCTCTTGCCGCTACTATTCTATATTCTATACCTCTTGGCGCTACTATTCTATACCTCTTGGCGATACTATTCTATACCTCTTGGAGCTACTGTTCTATACATTTTGGCACTACTATTCTATACCTCTTGGAGCTACTGTTCTATACATTTTGGCGCTACTCTTCTATACCTCTTGGAGCTACTGTTCTATACATTTTGGCGCTACTATTCTATACATTTTGGAGCTACTGTTCTATACATTTTGGCGCTACTATTCTATACATTTTGGCGCTACTATTCTATACCTCTTGGAGCTACTGTTTTATACATTTTGGCGCTACTATTCTATACCTCTTGGAGCTACTGTTCTATACCTCTTGGCGCTACTATTTTATACCTCTTGGCGCTACTATTCTATACCTGTTTTAATCCTATCAAACGGTTGTGTGAGGATGCAATAATTCTGGTCGTGAGTTAAGGCGGAAGTGTAGGGGACGCGCGAAAAGGTCAGTGTTCTTGCAGTTTTTATAGCAAAACTTTTTTGGCCAAAATAAATAAAATATTTCTCCAGTAGAAACATAAGAGTTTAATTTTTCTCACACGATGATATAAACAGTTGTTAAATATCCCACCTTAAGCCGCAGACAGTAAAAAAAAACACATACGGAGTCCTTGTACTACTACCCCTCCCCCCACCCCCAACCCCAACCACGTTTCCCTCCTTGTAAACAATTAAACTGCTTGTGTCTGGGAGGTCAGGTTTCGAATATAGGTCGAGTGCATTGGTGGTGGTTTTTTGCACAAGTGATTTATCTTATCCTCTCACCACACTAATGCTGGTACATTTCCTCTTCCGAATTCCTACCCTGTTTATATTGTGTTGAACTCGCCCGTTTAAATAAAAAAACACTGTTAAGCTGTCCTCGGGTGGACATGAAATATTTCTGATGAACTTTCAATCGGAACATTTTCCTGTCTTTGAATCCCAGGGGAAGTGGAATGTATTCGTAAATTCTTTGATTGTAATATTGAAGTATTAACATATTTGATCTGCATTAGTCCCGACGCTAGTGTCACATTCAGCCACCAAGCGCTGCAGTCGTTAGGTGAGTGCGAGAAGAGAACTGTAATCTCTTATGCCTTTGCTGCAACTAATTTGATGTTTCTGGTGTTAACGTCTTTGAAAGAAATTAAACCTAAGTGTAAAATTTAATTGAGATATCTCTAATGTATTAGTTTCATCTAAATATTAGGAAAATGTTTCATCTCATGTCGATATATACCCTTGTGCTTAGAACGCGGCATAAAAAAAAAACTACTGCCAAAATTACTAAGGTTTTTTTTTTTTTCGATTGACGAATTACCCGCCTCGGTGGCGAAGTTGGCTAACGCGCTAGTCGTGTTGAGCTCTACTACTGAGGACGGGGAGATCGAGGTTCGAATCTCGATCAGGTGAACTGTGGGTGGTTTTTCCTAAATGGTTTTCCACTCTCCCTCCACGTAAATGCGGGTTCACTTCCTCTAATTCAACATTATTATTAGCACCGCGTCTTACTACCCGTTCGGGTTATACGCACTTACGCTAATGTGTAATGGTAGGGTGATTATGAGATGAAATGGAGGACCTACAGTTTAACGTGGAATCCGAACCACGGCGGAGGCCTGGCATTCCCCACATTCACAAGATATCTTGTCAGAGGTGAAGGAAGGGTTTGGTAATCAGATAAATCTGTGCCGGTACCGAGGATTGAACCTCGGCCACCAGCACAGAAGTCTGACACCTTACCTCTAGACCACCAGGTCACCTAATTCAACCTTCCCAATTCCTAATCCATTAGCGTAATTAGCACTTAAAGCGTATAAACTGAACGGGTAGTAAGACGCGGTGCTAAATAATAATAATAATAATAATAATAATAATTGACGAATTAAATAACCGCTCTATGTTGTGTGTGTCTTTACCAGAATATGATGTGTTCTGTTTAGAAAATGTGCCCGGACAGGGATTAAAACCTCAGACGTCAGTAATAAAATAAATTAGAATTACTCGCGGTTTTGTTAAAGCTGGAATAACATTAATTACATACACACAGTTGCTCACTAAACTGAAGGTCCCATGTTCGTTTCTTTGATAAAGTACAATTTTAAAAAAAATTATCCTTATATTAATTTGAGCTAATAGCCTCTCATATAAACCCAGAGGATACCTATATCCTCACATACAAAATTTTGTTGTTGGGGGTAGGGGGCTACACATTTTACATTTCAAATTTAAACATATTTAGAAAGCACTTATCTAATTTCCATAGATTGGACGTTGCTGATTTAAGATTGTGTCGATTCACTAGCGACTTGCTGGTGTCTAAAAGTAAATGCGGCTATAAATCTGTCCTCCATCTTGATTTGACAATCTGATGTTTTGACCTTTCTTCTTTGGAGATGTCAACTTATTGTAATGCTATATCGTATGACTCATGTGAGCCCTAGCAACATCTCTAAGTAGTCCGAGGAAACAAGTCACGACTCTGTACAGTCTGGGACATAAAATGACCAGGGGATGGGACTCGATTACAAAACAATTTAAAAAAAAAATTTGTTAGATTAAAATGAACCATTACCGTTATCAATACAGGTGTATGATTTTCGGTTTTTCTATAAATAAATACCCGCCTCGGTGTCGTAGTTAGCTAACGTGCTAGTCGTGTTGAGCTCGACTGCTGAGGACGGGGAGATCGAGGTTCGAATCTCGGTCGGGTGAACTAGGGTGGTTTTTCCTAAATGGTTTTCCACTCTCCCTCCACGCAAATGAGGGTTCACTTCCTCTAATTCAACCTTCCCAATTCCTAATCCATTAGCGTAATTAGTACTTAAAGCGTATAACCCGAACGGATAGTAAGACGTGCTAAATATTATTATTATTATTATTATTATATTATTATTATTATAAATAAATATGATTACATCCTTATGATTTTATTTCAACTGTTCTGTTCTTATCTACCTATTATTATTATTAAGTGTTCTATCTTACGACAGGTTCCACCCTGTCTGTCTATCTGATCTTTTCAAGCGGCCCATCTGTAAAGTAAAAACAAGTTATTAACATATATACTTTTACCTAATAAGACTTGTGATGATGATTATGATTATTTCGACAGTCAGGCGAAGGATGTATGAGGACATAGGCCTATTGAACAATCTAATGGAGGTCTATAGTTTTTCTTTATCACCGCGTATTACTACCCGTTCGAATTATACGCTTATCTACTAATTACATTAATAATAATTAAAGACTGTAATTGTTAGGGGTTAATAAGGTTTAATTTATAAGAAGTGTACCAGCATTTGCGTGAATGAAAAGTAAAAAAACTATCCTCAGTACACCCGAACGAGATCTATCCCGATCTTCCCATCTTAGGTCTGTTATCGTAGTAAGGTTAAGAACCCCTGTTCCAACAAATGTAGACAATTTTAACAGGGTCGTAAAGTTAAATTCTAAGATAATTCAGGATATTTTTAGTTATTTCATTGAATATTTAGTAGAATCTTTACATTTTAAATAGCAAGTGGCTATTTTGTGCCAAATGTTGCGAAATGTTTGGGACTTGCGTGTTCAAATTTCCACTAACATAACCATTTGGGAGGAAACTCTTGTATGATTTTTTTTTTCTGCACACGAGTTAATAGTATGCTAGATACGGGGAGGTCGGTGTTTAGATCTCGGTCGGGCGTATCTAAACTCTAATTCATTTAGGAAACACACTTTTCCACCACCAACTTTTATTGAAAGTTACTAAAATTTTGCATTCTAGAAATATTTTTATTTGATTCATTAGTATTAATCTAAAAAGTTATCAAAAACTTCCAAAAATACCTCCTTTTGAATTACTGTAATTGTATAGTTTATTTTTATACCATTAACTACAGTAGCCCCATGGCTTCTTTGGTGCCGACTGACAGCTTTAAAAAGTTACCAGACTAAATTATGTATCCCTACGCCGAACCAAATGATCAGCAAAAACATGTGTTTAGAAGCTGTCACTTCTGACAGTCAACATTTAGGTATACCTAAATGTTGACTGTCAGAAGTCAGCTGTGAGCTGTCAGTCAGCACCAAAGAAGCCTTGGGGCTACTGTAAACAGATTAAGAATGTAAATATAAATTGTAATTTAGAAAAAAATGTCTTCCATTATGGTAATGTGCGTTCCCAGTTTACAAATAACGGGCTTCATACGAAGATCAGACCTAAATAGTTTCCTACTCTCCATTACAAAAGAAGGGGGGGGGGGGGTGCGAAGGGTTAATCTCCTATAATATCTACCTCCCTCCTCATATCTACGAAATTATTGTAAATATTGCGGAATAAACAAACTGGATGGGTGGTAAGTCCCAGAATAATAAAATATAAAAATGTTAATTTGATCAAATCAATTGAACAGCAATCAAAGTGCATGTATTGATACGCCAAGCCGGTGGTGACTTATTTACGGGACTATACAGCTCTTAGAGAAGGTCATGTGTGTCACCTTGAGGGTCCCTCGTGATTAATTGCTACTGGAGCACCGGATATCGCACATAACTCAACCTACATGCGCGACCTCGGCTACGGTCCAGAACGTTGGAGTGAGAGAGAGAGAGGGTCGAAATACGATCTTCATGGTCCGAGATGAGAATTGCCCGCAGTGGCGGCTTTCGGCCTATAAAATAGGTGAATACGTGGTGGGCTGAGGGGCCAAAGTTGTTAATAAATACATGGATCCATATTTAAAAATTATTTTGATTATAATATTGTTGACAAACTGAAAATAGAATCCAAACGGAAAGTGGTGATTAAAAATTAATATTTTTGAGGGGGTCAAATGTTCATATGATTAAATCCGAAGGAAGGAGGATGTTTCCGTTAAGACTTTGATTATAATATTGAAATATTAACATATCTTGTCTGCGGCAGACCTAAAATTGGTGATATATTAAACGTTCACTCTCTCCTTTTGACTCAATATACCATCGTCAAATCTTCCCAAATTGTTTTTTGACCAAACAAAACTCCTGTAAATGTTTGGTTACCTCGGTTTGAGGTTGGAAACTTGTTGCCCGCCTCTCACTCTTTCAGAATCACGCCAGATTGATTTTCCAAAGGAAAGGAAACCTCTCTAGCTCCCCTTTATGAGTGTATACGCACACACACACACGCACTCCTTGTTGTGACGGCCTCGCAATCAGCTAACGAGCCGCCATTGTGATCTCGCAGATAATTAGTGGGATTGTGTTGCCTGGTGAGCAGGGGTAGTTAGAGATTTCTGCGAAACGTTGTTATATTGTTGTGGGTGTGTGCGTGTGGCTTACCTTCACACCCCACCACACCTTCTTTTCAACACGTTCGCTTGAGGCTTGTGGTTTCGAGAGCTATTGGAAGAGTTCGCCACATTCTTGGTTTCCACACTCCGCTTCCCTCGCAGGTTTAAATTATTTAATTAATTAAACTGTCAGTTCAGGATGTTCACTAACCTCTTATTTTAAGCTACAATAAATTCTGGTTTAGTGAATTACCGGCTCAACTGTGGCTAGTCAACTTAATTAAAACAAGACCGTATTTAAGTTGCGTTACTAATTACAGCATTTGCTTTTAAGATGGCTCCTAAAGTAACAGATTTATTAAGTCTAATAATGGAGTGAATAATTCATGGCCGTTCTGTGTGTGTGTGTGTCGGCAAGTGCACAGGAGGATGAAGAGTATATTAGGACCCCCACACGACCAGTCACGACTGCCAGTATTAATAGAGTAATAGGGTGACCTGGTGGTCTAGGGGTAAGGTGTCGGACTTCTGTGCTTGGGGTCCGGGGTTCAATCCTCGGTCCCGGCACAGATTTATCTGATTGCCAAACCCTTCCTTCACCTCTGACAAGACATCTTGTGAATGTGTGGAATGCCAGGCCTCCATCGTGGTTCGGATTCCACGTTAAACTGTAGGTCCTCCGTTTCATCTCACAATCACCCTACCATTACACATTAGCGTGAGTGCGTATAACCCGAACGGGTAGTAAGACGTGGTGATAGTAATAATAATTAATACTGACCGTCTGACTGATCGTGTAGGGACTGATGGATGGACTTACAAAAATACTGATGTGATCCGAATGTTCTGGTCTTACAAGTGGTGGGAGAGACTGGCAGTAGTACTGTACTGACCATAAGACTGACCTTGTGCGCTCTTGTCAGTATTTACTTCACTGTCAGCAGCAAACATAGACTGTCCACGCCTTTTTCTTATCATCCATGATGTCGCACGCAGGAGCTGAGGCTGATAAAAATAATGACACGAAGACTGATCGTGTACAGTCTCTTTGTAAATACTGACTGATCTTGTACGGTCTCTTTGTAAATACTGACTGATCTTGTACGGTCTCTTTGTAAATACTGACTGATCTTGTACGGTCTCTTTGTAAATACTGACTGATCTTGTACGGTCTCTTTGTAAATACTGACTGATCTTGTACGGTCTCTTTGTAAATACTGACTGATCTTGTACGGTCTCTTTGTAAATACTGACTGATCTTGTACGGTCTCTTTGTAAATACTGACTGATCTTGTACGGTCTCTTTGTAAATACTGACTGATCTTGTACGGTCTCGTTGTAAATACCGACTGATCGTGTACAGTCTCTTTGTAATACCGACTGATCGTGTGGAGCCCCTATCAGGTTATCACTAACAACAACCGTATGTGTTTGTTTTTTATTTTAACCAACAGCTCTTATTATATTCCCTCATTCATTTTTATTTTCCACCGCTTTTTCTTCTAAGATTCACGACCACCATTGGTGAGAATTTTTGAGTAAATATTATTCACTTTGGTGGCCACATGGTCTAAGACGTCATCCTACCAATAGACAAGACCAAAGGTGGGCGACGTGTTTTATGTGGTCACAGGTGTGGTGAACGATAAGTGTAATTCGCCACAACAAGTAAAATATTAGAAACTTAGGTTTCTCAATCGAACATTTAAAACATGAACACTTTGACTACTTAGATCCAAATGATGAGAACTAATCCAATTGAAAATATAAGACAATTCAATGGGAAATCGGACGATCTTTTTGTCTTACAAGCTGCAGAAACATTGTCTGAGTGTCTGAACACTCTTTGAGTTTGTGGGCAACTTCCATTGATAGGCCACAACCAGCACACGCCACCGCTCTGAGAGCTGGCGAGCTCAAACTCGCCACGTGTGGCGATTGATGACAGGGTTGTCCATCCGGGACTAGACTCTCCTTGACGGAGATATCAGGGTTCGATCACGACCGGATGTACTAAGAGTGGTTTCCCTAAATTGTTTCCCCATTGTCCTTTCACGTGAATGCGGGTATACTTATTCAAAAATCAACCTTCCTAATCGCTATCACGTTTTAGTAATTAGTTCATATGCGTATCAGGGCAGTAAGATGCAGTACTAATAAAAAATTATATGCTTTGTTACAGAAACACGTTATTTGTGTTACGCCCCCATTTACCAAAACACTATTTAAAAACTATATTTGTAAATAACTCGGGAAATATTGATTTTATAAAATGTTATTTCAAATAAAAGTTGTTTATTTTTAAGACTCCTGCAACTTCACAATGCTGAGTTGTTTCTCATCTAAAAGCGGTGCAGAGTTATATTCAAAGTACCCTCTTAAGTTACTTTCATGAGGAAATGAGACTTGCCATTTTGTATGTAATGCTTTTATAGTGCCCATAAAATCGTTAGGGCTGATTTTGAGCAAATCGATTTTTATCTTCTCACCCTTAGCAAACAACCCTTAATTTTAGGATTAGATATCCAATTCCAAAAACCCCTCTGGGAACCTTATGAAACCCCTAGATACCAAGTTTCAGACTGACATGTGCACCATTAAACATATTGTACTTATTTTTCACGTCGCGTTTTAATACCCGTTCGGGTTAAACGCATATGTACTGACTAAGCTAATGTGTTAAGGATTACCAAGGTTGAATTCAGATTAGGTGCACCTGCATTTGCGTGGAGGAAGAGTGAAAACCCATTTATAAAAAAAACTCACTACACCCGACCGGGATTTTAACCCCGATATCATCACTGGCGAGACTAAATGAGGCTAACATTTATATTGTGTACTCAGTGATGCGGGGGTTTCACTCACATACGCCCCTAAAATTCTCAAATTGGGGAAAAGTAAAGAAATAATATCTCTGATACATTGTGTGCTTATACCATCCCCCACCCCCGCTATTGCCACAACAAAGTAAACTTCTGGGTTCGTCACTGCTTTGGAGTGTTGATACAGTCCGATTTCCGTAGGAAGGGCCTAATTTGACACCTAGTAAAGTCACTAATTCTACCTTCATGTGTTCAAACGTCAGGACAAGTCACTTTTAATAGATACTATCAATATGGACAAAGTCAGTAATGAGAAGGAGTGTGTTTTGAAAGGGTCAATAGGTCATTGTGAAAGAATCGTCTTACGTTGGTTTGGGAATGTTGAAGGGATGAGGGTGGATCGAGTGACGAAGCAAATAGGGCCTATATGAAGGTAGAGTGCGTGGATCGAAAGGGAGGGGTAAGCCATATAAGACGTGGATGGATAAATGTGGTAGACAAATGTGTGAAAAATAGAGACATTAAGAGTTCTAAAAATAAAAGAGTATGTATGACTCAGTGTATGGATGTTGTTGAAGCGAAGGAAGTATGCAAAGATAGGGAAGTGTGGAGAAAGTTAGTGAGGATGGATTAAGTATGGAGCTGTTTTTTTTTAGCTATATGCACAGTTTTGCCTACTCCGTAAGGAACGGCGTTATTAGATAGTATGTATGTATGTCGATATCTATGTATGTATGTATGTATATATGTATATATATATATGTATGTATGTATGTATGTATGTATGTATGTATGTCGATATCTATAGTCGATATGTATGTATGTATGTCGATATCTTGTATGTATGTATGTATTATGTATGATGATTATGTATTAATAATGTATGTATTATGTTGATGTATGTATGTATGTATGTATGTATTATATGTGTATGTATGTATGTATTATGTTGTATGTATGTATGTTGTATGTTGTATGTCGATATGTATGTATGTATTATGTCGATATGTATGTATGATGTCAATATCTATGTATGTATGTATGTATGTATAATATATGTCGTATGTATGTATGTATGTCGATATGTATGTATGTAGTCGATATCTATGTATGTATGTGTGTCAATATCTATGTATGTATGTATGTATGTATGTAGTCGATATGTAGTTTGTTATGTATTTCTATCAATACTATAATATTAAAATGTACCTATGTTGACCTAAAAAAAATACGTTTATGTTTTATTAAAGGTGCTTTCTGTGAAAAATCGAACTGTAACTTGTTGGTATTACCCCTAAATAAATAGTAACTCCCCCAAAACTTTCATTCTTTTTCTCTTTGTTTCAAAATATTGTCTCCTCTTGTTCCATCTTTTAAGATGAAAGCGTTTCCGACCTGGGACAGAAACCCTTGTAAAAGCAACTTACTCATTACCTGGCTTGTCTTGGTTGCTTATTTCTTCGAGAGATATATTTAAAAAAATATTAGTTGCCTCCCTCCTCTCCTCCGCCCCTCAAAAAACGTGGTGAGAGAACGCTGGTGTTTTCTTCTACAGGCGATAATTGTGAGTGTTTAGATGTCCGCCATAAAACTTGTTTGGTTTTTTACAACTGCTATTTATTCTGATAATCTAGGTTGGTCGATGTTTGTGTACCCTCGTAGCCTGTGGCGTGTTATTTTATTTAATACCTGAGCTAACTCACAGTAGGATTCTTTCGGGAAGAAGTGTTTTAGAAAATACAAACACATTTTCTTGATAACATTTTACTAAATTATTTGTGTTATTTTTTAGGTATTAGTAATATATATCAAAAGTGACAACTGCAGACCTGTATAATTATTGGAAAGTAGATCTATTAGCTTTTGCTGTGTGTCCGATAAGGTTCTTCCTATTAAAATAGGACTGTACAGCTGACAGTTGGTGATAATGTGAAATAGTAAATACGCAATCTCCTTGCTCCAGTGGTATTTACACTTACAAGTATATTGGACCCATTTATTATGTTTCAAGCAATATATTTCCATCCCTCTCTTTCCCAAGGTGTTTCGCGTCCTACTACTCGACCGGACAACCTATACTGGATATAATCTCTGAGGGAATTGTAGGCTTACTATTGGGAAACAGCGTTGTCATTCTCTTGTTTTTGTGTGATCACTCTTCATTTAAATTAGATACAATTTTGCAACGCTGGTTCGTCGATGTTGCCGGTAGCTCCTTCTTACCCTAGCACACAACCTTCCGAGATAACTGGAAGCGAGGAGATTTGGCAACAGTTAACCGAGGAAGAAGATAGCGTTTCTACGTTAAACCTGCAGTTCTCTCAGCGTTTATATTCGGTGTAATTGACTAGTGACGAGCGAGGATAGTAGAACGAATTTTCGTGGGGATAAATTGTGAATAAGTTTGGTATAAAAAAAACTCAATACAATCAGCTGGGATTTTAACCTTGACTTAGCCGTTAATGATAAGACTATTCTTGATGTGAATGATGCCGACGCCTTTGTCCGTGTGCTCACCTTTGCGAGTAATTGTCTTCTTGATTCACTTTACTATCAATTAATTTTTTTTCAAATGTGAATCTAACCTAGGGCCTGATATTTTTCAAAAAATTTATATAAATATATAAGAATCAAATTGTAACTTTATTAGTGAGTGACTCATAAAATTCAACACTCATTATTAACAGGCTGATCTAAAAGGATACGAATATTGGGCAAAAGCAGGAGTGGCGAATTAGCCGTGAAATTGTGGCGAGTTTTTGTTTGCCAGCGTTAACAGTAAAATAATTTTTCCCTACGTCGTGTGTGCTGGTTGTAGCTTGATATTTACTGCATATGATTGTAAGCATTCCACGTGTGCATTGAGCTCAGATATTCAGCCGATGTTTCTACAACTTGTCAGATAAAAGTAATCGTCAAATTTCGCATTAAATTGTCTTTAGCTTTAAACATGAATAATTTTCAAAATTTGCGTCAGAGACACTTGTAACTGATTTGTCAAAGTGTAGGCCTACCTTGAACAAACATGCTCAAACAATGTGTGTTGTTTGAAATGTTCAATTGAACAACCTTATTTCTCTTTTTTTTTTTTTTGTTTTTCATGTTGTGACGAATTTCCCTTCCCATTTGACACTCCTGTTGCTACATTGAAAACTATGTTGTCCACCTCTGGTCTAGAGGACTCGGTCGTCGCTGAAAATAACTGAGCATTTATAGTAAGATCGCCTTAGTTCAAAGATCTCTAAACGCTTGCAATTACCCCAATTCGTGTGTTATGTATATGTAGGCCAAATATAAATATATTGACTAACTGTAAATATTAATTACCCTATGTTTGTTTTTATTTATCGCTAAAAGACTCTTACACTGGCGATTTGTCTATACGCATGCGTTCATCCTACAACAATTTATTCCGCCAGAGATGGGTGTTAAATAAATGGTGAGTACTTGCTTCGGTGGCCATATGCTCCAAGGCGTCAGTCTCGCACTATTACTATACTACCGATGATAGGGACAATGGATCACCACGTGAACGTGGGGCATATTTCTTCTAAATTAAACCTTACTCGTCCCTAACACTTCAGATTGATTAGTTCATAATTAATGAGTTGCCTCAAGTTAAGTTAGCAAGACGTGTTCTAATATAGTTTCTTGTTTAGAAAAAAAACCACGTTAAATGACCTCACAAAATATTGTGAAACGTATTAGACGTGGCCGTGATTCGTGGGCCACCCTGTATAGCGCGACCGTTGCAGGGGAGGTCACTTGCTATTTGTGCTCATACGAGAACTTGTGGTTTTAGTGTTGGATATCACGTACTCGCGATCGCGCATGCGCACTGCACACATTACAAACACTGCAGTGCTATTAAGCCTAATTGCGAGGTAATGGCTCACGCAAAAAAGTACGGCTCGTTAAACAAATTGGACACAGAAAGACCTTTTTTTAGGATGTTAAAAAACTCTTTTTAAACATTAATGGGTCCAAGTCAGGCCAAGTCCATTTTAATGTGATTTAATATTATTATTATTTGGCCATTGGTTCTCTAATCCTCCTACTAACTCACAATAGACTGGACTTCCGGTGACGAGGAGATCGGAGTTCGAATCTTGTCTGGGCGCGCTAAATAAGGTTTTCTTCATGTGACTTACCCCGAGGCTGTGGATATATTATATGCATGTAAAACTGACCAAACATGTACAGTAAAAAAAGACAACTCGCCATCAAATTATATATTACTTAAGATTGTGGTTCTGATTACAATAAAAAAACGAGATTTCTCAATATTTTTATAACTGGTTGCTTCCAGTTATGGCTCAAAGTGGTATGAAAGTGGGTGCGAGAGGGAAAAAAACTGTTTTTGGAGGGGTTTTTTTTAGCGGACAATTTTTTTTCGGTGAAATAAAGAAAATATGTATACAGTAGAAACGTAAATTTAAGAAAAATGTTCTCATCAAATTAGGACACCCTCGACAGATATTTGAAAACTGTTGATGTCATCGTTTGTATAAAATTAAACTCTTATGTTTCTACTGGATAGATATTTGATATATTTTTCTGGAAAATAAAATTCTCTAAGAACTTTGAAAAATACTGCCCTTAACGACTTCCTTATCGTCCCAGTTTAAAATGTTGTAGAACATTGAAAAGCTCCTTCCTACTTAATGGTGGGACAATACTTGAAGTCGGCCATCTTTAGGGGTATTCTTTGTGTTCCTCTGAAAATTTGGCTAATTATTTATCCTCGCCGTGACTCTTCCATCTGTACCCGGCACATTAATATTTGATTATTTCAGGTATTTAAAACATTCTAGGCCTATTTATGCTTTTGTATGCGTGTCCGTCAAAATATGAATTACAATATGACACAAAAATGAGAAGATTTGTCAGATGTCGCATAAAATAAACTGTCAAACTGTCAGCAAATGGGGAGAATATGAATAAAGTATGTGCAAATACCTCGGTCTACATATCGCGCTAATGCAATGTTTTTTTAAATTACCTTTCCTTAATTTTCTACACATGGTGATAGCAACGTTTCTTGAATATCTGGAATTTGCTATCATTTTTCTCTTCGTTGAGAATGTGTCTGGTCAAATGGCGCTATCCTCCTGACAAATATTCACAACTTATTATAATAAAATACTGACCTTGACTCAATTTTACCTTTCATCCGACCCTAAGCTGTTAAATTACCCTACAGGGATTGTATGTAATAAAAACAAAAACTATCCTACCTTTTTATTTTCCTTTGTTGATTATTCCTTACACATCTGGGGGTACGTTAAGCCTCAAGGGAAGCTAAAAACTGGGGGAGATTCAAGGGAAGCTAAAACTGGGGGATTCAAGGGAAGCTAAAAACTGAGGGAGATTCAAGGGAAGCTAAAAACTGGGGGAGATTCAAGGGAAGATAAAAACTGGGAGAGATTCAAGGGAAGCTAAAAACTGAGGGAGATTCAAGGGAAGCTAAAAACTGGGGGAGATTCAGGAAGATAAAAACGGGAGAGATTCAAGGAAGCTAAAACTGAGGTGATTCAAGGGAAACTAAAATGGGGAGATTCAGGGTGTTAAAATGGGGAAATTAAAGGGAAGCTAAAATTGGGAAGATTCAGGAAGCTAAAACTAGGACCATTAAGCATAAAGACTTCAATGTGTGTCGGTGGATAAAATGCTTGTTTTATTTATTATTACGTTTAAACCTTTGGTTATTAACGAGTTAATTCTAAAGAGTGAGAATAAGGAAGTTGGTCAATTTAGAGAATGGGAGCCTGACGCCTTAGACCACCTGAGTGCTAGTGTGCTGGCTATTAGTATCACGTTATCTAGCGTAAAGGAACGGTTGGGGGGGGGGGGGTATTAAATGGAATAGCGCCAGAATTCGCCTGAGAAGGGCGGAAAACTTAACTAGTGTATCCTGTAAAGGATCGAACCCGTCCCCTCGAGTGGGAACGATGAAGAATAAGATTTCACCCGTTACAAGTCTCGTCGCATCAGAAGTAATTATTTTGTAAAACGTCTTGTGTTGCTTTTCTTCTGATCTCTCCGTATTTAGCTTTGTGGAAGTTTGGGGGGAAGTGGGGTTGGGGTTGGAAACCCATACTTATATTCAAATTTGCTATCCAATGAACGATAAAAAATTTACTACTTGAGTGGGGGGAAAAAAAGATAAATTTATTGGTCGTATAAAAACGGGAACACTACTATACTTTAGGTGGGGGTTGGACGCGACCTTGTGATTTTGATTTTATCCCTTGATGATATCAAAACTAGCCTTCACTCCCCTCTCCCTCACCCTACGTGCCCTTCTGTCTCACTCAACACTGTTGCCGATATCAAAACTAGCCTTCACTCCCCTCTCCCTCACCCTACGTGCCCTTCTGTCTCACTCAACACTGTTGCCAACTTGATTGTGTCTCCATGCTCGGATGTGATCTGAGGGATTCTTCTTTGGCTCCGCGACCGTCTCATTATCCGTCCAAGATATCCACATTTAATTTCACCAATTGAGTAGGGATGATGACGGTAAAATTAATAGAAAATGTACCTACATTTGCGCGAAGAAAGAAAGTGTGCAGGGTTAACACGCACCTGCAAAATTAATGGAATGTTTGTGTAATTGAGATATTAAACTGCAAGTTTTACATAGAAGAGAAATGGATACCGAATTGATAAGTGCGACTATTCACACACTCGTCTTATCCCCCTACCCCTTGCCCCTGGCCTAGCAACTGTATAAACTCTCCCGACAAGATCATATCATCCTTTTATAAATAAATACAAATTATAGGACTTAACAATAGTAATTTTTATGAAAAATTAATTTTAAATTTAAATTACTCCTTAGAAGGTCTATAAAGATGGTAATTTCTTCTTGAAAAACTGTAAAACACAGGAAATTTCTCCTTAAATAAAAAGTGGAAACACTGTTGCTAAACAATTTTTTTTTTAAATATTCACTACACCCAGTCGAGTATCGTATCAATCAACTTTTCAACTTCGGAATCTTGGAGTTCGATCCTCGACTGGTTCCATTATGGTTTCTAGACGAATACCTGCGCTGTCTCTTAAAATTCGCGCCAGTCATCCTATGTCCCGTGATTCGTTTAGTGATCGTAAGTTAAAAAATAACATATCACACAATATTTGTGGTTGATGATTACCCCTACGCAGACAAAATGTCCGGTTTGTCAACGGTGATGGGAGGTCGGGGGGTTCGAATCCGGCTGGGTGTAGTTAAAATGTTTTTATTAAATGGTTTTCCACACTCCCTTTTTCCGGAAATTCTGATAAGCTTCCTCTAAATTATTTATTCGCTACCCCTACCTTAATAGCGTAATTAAATTCATATAGGAGGCGGTTAAGATTCTACGAAATATTCACTAAGGCAGTGGTTCCCAAAAGGTGGTCCGCGAGCTGTTCCTAGGGGGTACATGACAGACACCAAAATTTAACAAAATAAAAACTTAAAATAATAATTAAACAACAGTAGGCCTATTCTTAATCAATAAAAATCTTCCCCTCCTTCTCCTCCCTCCCCCCCCCCCTGCGCAGGACTACATTAAAAACAAGTACAGAAATATACTTGACATGGATTCAGATTTTCGAGTCAAAGTGTCCAGCCTTCATCACAATCGTCAAGTAGTGATGGAAAAAAGAAAAGGTTTCACTTATCTTACAAATACTAGACACAAATGAATAAATTTAAACTTTTTCATAATTAATATTATTATTAGCACAGCGTCTTACTACCCGTTCGGGTTATACGCACTTACGCTAATGTGTAATGGTAGGGTGATTCTGAGATGAAATGGAGGACCTACAGTTTAACGTGGGATCCGAACCACGGTGGAGGCCTGGCATTCCACACATTCATAATTCATAGTTAATAAATTTTCTGGTAAGCCTAACTAACCTTTTGTGTGTTAACTATTACTATTATATTAATTATTATTATAACTAGAGTTAGTTTAAAAATAAAAGTATGTAAAAGCACATTTGACTCGGATTTAAATACAGTGCCATTTTTTCAGTTTTGTGGGTTTTCTAACATGAATTATTAATATGTGGGGAGGGGTGCTATTTAATATACACAGAATATATTAGATTGCAACGATTAGAAAAAAACGGGGGGTCCGCCCATCTCAAAGAGCCTCTTGGGGGGTCCTTGACTGGTAGGTAATTGGAAACCACTGCATTAAGATATTAAGGAGGGGTGGAGGGAGGGGGCAATTTAGTGATCAAAAGATTGCCGTGCAGACGCAATATGTAATTTTACGATGCGTTATTTCAAAATATGGTTGACGCCAAAATTAAGTCTAAAGGTTCCAACAGGGATATTTTTATTAAACAACCCTATTGTTTCACTTCTATTAATCGGGAAAAACGTGTGAAAATAATACATTAGTTAGCTCTTCTTTAACGACTTTTTAATCATATTGCTGGAGCAATGAGACCAGGCTTGATGTAGCCTTCCGCCAACAAATACAGTAATTTTTTTGACAGATTCACAAGAGAAAGTTTTAAGAGATTTGAGAACTATCAACTAGGTTTCCTCTTGACCTTGAAATAAGTTTCGTAGTTTTATTACCCCTCTTTCTTATTGATATGCAAAAGGCGGTTGTAGGTGAAGGTTTAAAGTGAGTATAGAGTATATGATTAGACTAGACAATTAGTCTAGTTGTATTCTAAGGCTGACAATGAGTGATTGATATTTTCTCGCTGACCAAGATGGCCTCCTTAAGACATTTTGAGTGGTTCTTTCTAATGCGAAATTCAATTAGTTCATTACCATGATTAACATAATTACTGGCCCGATACTCAGTCGATAGTGTGTGCGCATACTTAGCTAAAGATCCCGGGTTCGATTCCTGGCATAGCTGAAAAATGTATCATTGGTGGGATATGAGTTTTCCCTTTCACAGTGGTAAATCAACGGCCGGGGGTTGGATGCTGTGTCTGTTCTAGATTTAAGTTATGTTTATAATTTATGGCCAATTATAAATCAATCTAGTCAGAACCTTGTATAAAATAAAAAACAACGCGCAAAGTCTTAGGGGTGACTTAACAGTGAAATGCTTTTTAAAATAAGTTTACGAGAAACAAAATCGCTTAGGACAAAGAGGAAGCTATGAACGCGCTTAAAATTGGGTATCTTAACTTGCATCGTTTCAAGTCAAGGATATAACTTCATAATACGTCTATGGCTTGTCGTCTGTCATCTTTAATCGGTCATTTGTTGATGTGGTTACCAGAATTAAGTTTCTTTTTCAAGTGAGACTTTGTTGTGTTTTGAGTATTCCTTGCATAGCCAAGCCACAAATTCGATACTTTTTACACCCCTTATTCCTTTTTCCGAACAAAATTAAATCTCTGGGCGGTGATATTATTCAGTCTTTGGCGTAATAGGCTACTTTAAATTGCTAAGTTTACAACCGGACATTAAAACCGCAGCGACTAAACCATCTATCTAATCTGTTTTATTACCTTTACAAAGGTTTTTTTTCCTTTGTTGCCACTTTAATCTCTTTTTTTTTTATGTTTAGTACGTGACTGGTTTGATCTGCCCTTTTTTTTCTTTTTTCTTCCAATGTGTCTTTGTTTGAAGTCGTAGTTTGACAATTAAGGTCGTAACTTTATTTTCGTTGTTGTTGAAGGTGGAACTTGCCGATCAAAGCTAATATTTTAAGCCGATATTATTTTAAGATTGATAGATTTTAATTGCTAGTTAGAAGGTTATTCGTGAGGAAAGTGTGCAGAGGTCGGGAATTTATGGCACTATTTTTCACCCTCCCATCCAGACCCATGCTGAATAGGTTATTCAGTGTGTCTTTCATTTGAGAAAAAGCGGAATATTTTGAAGTGGTCGCAAAGAACAGGAAAAGTCGAGAATTTTGTAAACTACAACAAAATCTTGGAAAATGTTTTTTTTACGAACCATGTCTTACAGTAATGTTTAGTTTATATGTATGTGTACTAATCCCTCTAATGAATTAGGGATGAGTAAGGTTGAATTTAGATGAAGTATACCCTCACTTGCATAGACGAAGAGTGGAAAACCATATAGAAAAACCCGCTCATAACACCCAACGAGGATTCGAACTCCGATCTCTCTGTCATTGGCAGTTTAGTCTATTGCGAGAAAGACGCCTTAGACCATGCAGCCACGAAGCAGGTTGGAAAAGGGGGGGGGGGAGGTGTTGTCTTACTCAAAATATGAAATATAATAGTAAAAAAACACTCTTTAAGTAGAGCAAAACTTGTCCACATCATAATAAGAATATATTATATTAATATAACATTTCCCTCCATATTTAAAAACTACCTATACTCGTGGTTTGTATGTACTCGCTCCGGTGGTCGGGGGTTCGGCAACTGGTCAGTCTAGCCAACCTCACAAATATATCAAATATACCTACTCTCAAATATATATTTGCGCGAGAAAATAGAATTAGCACTTTTAACCTTATACAATTTGTATTGTTAATGACGTTTTTTTTATTTGTAAAACAGCATTGGCGGAACGGCGCTCCGGGCGGGGCGGGGCCTTGCGTCCATTTTCTCTTGTCCTGTTGGTCTTAAGGGTGGCAATAGTTCTTTAAAAGGTTTGTTTCTATTTCCCGCAGACGGGTGATCGAGAAGATCGATCAGTCCGAGTTTGAAGGGTTCGAGTACGTGAACCCTCTGCTGATGTCGCTTGAAGACTGCGTGTGACGTCACGAGCCGGCCTGCCACTTTGACCTTGAGCTGGAGGACGAGGACGACCTTGATCTTGACCTCTCCCAGATGAGGTCCAGCGGCCGTGGCGGGATTCTGCATCAGATGTTCTGCCTTCCTTTACATTAGCCCGTCTCACTCACACACACACACTTTTCTCTAGGAGCACTGCATGAAACAAGACTTTCTATTGTTGATATACGGCGCATTGGGGGGGAGGGGGTTGTTCGCTTAAAAAAAACACGTTGAATTAACGTTATTTTTTATCCAAGTATATCTAGAACAGTGGTTAATAATGACTTAATTCAAAGGGTTAGAGCTTAGTTACTGCGGAGAGGAGTAAAATCAAAAACTACCCCACGAGTTCACTCCTGGCCGAGATTCGAACCTTGACCTTCTCCGTTACCGGCAATCCACTCTCTTACGATTATTGGTTGATTGTATCACGTGGCCACAGGTGTAGATTCAAATTAACCTGAAAGGTTTCGTAAACCGATGTTTAACATAGATTTCAAGATCTAGGTTTGTTGTGGGGGTTTTTTCTGCATTTTTTTTTATGAAATAAATACTTGTAAACCTGAGGGCAGGAAAAGATTATTTTGATTTTTGTGTCGTGGTTTGTGTTACGTTGAAAATAAGATGTTCCTTATAAATGGTATTTTGGTTTTTAAGTTGGGAGTGGAGGTAATGTGAGAAAAGATTAGTGGTTTTTTCAGTTGGTATAGCAAAACATTTTTTTGGCCAAAATAAATCAACAATATCTTCAGTTAGGTGAATTTGGTTTATTTGTTATGAATTAAATCAACCATTTAATTTGAGTAGAAAATCAAACTGGTTTTTTAGCACCGCATTCAGGCCATAGGTTTATGTAGGCCTACTAATTATGCTAATGGCCCTAGAGATGGGTAAAGCTATATTTATAGAAAGTGCACCTACATTTGCATGGAGGTAGAGTATAAAAACCATACTCGGTACACACGACTGAGGTTCGAACGTATGTCTACTGCCAGAGTAGCGCCTCAGATTATGCAGCCACCGAAGCGGGTAACTTGTCTTATTTCGTGTTTCTCCCATCCCACCTCAAACTCGTGTTAGCAAATTAAATTCTTAAAAACTTACAATAAGTGAAACTTTAATTTGCACAATTTAGAATGTCCTCTTAAAAATAAAATCTCTAGCATTCAGCCATAAACTATGTCCTGCTATCGCTTGAAATATCCTTACACGTTGTTGCATCTGAAAGGTGTCAATTAAAACAAGTAAAATGGTTGATACCAGCGTAAAGAGTTTAATCCATGAACAAACCATGATGGTATTTCATGCGAAGTAAGAATACACGTTTAGACTTGGCCAGGAAAATTGAGTTGGCCCTGTACGAGTGCAAGTCTAAAACCTATTTTATGGGACGTTGGGCGCGAGGGTGAAAGGTGTGGCTTGGCTTCACAACCGACCAAAGTATCCTTCCGCGTCAACAAGGACATATGTATCACGGAAAACGTAGATGGCGCCAGCTACCGGACAAGTCTGGTCTTGCGGAAAAATGATACGTTCGAAAATATCAAAGTTTCTTAAGTACGAGTGACATTTTTATGTTAATACTAGCTTTTACCCGTCGCGGCTTTGCCCGCAATAATTGATAAAATCTTTTAATTTTTAACTAAACTGTTTTGGTCATAAATCAAACTTTATTTTTTCCAAATATCTATGCGTTTTTCTCAGTTCTAGCTGTAAATAATTTTGCCGTATTTTAATTTTCACTTTTAAATAATTCATAATAAAATAAAATATATATTATTTAAGTTATTAATTATAAATTTTTTATTTTTACCTTCATAATTGGGAATATAAATATATAAATGAAATATTTTGTTTCGAAATATATAGCTAAAAAAATCACATTTATTATTTATTAGTATGAAACTACGTCACACTAATTACTATTTACTTTAATTACAAAATATTAAATCACAAATTCTTAAATAACATCATTTCAATCACATTATAATCATATATTTATTATTATTTAAAATCAAAGGTTGGGAATAGTCCTATATGTTATTCCAAGAAATATTCTACCAAGTACAAAGTTTCATTCGAATCTGTTCAGCAGTTTTGGCGTGATTGAGCAACAAACATCCAAACACACAAACTTTCGCATTTATAATATTAGTAAGATTTTCAACACCTCTTCTAAGATAATGTATCGATGTTTATTAATTATTCCTTTTTTTTATGAAACAGGAAGTTTTCTATTTAAAAACGTAAATTCTATTGATATTTGATTACTGTTAAAATTATAGAGGAGGTGTGTGTATAAAAAGTACAACATAATAGACATGCTTATGTGGAACCTTGGATTTACAGAAACAAATTCAAAGTAATAGGTAGACGTCTTAAGGTGGAAGTACCGAGATCATAACGGCATTAGATGAAAAAACTTTTTTAAATGTAGGGGGGGGGGGGGGGCTGAAGTGTTACTAAATTCCAGGACACCCTTGACAGATATTCAACAATAGTTGATATCAACATGTGAAGTAAATTAAACTCTATGTTTGTACGGGAGCAATATTTGATTTATTTTGTTCTAAAAACTGCAAAAACACTTAATTTTTTTCGCGAGCCCTGCATCCCCACCTTAATTTAGAAGATTTTGCATGAATATTATAGCAAAGATTATGGTCAAACTTCAGACATGCCTATAATATTCAAGACAAGACAATTACATTTGGTGCGATTGCTAGATATAAACACGAGTACAGTCCAATTTCTTATAGGAAGGATCTTTTAGAAAATACAAAAAAAAAAAAATACTTTGTAGCCAAAATTAATGACACTTGTTATATATATTTTTAGTGTTATTTTATTGATATTGATAATATATATCAAAAGTGACAGCAGCCGCAGATAACATGACTTGCGTATGATTACGTAAATATAGACATAGTAACTTTTGTTTTTAAATCCCATATAAGGCAGGACCTTTTTAAAAAAAAATTAAAATTCGACTCTGGTTAGTCAGAGTTAATGAATCTCGTCCACTCAAAACACTGTAATTACTGCCGTATTTCTCCTTCTCCTACCCCCTCCCCTTTTGCGCCGTCTGTTGTATATATTGTACGAGAATACATAATATATAATTATAACAATCATAAATTAATCTAACTTTTATTTAGATGTATAGAGAGGATGTGATTATGATGGGGGCCTCCCTTAGTGTTATCATCTTTAGCCAGGTTGAGTCGGGAAAGAGGTTAAAACTGAAATAACAACTCCACTGATCGCCACATAAATGTTTTCTTTACAACACTTTGAAGACAATTTTAGTCTTTTATAATCTTGAAATAAACTTTCAACTAGCCATTTCATAAGCAAATCGGTCAATTTTTTTTTTTTTTTTTTTTTTTAGCACAGCATCTGACTATATTTTCAGGTTAATAACTAAGCTAATTAGCTAGGGGTGAGAAAGGTTACATTTAGAGTCAATGTACCCAAATTTGAGTGAAGGAAGAAGGGGGAAAAACCTTCTCTGAAAAATTACCCTCAGTACATTTTAACGGTGTTCAAACCCTGATCACCCTGTCATAGGCAGTCTAGTCTCTTATGAGAGCGACTATGGGAGTGGATGGTTCAAATTTTTTTTTTTTTTCAGTCTAGCTTACACGAGTTTGAGTAATGTATCTGTCTTTGTTCGAGTAAGGAGTTTAACCTCTTTCACGAACAACACTTGTGTGAGAACCTGTCTTATGCGGCTTTCGAATGGCCTAATCAAGAAGTGTTTATTTAAAATATAAATTATGAACGATAGATGCAAATATACCATATGACTAATCTGCTCCTGTTAAAAAAAAAACATTTGGTTTTCAACATAAAAGTGAAATATATATAATAAAAAAAAAATAGTTTGAATGTATGTGACGATTGCTTTTAGTAAAAAGTTGTCTCATTCTGAGATTAGTATGTATGTGTAGGATTGCATGCATGTGTGTGATTATTGTACAAAATAATTGCTATGTCTGATTGTGAAAAGAAAAATGTTCATGTTAAGTGATTTTATTTTTCAAATAATAAAAAAAAAATCATAATTCCATTGCTTGTTAAACAAAAAAAAAGAACTATGTAAAAAAAAAGAGATAAAGATGATTTTAAAAACTGTTTTATGAGAAATATTACTCGTGTTAAAATTTGTCGAGAACTTTGCTTCTACATGTATCTTATTTATAGATCAGTTTATTTTTTGTGTTATTGGTTTCTTACTCAATGTCATTGAATGTTTTTTGATTATTATTTTATACATATTTTTGTGAAAACACACCCATTCCATTACCTTCCCTACTAAACAAATCACTCTGAAGCTTTATAATATGATTGTAAAGTGCAGTCACTGATTTTGTAGTTGAAAACTAAAAAAAAAATGAAACATAACTTGCTGATTAAAATGTTATGTGAAAAGTTAAATCTACTTAGGTGGTCAAATTAGAACACATGAATTAGTGATAAACATTTTAGGTATGGAAGGATTTTTTTTTTTCCTTTTCTCATGAATATTAACACATTGCTTGTAAGATTATTGTAAAATATTTTTCTACTCTATATAAAGTGAGTATTTAGCAGACCATTTCACCATTTTTTTTTATCAACAACATTTTTGCCCCGAATTATTTATTTATTTATTATCTGTAAAGAATTAAACCTTTGATCTTATTGCATTAATTTAACTTGTATGATCACAGGTAAGATTCCTATAATAATTGTGGATGGATTTAGTTGACAAGTTGCTTGAAATACGTTTATTTATAAACTTGAAACGCTGAATGATTTAATCTAAAATAAAATTGTTGTACAGTGCTTAATGAAGTATCTACATATTGATAGAACACTCTAAGAGGTCCCAGGTTCCATGCCCGTTGCTTACAGAATATTTCTGTGAAGCAGTGGATCTGATGCGGGCGGAGTTAAATTCGGACTAATGAAGAGCTACTTGAATGAATAGGTAGCGGCTCCGGTTTAGAAAACTGAAATTAACGGTGGTAGAGTTCATTGTGCTGACGACATGACACCCTCTATTCACAAATGTTGGCACTACCTTCGCTAACAAAGCACGGGGTCAAGCCAAATTGATTTATTAATATTTTGTATTCACTTTAAAGGGTGTTTTACTTAAACTTTTGCTTTCAAACTAATAATTTACAGTACAGGCATCATCATATTATTTGCCTTTTAAGCTGTGACCAAGATATATCCAAATACTCACTTATATGGCAGTTGTTTAGTTTGTAGCACTAACCCACCTACTGTGACATTTTATTTTTTGTTTATATTCATTCAAATTAATTGATTGAATTTGAGTTGCATTAATAATGTTTAATATAATTTAATTAATTTAATATCAAATTAAAATAATTTATTATATTTGAAAACTCTTAAAACATCCGTTTCTAAATCGGCCACTATTCAATATTTGAGCGACTGATTCATTTCTAATAAGCAAAAATTATGTTAACCACATATAAATGTTTCAAGAATAAAAACTATCTTAAAGAGATAATTTATTATTTAGTATGTATTTACAAGAACTCTGCTGAAAAATTGAAAGTAATGTTGTATTTGCACAATATACACTAATTAAAATCTGTCGATGTTGGTAAACACTTGACTGTCTTGCTAGAAACTTGAAAACAAATTAGTGCAAGAAATGTTTTAAGGTATTTTGAATTACTTTCCACAAATTTAAAGGAAGATAGAACAAACTCAATTTTTTTCATCCATTAAGTAGTTAAAATTTACCTAAATAATCAACTCATCACTTATATTTGCTTAATCAGAATCAAACTCTTAATGTTTGTATTCCTTTAGTTATTTATTAAGTGACAAAAAAAAAAAAGATTATTACAAAATAATTATTAATAAATCGATGATCTAATAAAGCAAACTCAAACATATTTATCTTATTAAGAAGGTAATTATGTGGTTATATTCATTAATTTTCTTATAACTTATATTCTAAGCATTCCTTTCAAACTGTGAAGTTGTGTTCTAGATATAACAAATGGTTTGGTAACAAATCACCTCTGTGGTCTAGTTGTCAGAGTTTCTGGCCACTGATCCAGAGGTCCCGAGTTCGATCCTCAGCGCTTTCACATTTTTCTGTGAAGCACTGGGTTTGGAACGAGGTCAACTTGGCCTCGTGAGGACAATTGAGGAGCTACTTGATTAAAGAAGTAGTGGCTCCGGTCTGGAAAACTGAGATAAACACCCACAGGGTTTGTTGTTCTGACCACAAAAGTTGGCACAATCTTCGCCAAATGACAGTGACCGCTCAGCCAGTACGGCTCAATAGTGAGCTGAGGTAATTAAGTCAACAAAAGGTTTTCTTATTGGAGGTTGCTAAAAAAATTACTTATTTTGACTGTCCCCTTTGAATTGAATTATAGCAGTTTGGAAAATTAAATTTGCATTCAGCCTAAAAAAAAATCACACTTAGGACAAGCTTGATTTTTATATTTTATTTATTTATATTCATGCTGGGATGTCACATTTAGTGGGTTGATGTGTGACCATTTATAAAGTCTTTCTTTCCCTGTAACATGTTCTTAATTTATATGTTATGCCATTCCAATTTACATATGCATTATGTAATTTAGTTTTTAAAAGACAATGATAATTATAATTAGTTTTTGGCAGGAAATATAAGAATACATGTGTGCCTAATAAAACCAGAATTGAAAAGACTCTAAATGTTTTATTCACTTCTCTCTCATTGTTTTAATAGTTAATTTTTATGATTTACTATAAAATATAACTCGAAATATGTTTCAACACAAAGTTACCCAATTTATGAATTAAAAATGTAAGTGCAAAATAATTGAATGAAGATTTAAATAACCAACAGGGCTGTAAGTTTAACACCACTTTAAAATAGTTTTGTTTAATCTAGTTTTAAGATTATGTGACGCCCACAGGTAACCATGGAAGCGTGGTAAAGAACAACCAAGGAGTCATAAGAGAGAACAGATAGTTTTATTTAATTTAATTCAAGTATAAAGGTAATGAAGATACATCGTATATTTGCAAATGGCGTTAGAGTGAGCCAGAGGGAACATAGATAAAGTAAAACTCTTGAGTTGTAAACCCAATACAAGTCTCCTAAATACTTGACACATGACCATGGTAATCCTTCAAACTGACCTCTGCAAGGCGTATACAAATCCAAAAATAAGGAGGCATAATTCCAATAATATATGCGTAAGATATTAATTATCGTCCAAATTAATATATGAAATTGTGAAGCAACAAGATTTACTTTACATTTTATATATATATATATATATATATGAGAGAGAGAGAGAGAGAGAGAGAGAGAGAGAGAGAGACGTGATAAATAATGCATCCAGTCAAGGTATAGTCAAGGATAATAAGACAAAGTAATTTAATCTAAAGTTAATAAGTCCCAACAATTGCCGTTGAAGTCTATACCTAAATAACAATGGACAATTTAAATATAGGATTTAAATTGAGGTATATAAATATTTCTTAAACCGCCGTTAGAATCTATACAAACTAACATGATAACCTGATTTATATAATAATCCATGCAATTAAAGCGTGCATACATTAGTATAATAACGTCAGAGAAAATTGTTAATATACCAATGTAATCGGTAAATTGAACTAAGCGAAGATGAGAGCCGCCGCAAGTACGCTATGAGAACTAACGAAAATCATGATTTCCCATTGAGACGAATATAATTGACTCGCGGTTCATCAACGTCAACCCCCACCAAAAAAAACCATCTACAAAACATAATTAGGTTAAAGTAAGCCCAAACAACAATTTAGAAAAGAATCCCTCCCCATTATTTATATCAGAACAGAATTTTGAATAACGTTCCCCAGCCCTAATTAATATCGGCGCCTTCACCTTTGTGCAAGTCAGTGGTACAATGAGTGACGAGGTAAACAATACTAGCCATTATATTATAGTGAATAGAGCCTACACATGTTCTCATAGGAGGGGGAAAGCAGGGTGGAAACAAAGAACAAAAGGAAGGGAGAAGACTAGCGCTCTCGAAGCTTAGCGGTCAGTCCAGTAACCACTCGAAGTTTACAGAACCTCCCAGATGGCGGAATCGGAAATGATCTTGGTCAAGTTAAGTCCTTGTTTGTTGTGGGCCGGGCTTCGATGACGAGCGAGGCGCTAACCAGCGTCTCGTTTCAGTCAAATTGTTCAACCCACGGGAGAGGATGTCTCAGTGTGCTAGTGCCCCATCAGACGGAGAGAAGCCAGGCCGGTGGTGGTGAGTGTTGTAATCCCATATTACTGGGTGGTATGCATTAGATGTTGTTATTGGTTGTAACATCGTTACATTTACTTTAAACAAAATTTTAGAAAACTTTTACCAATCAAATGAAAAAAGTATTTTCCAAAGGTTTTTTCAGTTTAGCTCGTACATCTAATAATGTTAAGGACATTTTTAGAATTTTGTTTTCATTAGATGGTACTCGATTAAAAATAACAAAATATACTGAACAAATGAAAACAATTAGTTTGTAAAGTGGTAACTATGAAAACTTTTTTCTATTTAAAAACTAGGGCGTAACACATACCATTACACATTAAGTTTGTGACAAAATAACATTACTTGCTTTGATTCAGTAAGTAAAGATTGACTTTATTAACTTAGTATTTTAAAAAAGTTTAAGGGGAAGATAGAAAGGTAGGAGTTAATTTTTATTAACCTTTGATATTTATATAACACCACCATGATGTGAAATGGTGGCCGGTGGGTTGTAAAAGTGTGCTCTGCCGAACTTTCTCCCTAGGCTACGTACAATCATTGGCATATCCGCCAGGTCACCAGTAACTTTCATAGTAGCTTAAAATATTAACACATTGGCGAAAATTATAGGACCAGGGTTGTTACCTTAAGAATCCAAGCAGGAAAAAAGAAAATAAATAATTTTTCATTTGTATTATGTGTTCCGTCTTATGGCAGGTCCGGTCCTTTTGTCAGTGAACCTAGACCGCCAATGCACCTTGTCTTTTGCCTCCTTCCGCTCCCAGAATTTTCTTCATTCCTTCAAGTCATCCAATTTATTTTAATCCGCCTTCTTCATAAGCTGCTCTTTAACTCAACCTCTTCTTCTATAACGTCGTGCTGAAGACAGCTACTCTTAAGGATGTGTCCAATCCAGTTTGCTTTGCACCAAAGAATCACATTAAAAATGGTTCTCTTCTCACTCACTCTTATTAGGACTTAATTTGTCACCCTGTCTGTCCACCTGATCTCAATTCTTCTCCAGCACCACATTTCAAAGCTTCATACAACGCAATTCCCCAACTGTATCATTTAATCAGTTTCTTCCTTAGTACCAAACTCAACCTGCTTGTCAGTAGTAGCCTCTTCTTGTTGAAAGCTTCCTCGACCTAATATCCTTGGTGCAGTAGGCATCCTTTGTCAACATACTTCGTAGGTAATTGAAATGCTTTATGTTTTCCAAATCCTGGTGTATAACTTTGATTTTTGACAGCTCTTCATTCTTGAAATCACCATCACTTTTTATTTCTCATTGTTGTTCTCCATGCCATATATTCTTCCTATCTCCACCATCCGGTTCTTCACTTCATGCATTTCTTCTTTATTTTTAGTCAGCAATACTAAATTATCTACGTATTTATCTCTCTCCGTTGTTGGTCTCTCCATCATTCAGCCTCACCTTCACTCACTGACCCAAGTATAGGTTTGTAACGTTCTGGATTTACGTTACCGCGATGGGTGCCTATTGAAGAATTATGATTAATACACTTTTCATTTTGACATGTTTTTTATTACTGAATCAGTTTAATTAATGCGAAAATAGATCATATCGAAATATATACGCGGGCTAGCGCGGACAGGTGTTGCTAGACGCCAAGTGAGTTCTGTCAGTATTGGACACCAACTGCCAACTGACAAACCCCCTTTACGTTGCACCATTCTTTGTATATATTCCTTGGTCATGGAAGCTTCGAGAAGGTTTAGTTTGGAAAAACAAAATACAAGACAAAAACATCTCTGTTTTACTCGAAGCTTCTAGAGCCGGAAAATGACTCAAGTTACATTTTAAAATCTCTCTTCGAACCTTCGAGAAGAGGAAGTTATTATTTGAAATATATATATTGTCAAACTGACTTGGCTGGTGTCACGTGCGTGACGTCACTGTTCAGTGGCTTTTGCCTTCTTAGAAGAAGAAGTGCTTTAGGCGCCATTTAATATACTACATAATTTAAATGAAATAAGATATGTTTATAAAATTAGGACTATATTCTTGTCAATGCTTTCACATACTTTTCAGGGGCAAATCAATTACATTACAGGTTTACAATCAGCCTTCTGACCCTTCAGTTGATGCTGATCTTCTAGAGTATTTCCATCACTTTCTTCTACTTCACTCCATCGAGAACCTTTTTACCAATCAATGAAACCAATGTAGACCTCTTCCTTGAATTTCGGCACTCTCTCTGATAATATTCTCAGCATCCTGATGGCATCTCTGGTTCTTTTTCCTTTTCTGAATCCAAATTGGTCTTCTTCTATCACACTTTCTATTTTATGTTCTAGTCGCCTGTTGAATATTCTTGCCACGGTCTTCTCTTCATGAGAGATTATGCTGATGGCCCTGCCACCATAGTTACGTCTAGATACATAAAATGTATTAATACATTGTATGCTAAAACATAGATGTATCATTGTTATCTCCTTACACTAGAATGTATTATTTCTAGGAATCTAAATATGCCTGTCTCACAAATAGACAGCAAGTTCCGTCTTGAGCTATTTTTTCCCCGCTGAATTTGATACCATTTTGATGAGGTAAAATATCTTCAATAAGAGATTAGAGAGTGATTGAAGATATCTCCGCTCTTCATAGGTAATAGGACTAAGCTTTCTTTCTCCTTATATCTTATATCTGAGTGGTACGAGTGTACCTTTGCTTGGAGATGGGTGCGGATAATGAGATAGAAGGCGAGAGAAGTAGTTGCAATCACCCCTCTTCCACTTTTAATTGCTTAAAGTCTCGCTTCAGTGGTCGCATGATCTAAGGCGTCACTCTCGCAATAGACTAGGATGCATGTGACATGAAAATTGGAGTTCAATACCGGTCAGGTGTACTGAGAAGTGGTTTACCACTCTCTCTCCACGTAAATACGGGTACACTTCCTTTAAATTCAACCTTACGCATCCCTAAACCATTAGCTTAACTAGTACATAAACGCAGTGCTAAACAAATGCTTTAAGATTACTTTGTGTGTATGTGCATTGTGTCTCATCTATCCGCGTATTTATACAAATGGGGTAGGGATGAATAAGTTAGAATTGAAAAGAAAGGTACCATAATTTGCGTGAAGAGAGAGTAGGAAACCATTCCGGTCAACCTGGCCGAATCTCTCGTCCCAGAGTGAGACGCCTTAAGAGCATACAACCACAGATAAGAGGCTTTTATTTTACAAAAAAAAATATCTTGAGGTGGGTGAAGGGCAACTACCCAGCTCCCCTAACATAACACCCCCTCCTTTACCTCTCTAAGTACGCCACTCACTTTACAAGTGTGAGTTCACTCGCAACTTGTTTGATATCAACTCTAGATAAAGGCCGCCACACACGGACAGTTATTTCGACCTGCACAGAAGACCGGAGCAAATAGTTAATTTCATTCGATATACCTGCGTCGGATCAAACTGCGCAGGCATACCGGACCGTGTATACCGAAATGCGAAGGTGGATCAGTCCAGTTTTTGATGTTGCCATCACCACATCGTTTACTAATTAGATAAATTTCATTCTTTCTTTATATTATTATTATTATTATTATTAGCACCGCGTCTTACTACCCATTCGGGTTATACGCACTTACGCTAATGTGTAATGGTAGGGTGATTGTGAGATGAAATGAAGGACCTACAGTTTAACGTGGAATCCGAACCACGGTGGAGGCCTGGCATTCCCCACATTCACAAGATGTCTTGTCAGAGGTGAAGGAAGGGTTTGGCAATCAGATAAATCTGTGCCGGGACCAAGGATAGAACCCCGTACCCCCAGCACAGAAGTCTGACACCTTACCCCTAAACCGCCAGGTCACCTTCATTTAAAAAAAATAGAAAAAGTTAAAAGTTTGGTACCACTGATAGATTATATTTTCTTTTTTCATATCTATTATGTCATAGACAACAAATATAACCTCATATGTTAGCAAATTGATTGTATTAATTCAATTTTTGTCCTTTTGTTACCCCCCCTCCCCCTTTTCGAACTACACAGGTCTATACATTTCTTTTAACAATTATTATTATTATTATCATCATCGCATCTTACTACCTGTTCAGGCTATACTCAATGGGGTAAGGATAAAAGAAAGGACACATTTTAGAGGTAGTCTACCAGAATTTGCGTGAAAGAGGAGTGGGAAACCATTTATTAAAAAAACCATCTTCACTTGTCCAGACTCGGGATTAGAACCCCGATATCCCAGCCATCAGCAGGTCAGTTTAACACGAGAGTGACGCCTTAGATCATTTGGCCACAGATGAGGTTCAAAACTTACTATTAAATACATTATTTTAGATGTAAATTTCAGAAAATGAATAGCTTGTTTATGCGCCAACTTTGGGGGGTACAATTTTTAAGAGAAATAATATTTGAGGGTATACAAAAAAAAAGGGGTGTTAAACACCAGTGAACTAATTACATAATCTTTAGATGATGAACTATAGAAACTATCCGCTCATTTCAGTGAACTATTCCCAGAAGGGGCATAAATATCCAATTACATCTCCGAAGAGACCCCTCGAAGGGCTTCCCAGCTACACTATCCCCGGGCTCAGAGGATACCCATCAGGACCGGACCCTTTTCACCGGTTGTGGGCTAAAGTCCACGAGTGCGGTTCCGGGTACTAGGGCGCCTGAAATACCCAGTACCAGCCCTCCTCCCGTGCCAGTCCGCCTTGGGTTACTTGAGGACCGCCCCCCTCCCCCCCCTTCCAATGGGACGGGTTGGAGGGAGAAGTTGGTTCCTCCTAGTGATCGCCCAATCAGGAAGAAGTCAACCTCCAAACAGTAGTCTCCTCAACTCTCGTTCTCAAAACTCTAAATACTTTCTGTGTCTCACACCATCTTAGCTGCCGCCCCCTCAGCACTTTTGAGACCAGCTGCCCAGAGTTGCCCACCGGGGGCCTCGAGGAGGATCCCCCCGGCAGGTGTTTTATAAAGATCTGTCAATACCGGAAGGTGGCAAAGACAGTACTATATGGAATGTGCGCGGGGCCAGAGCGCACCCGGCCACCGTACGTCCGGAAAGCATGAGCACTGCGACCTCCAAACCCAGAGGGGGCAGTTGAGCCCATCTCTAGAATACACGCGCTCCTAGTTCCATAATTTGATCGTGTGAGCGCAATATCAGCAGTCGTTAGTGCAGAAAGCCGAGGACGGGACGGTAACACGCACCCTCCGACAGTAAAAGATGGAACGAACCATAACTCGTGAGCTCGGAGCCAATAAAAGGTGAAGAAGAACAAGATACCCCTCCCTCCCTTCCTCCGAGCAGAAAGATATCAACTGAGGTCCGATAAAAGGTGGGGGAGGTCGGTATTTTTTTATCACTCCTTCCCCTCTTTTGTTTTAAACTCCCCCCAGTGTTTGTTATGATTTTCAAACGAAGATCTGAAAGAGGAGGTTAACGATCTTCATGTTATGTCTGTGACATTTATTATAATAGCACACTCGCCCCCCCCCCCCCCCCCACTGCCCGTAAAACAGTTTTACACACCTCAGACCTTCCGTTTGTTTGAAGAGCTGCGCTTGGGGTAGTTTATGACAAGGGGTGAGGAAAATATCGCATCTCCCTCCTTGAAAGGCCCGATTGTTTTGGGATCTTTTAGTCAAACACTGGATTTACCTTACCTTAGAAATCAGAGGGCTTTCTAGTAAGTGTAATGCACTAGGTTAAGTCAGTTTGTAAGTCATTACAGTGGCTCGTGTATATGAATGAGTATATATGTGCACGTGAACGCTCAATATTTTGATTACAGTTATAATTTAAATAATAAATTAGTCTATCCTAATCTAATTTACTACCCTAATAATCACGTTATTTTATTGTGATTAGCGTTTTCTGGTACAATGTTGGTAGCTGTGTGGTGTTCGAGTGGTGCGAAAGATAAGGTCTTGAAGGCACGGTGTGAGCGCTAGAATTATTTGTTACAGCTGAAGCGCTAATGCGCATGCGCACGACATAATCACGTGGTTCTTATGGAGATCTAACCTACAGTAGTCCAATGGTTTCTTTGATGCTGACTGACAGCTGACGGCTTTTAAAAGTTACCAGAGCAAATTATGTATTCCTACGCCGAACCAAATGATCTGCAAAAGAATGTGTTTAGCAGCTGTCACTTCTGACTGTCAAAATTTAGGTATATACCTAAATGTTGACTTTAACAAGTCAGCCGTGAGCTGTCAGCACCAAAGAAGCCATGGGGCTACTGTATGTAGCATTAGGTGTACTGCACTAGGTTCTGATGTAATTTACGAATTCATAAAGTGTACGTTAACTATTATTTCAATAAAGAATCCAAAGAGCTTATAACTGCTGTGGAGATTTTGAAACAAAGTTATTCAAGACACTCAAATCAGTCTCCTAAGACTCCAGTGGGACGCAACACGCAACAGAGAATTGTAAAGCTGGTCAAGGAATTGCACGGAGCCTGGGAAAAAATAACACACTAGACCTGACTTCCGTCTTTCGAAGATTTAATTTTATTTCCGACATACCGTGTGGAGTATCTAACGTTTAGCTGGATGGCTTCTACTGAACTTTAATCTGCTGACGGTTTGTTTTATTAATTTCTTACTAAAATTCTATGATAAAGGGCTTTGTCCACCTTTTTCAATTCCGCCTCTCACATAAAAAGTGCTCAATCCACCACCACCACCCTTAAACATATGGTAACAATAAAAAACATTATTCTAATCATCCCAAGTATATTACTCTCATTGTAAGAGTCATTAGAGCACCAGAGTGTTTGGTTAGGTTAAGTTTGGCATGCATGAGACCGTAAGAAGGTAAGCTAGTTACTACCCAGACGAAATCTTCACTCTCTCTCTCTAAGTTGTCGTCATGTACACGTCATTGAATATCTCCACGTGGGCAGACAATCTGCTGTTGAACAACAAAAGGGGTATTTTCTCTGCTTCTGGGGATGTTGACTTGTGATGAGTTTTTCCTTTTAAAAAGAAAAAAAAATTGCATAGATGAAGGAAAGAGGATGGAGTGTGTAAAGAAAAAAAAGGGCTAAAGGGATGATATGAAAAGTAAAATAAAAGGTAGTTTTTTGTTGTTTTTTTTAGATGGCGCGTAGACATGGCGAGACGAAGGCTCATCTGACTGATGAGCAGGAGATATTCCATTGTCCTTTTAGGAGTAAAAAACGGGGGTTAAGGAGGGGGAATAGACAAAGGGTTCTGGATGACTTTTTTGGTGACAAAAAATACATATCTCTCCAATCCTTTTTTTAGGGGAGGCGGTAGGGTAAGATATTTTTTAATTTATGTATGCCAGTGTTTTAGGTTTTTTGTTCCCGCTTTATTTAATTTAACTATACTTCACTGAAATTTGCATATTTTCATAAGCCAAAAAAAAAAATCTTTAAATATCTAAAAAAAATTAGAAACTGAATTTTGTTGGGAGATAATCTTTTGGAGGTGAATTGGTACACTGAATATATCATCTCTGCGTGAACTGCAGGTCCTATGAAGAAAAGTTTTAGCTTCTCTTTCTCTCTGTTAACTGTTGCCAAATCTCCTCGCTCTCAATTATGTCCGCTGGGGTAAGGAGCTACTGGCAACATTGACAAACCAACGTTACCAAACTTGTCTTATATTTGAGGAGAGATAGACCACACGTAAACGAGAGAATGACAACGTTGTTTCCCAATAACACCTGTACAGTACACCTCTGTTTTCCCAATAACACCTGTACAGTACACCTGTTTTCCCAATAACACCTGTACAGTACACCTCTGTTTTCCCAATAACACCTGTACAGTACACCTCTGTTTTCCCAATAACACCTGTACAGTACACCTCTGTTTTCCCAATAACACCTGTACAATACACCTCTGTTTTCCCAATAACACCTGTACAGTACACCTCTGTTTTCCCAATAACACCTGTACAGTACACCTCTGTTTTCCCAATAACACCTGTACAGTACACCTCTGTTTTCCCAAAAACACCTGTACAGTACACCTCTGTTTTCCCAATAACACCTGTACAGTACACCTCTGTTTTCCCAATAACACCTGTACAGTACACCTTTGTTTCCCAATAACACCTGTACAGTACACCTCTGTTTTCCCAATAACACCTGTGCAGTACACCTCTGTTTTCCCAATAACACCTGTACAGTACACCTCTGTTTTCCCAATAACACCTGTACAGTACACCTCTGTTGTCTCGGGGTAAAGTGCTCGCCTCAGGACCCCATGTTCTTGGGTTCAAACCCAGCCTGGGTCGACAAATTTTTCTTGACTGATACAAATCCGGTACACAACGTCCTTCGGAGGGGAAGTAAAGCCGTCGGTCCAATGTCGATTGTCGCAAGTAAAATAACCCTGGAAGGTTTGTGAAAATAACTTTCCCGGTAGAATTGGTAGACTCTTTGGTTCTCGTTCATAGAAATTCTCGTGTGTTGATACAATCAATCGGTTCCGTTAAATAACTCAAATAAATAAAGATTATCAAATTAACCTTACACTTCACTTAAAGATGATATTATTCAATAGTTTCCTACTCGACCTTTATAATCGTATCGACAGTCCCGGGTTCATTAAGCTCGCACATAAATCCATAATAACCTTGAAATAATTCTCTTTGTAATAAAATAAATACCTCTTCTTATCAAGTTACTTTCCAATTATGTTTTATCACTTGTTTATTTATCACCTGTGTCTTTGACAAGGGATGTAAGAAATAATCCCTAAACCACGTGACGCTGTAGAGACTGTTACGTCACAAATATATTATACTTATATTCTAATTTTGAAAAAAAATATATATATATTTTTTATTGTTAATGTTTTCACTGTTAGTAAACACGCTTCAAGATAACTTCCTATTCTGAGTAGTCCTAAATCTAAGTCCTTCCTTTAGTGTCACAAAATACCCCTCGCCCCCATATGAAATAAAGGCATTAATTACTCTTTGTGTTGTAAGTTACGTAACACAGATTGGAGGGGTCAGGGTAAGTGTACACTTGGTGTTAGATGGGGGAGGGGGGGGTCGAAAAAGGAAAGTAAATAGCGTTACGTAGCTTATGGATGAAAAGACTTAAAAAAACACACCCAAGGCTACCATATATCAATCAATTATAATAATGATGTGTGAATAAATAGCACATTTACTGCCATAACAAGGTGAGGGGAGGGGTTAGATAGTTACTAAAGTTACTTTCACATGCTCTTCAGTTGTTACTTTTGATGTATAGTATTAATGACGATAAATTAATAATTAAACTTCAGGTCACAAGAACTATAACACACCAGTACTGAAAAAAATGCAACTATGCTTCGGAATAAATAGTAAGAAAACACTTTTAATTAAACTAAACAATTTAATATATGTAAAATTGACAATAGAGATTTAATATTGCGAGAGTATATAACAATAGTTTTTTTTTTAAATGCGAAACATTTAAATGAAACAGAATAAAAAATAAATTGCCATTAAGTATTTATTTAAAGTACACCCTATATATTGTGTCCATATTTTATGATAAAAATCAAATTTGGGAAATCCTTAGTGAGAGTTACTTATAATTATAATGGCCTTCTGTGTTGATCTTACAGGAATTATTGCATATTAATTTTTTTTAACTACCCTTTTTTTTAGCACTTTGTCTTACTATCCGTTCGGGCTATAAGCATGTCTTAGGGATGAGGAATGTTGAATTTTAAAGGAAGTGTACACGCATTTGCGTGGAGAGAGAGTGTAGAACAATTTAGGGAAAATCACGCTCAGTACCCTAAACCGGTATTCGAACCCCGATATCACCGTCATCGGAGTTCTAGTATTTTTCCAAGAATGGTGCCTTAGGCCATGCGGCCACTGAAGCGGGTCATATTTCTCAATTATTTGGCTTAAATTTGTCTTAAAATTACTGATAAACATAACTACATAGTATTTTTACTTTATTTAGAAATAGGAATATTAACATAGTTTCCAAATATCACCCCGCTTCCCCTTTTTTATAATAAATATGTAATGTTAATACAAGGTCTGCTCCACAGTAAAATAACTCAAAAATGTCTCCAAAGAGAACGTATTTCATAATTCTGGAGATGGAACTGTCACTCATTTTAATTCCAACCTTTTTTTTTTCACACGCCTTTTCACATTTTTTTCTCTTTCTTTATTTTTCTCTCTGAATATTTCACGACAGTTTGGTGGTCTATAAATTCTCATCAGGGATGAGAGACGCTGAGATTTTCTTTCTTGCGGATACATTTTACTTTTGCTCGAGACGCGGATAAGTCCACAGTTTTCTAGGAAAAAAGCAAATGCTTTCATTCTTTTTAAGTTGGCTATTATGTTGTGACTTTTTTTTTTAGATAAAAGTATGACTATTATGTTCTATATCTTCATTAGTTTTATTTTTTGTTAGTAATATAATTGTTCAAGAATTTGTGGCTTCATTAAATAAAAAGACTTGAAGGGGATTCGATCATTTGATATTTCCTCTTTCTCTGTTTGTTCCACGATTACTGCAGAATGCGAGGACCAATTTTGACGAACTTGGCTAGGACATTCTTTGAGTCTATGCTAATCTAATTGTATATATTATATGCGATCTCGCTATCCCTTTCAAAAAGTTTTCCGCTCAGAAAGTGTTTTGTTTGATAACCCACTATAGAGAATTTTAACTTAAAAGAATTAAAAATTAATCGAGCATCTGTTGCAATTTTTTAAAATTCCTATTATCTACTGCTAAAATGACGTTTTTAACTACGTGATTAAATGAGGTCTACTGTTCACAGAACTACTTGTAAGACTGTAGTAACGATAATAACATGGAGCGAGGTCTACTGTTCACAGAACTACTAGTAAGACTGTAGTAACGATAATAACATGGAGGGAGGTCTACTGTTCACAGAACTACTAGTAAGACTGTAGTAACGATAATAACATGGAGCGAGGTCTACTGTTCACAGAACTACTAGTAAGACTGTAGTAACGATAATAACATGGAGGGAGGTCTACTGTTCACAGAACTACTAGTAAGACTGTAGTAAAGATAATAACATGGAGGGAGGTCTAATGTTCACAGAACTACTAGTAAGACTGTAGTAACGATAATAACATGGAGCGAGGTCTACTGTTCACAGAACTACTAGTAAGACACTAGTAACGATAATAACATGGAGGGAGCTAGTTCTACTGTTCACAGAACTACTAGCTTGTAACATTCCATGAGCAGGATTTAAAACTCCCAAGGAAATGTTTGCCAGTACTTTATTCGACAATAATATAAATCGTTTCTGCACTACACCCAAGACGCCAGTAATAAATCGGTAGCCCCTAAAATTTGGGGGCACTGTCACCGACATTTCGCGTCTCCGCCCTCTTCTTAACTTGCAAAACTTTGGGTTGTATCTGGAGGCGTGAGAGTAGGGGGATTGGGGGTGGGGTAGAAAAAAGCCCCAGATAGTAGACGTGTTTATCTTCCGACTGACTCGCAAACATTATTCATTTCTAAAACACTGTTCCACGTGATAAATTATCGCATTAGCACGTAATGGAGGAATGAATGAAACCCTAGCGACGTTATATTTTGAGTCACAATTCACTGTCATTCCAGACAAAAGGATGACTATTAACGACAAATTCAACACAAACACACATGAACTGTTTTATATTGTTGATTAATTTATTTTCTTAGAACAAACAACTTTCATTCTTCCATTTGAAACAAATACTATATTTTAAAATCGTGAAAATTAACTCTATCCATAATATAATTTTTTATTCTTTTAATGTGATTTATGTTTAAAAATAATTAATAAAAGCTATATTTTACTTTTACATAATTTTTCTAAAATGTAGACCAAAGCATTTAATTAAATTAATATTTGCACCGGTGAGCAGGAGGGCAATAATGTCAATCCAATCTGTTTTGATTTACTGGCGGCAAGGAGGTCGAGTTCGACTACCGACTGGGTAGTACAACAAGTGTTTTTTCTCCTAAATGTTTTTTCCACCCTCTTACCATGCAAATGTTTGTAAATTTCCTTTATATTATACTTTTATCATTCCCGCATTATCAGATCGATTAGACAACTATGTTTAGTTATAAATATTTAGTGACCTGGTTTATAAATTTACACCATTAGAAATGTTAATTTATGTATGGTAATTTATTGAGAGATTTATTCAGTAAATTATACCATTAGTTGTATTATTAATAAGGAAAAATGTTAGCGTTTAATATTATAACAGTATATTGGTGGTGATTAACTTAATTGAATATACCTTTGCTTATGTTACAAATTATTATTGAGTTGATTTAAATACCTTTTTAGTGATTTTAGAACTAAAAACTCCAAATATATCAAAGTTATAGGTGTGAGACTTCACGCCTTGACCAAACTTGGTCCAAAATAATTATTTTTGAGGGAGGGGTAAAGTTATTAAGCTGAAACCCGAGTACATTCTTACATTTTTCTTAGTACGTTAAAAAAATTAAAAAATAAAGTCTTATTAACAAAGTAAGAATGTATGAAACGAAAGGATTCTCTGTGAGAATCTCTAAGAAAAGAAAGATCTTAAAAAAAATAAGTAATTTGAATAAGTGGTAAGGCACCAGACATTAAGTCTAAAATCAATGATAAGCTAGTCTTACTCTCATATTATTTTTATTATTATTATTTTCATATTTTAAAGCCGCCATATCTTTGTCTCTCTTGTTTGAAAGAATGTATTATTTATTTTTATCCAACGGCATTTTTTTTTTCAGTGTGACTTTTCATTTTTTTTCTTTCAGACACTCCCACTTCAATACCCTCCTACCCCTCCTCTTTTCTTTGGAGTTAAAAAGGAGGTAACGCGGAACCTACCCGCAATGCGTCATATATATAGACAGTGCCACCAACTTTTAAAAGGGTTGGGGGAGGGGGACACATGCATATATATATATGTTTATACCCCATGTACTACAAGAAACAAAGGCAGGTAAACGGGAGGTTTCCACCCCCCAAACCACTCGTTTGGTTACCATGCCAACCTCTAGATGACATAGGAACCCCCCCCCCCCCCCCCCTAGTATAGTAGAAGTAATAGTAAGGATGTGGAATTGAAATGCTTCTTCAAGACTTTCCCTCTTCAGCGCGCTTACAGGCTTCCATCCTCCCCCCCCACCCCCTTAAACCCCCTCTACATGCCCTCCCTCTTTCACAGACTTTCTCCCCTTGGGACGCCCGGACGCCCGCGTCAGACGAATCTGGAGTGGGCGCTGAAAGTCTGGAGACCACTCCACGTGACGTCCACACTTCCTCTTAAGGAGGGGGGAGGGAGTAAGATACAACCCTCCTACACCCCCCCCCCCCCCCCCAACCAGCTTCTTTTCACCTACAACACTGAAGAGAGATTAAAGGGTTTCTTCCCTCTCTCTTTCAGGATTGGGGAGTGGAGGGTTGTAAAACTATGCACTGTATTTCAGACTGAAGAGTAAAAGGAGACACTATGAATTCATCGAGTCGTAAGATCGTGTGTGAAACATATCTCTTTGTTGACGTTAATTTATTGATGTAACCAAACTAGTAGGGCCTACATTATCTACTTGTGTAAACTTATCTTTCCTGATTTTCAGTCTTAAAACAAGACTGAGAAAAAATACGCCAAGAATACGCGAATCCGAATAATTATAAATCAATATTTTATCATCTTATATAACACTAAAATTTTAAGGAGAATCTTGTCATACCCTTTCCTTCACCTCTGACAAGACATCTTGTGAATGTGGGGAATGCCAGGCCTCCACCGTGGTTCGGATCCCACGTTAAACTGTAGGTCCTCCATTTCATCTCACAATCACCCTACCATTACACATTAGCGTAAGTGCGTATAGCCCGAACGGGTAGTAAGACGCGGTGTTAGTAATAATAATTATTATTATTATTATTTTAAGGAGACTCCTATTAATCTTCGTTTTTTAAAACATATAGCCATTCCCTACTCATTCGCACCAATAGGTGCGTGGAAAAAAATAAAGGCATCAATATCGCCTTGACTGGTTTGACAGTTGAAGCGTAATTTCAAACAAGAAAATGAATCTATAGCTCGTACTCTACGTAGTAATAATGTATTGATTTGAGTGGAGTTAAGGCCAGTGCGTTTTATTATAAACTCCATTCACGGTAGGAATTACTCTCTGAAAGGTCTTTTTTCCTTACCAATATCATACTATATAATATAGTTCTGGTATGGAAAAAGGCCTTTCAGAGAACAAATCCTACGCTGAACAAACTTTACATATAAACATATACTACTTGTACATTAACTTGTGTACTATTAATGTATCGATTAATATTGTGTTAGCAGAAAAATTGACTTAAATAACTAACCTATTAGATACTTTAAATAATTGAGTATATTTATTGATATTTTAAAATATAAATAACTTAAGAAATTAAAATTAAACAGAGGAGAAAGAAAGAAATATACACACAATCATACATACCTATATATAATCTAACAAGGTAACAAAGCGATATTGGTTAAATGACAGTTTTATACGAAGTAACATTTTCGCACGTGTATTCCTACTGTCTCCACGACGAGACAGTCCCCCTGCCCGGCTTGAAGACGTAGAACAAGCTTGCGTACGACTTGTTTAGAAAGTGCTCGACTCAACGAGAGTGTGTGTGGAGTGGACCTCGGCTAATTAGCCTCTATTCTTCCTGCCCCCCCCCCCCCCCCCGGTTATATAGCGAGGCGTGGGTGGGCTAGTAGGGAGGAGAACTGCTTTCTACGCGTTTATGGAGACGTGCAAAACTCTCTTCCATTATGAGAGAAATATGTTTTATAACTTATTTACTATCCATTGTTTTCACTAGTACATTTAACAACGTGATTATTTAATAATAATAATAATAATAATAATAATAATAACGATACAGGTCTTTATTTAGGTGAAGTTATGGCCAGAGCCTTTTATTACACTTGACCCCAACTTAACTTAACTTAACTTATCTTAAGGGACAGTTATAGTTTTAGTGAAACTGAGCTCACATTAGCGTAAAGAGGGTGGTAACAAACCACAGGGGTTAAGTTGAATTGTGAAAAACCACCCTTAAATTAATGTACCCGGTCATGATTCGAACCTTAACCTACCGGTCTCCGCAATACAGATCATTGCAAACCTGACGTCTCATACAACATGTCTACCAGTGTATGGAATAAGTATTCAACCACGCAAGCTCTATTTCCAGTGACTATGACTTAAAACTATTTTAGCTTAGGAAGAAATTTAGGGTAAGTAATTTTTTAATGCACTAGCATTCCCTTGAGAGAAATAAATCCTCTTCTGAGTTCACCAAATCTAACATGTTGACAGCCGTGCTGATAAAAACATTTTACTATCTATCTTCTGAGACGCGACTGACCGACCTTATTGTTCTTGTAGTATAGTTAGATAGGTGAGACGCGGGTGGACGCAACTCGCTACCTACCATAAACGTCACAAACCGAGTAGGTTGTGATGTTCTGGGGTGTAGTTTTCCGATAGTAGGGGAACAAAGAGGGTAGTAGGGAAAATACAAATGACAATAAAATTGTGTTGTGATCCTCTCTATTAAATTATATAATTCTATGCACAAAGAGTCATTCTACGCTCCTATACCAGTTTCCTTTCTTTTCCTGGAAATGTAGATCTTAGTGATAGACTGAAATGGGCCTATGTGGATTTTTGGACTTTTCGGGGTGAAAATTGTCATGTTTTAAATTATGCTCACAAGACTATATATGTATAGATTCATAGAAAACTATTATGTGCTCATTTCAGTAAACACCGAGCTCGTGTACTGTTAAGTGTTTTATTAATATTCAACCTAAGTGCAAGATATTTCTCTGCTACCTAGGCAGCCCCCTTTTACGCGCCTACCCACGTCGGTGACCGCATAGTCAAAGGCGCTACTCTCGCAATAGACTGCCGAAGAAGATGAGTGAGGGTTGATTCCGGTCGGGTGTCTCGCTCTCTATTTACACGCAAATGCGGGTACACTTCCTCTAAACTCAACCTTCTTAATCCATAAAACATTAATGTACTTCACACATAGGCGTATATCCCGAATGGGTAGTAAGACACCACGCTAAAATAAAAGCCTTTTTGTAATCTTGACTGTTAGTCGAAAGTCCCTTGGAGAGCGTGATGAGAGGGAGGGGGGTATTTATGATCCATTCAAGTCCTCACTCAAATCATCAACATCCCAGAGATAGCACTTGTGTCCACTTTGTGTGTATTTTTATGACCAAGATGCTGTCATATTTCCTTCCCCTTGTCTCCATTCAAACACTTGTTTTTTTTTATTTGTCGAAAACATCTCGTCGGTATGTAAATAAATTCGACAAAATGACTCAACTGTCTGGAAGAAAATAGCCTAGACTATCTTGTTATACTTTATTTTTTGTCATAAAGAGGCAACACACTGAACAGTAAGTTATTGGTTCTAACGTTACCCCGTCACAACCCCACCAGCCCCTCTCCCACCAACACTCACACAGGGTTGAAGAAAAGTGAGACAGTCTTGTAACATTTGCTCTTATTTGTTAGTATGTTTTGCTTCCTCAAATGGTTTGGTAAATTAAATATATACGAATAATGGGCAGGGGCTATGGAGGAAAGTTGGTGGGAAGAGGAAGGCAAGAAAAGGAAATATGATGATATACATTGTAGACAACAGTTTTTAATTTGCCCCCACCCCACTTTTTTTTCCCCCTGGCAAGGCACATGAAAATGCTCCAGTCATCCCTGTATAACAAGGCGTTCCACATAACGTAAGCTGTCAAGGATAGGGCGAAAGAAGGGGTAAGAAGTAGACTAGGAGAGAGAGAGAGTTTTTTTTTTGGGGGGGGGGGTATTAGTTTTGTTTGGTTTAGACTTGGCTATTCTCGCCGTGCAATTCAATCGGAATCCGATAAGATGCTTACCGGCGGCATCGTCCTGTTTTCCTTGATAAGGGCTTTGAAAGAATTTTAGCACCACGTCTTACTACCCGTTCGGGTTATACGTTTTAAGTACTAATTACGCTAATGGATTTAGGAATTGGGAAGGTTGAATTAGAGGAAGTGAACCCACCTTTGCGTGGAGGGAGAATGGAAAACCATTTAGGAAAAACACCCTCCAGTTCACCCAACCGATATTCGAACCTCGATCTCCCCGTCCTCAGCAGTCGAGCTCAACACGACAAGCGCGTTAGCCAACTACGCCAACGAGGCGGCTCTTTGAAAGAAAAAAAAACTGTAGCATGGGATACTATAGTACTATAGTACTATATTATAGAGCTGGGGGGTGGGGAAGGGATGGTAAATAAAGAGAGAGGAAGGTTTTTTGGCTTAAGCTAGTTCCATTCGGCTAAAAACCAACTGCCAAAGAAGGAGTTTGAGGGGGAGATGGTCTGAATGGGGATAAAGTTTTTGGCGCAGTGTTTTCCTTTATATTTTACTATTTTTTTATTTATTTTTGTCACCCTCCTATCTTGGTTTTCTTCGTCTCTTCTTTTCATACAACTTTTCACCAGGATTTCTTCTCATTATTTTTCCGATCCTTGATACGGATAAAGCTTTGGGGGGCCATGCTAGGGATTTTAAGACGGTTTGCGTCCAACATATAAAACAAAACTTTTTTCGTTGACAAAAATTTCAAAGATGTTTGTATTTTATTTCTATCTATGAGATGAAATCTGGCACATAATTTTTTTTTTGTAGATTACTAGATAATCCATTCTAAAATAGATAGGCAATTGTCTCAAAACATCATTGGTCTGAATGAATCTTAAATTTAATACATTCATTTTAGTGAACGTATAAGGGACAAAAAGAAAAAATAGTTAAAAATTACAGGACTTCAACAAATAAAATGAGGAATCTAATAAATATATATTAATATTTATAAGAAGGTCTAATAATGTCCCTTCTCAAGGTGCATAAAAATGTGATTCTTTAAATGATCTGCCATGCTACTTTATGTTCGTGCGAGATCAACAAACGTTTACAACGTTATGTAAGTTACTTTATCTCGAATATTTCTCAAGAATATTTAATTTATTCAAGTCATTTACGCAAAGGTTATAATTTTTCTTACAAAGAAAGGTTGTGAGGTCAATGTTATAGTAGTAATTAGTGACGGATAATTAAAAAAACAATAACGTTGACTTCAACATGTATATATATATATATATATATATATATATATATATATATATATATATATGTGTGTGTGTGTGTGTGTGGAGCCATTTTGGTTGCCGAATAGTCTAAGGCGTCACTCTCGCAATAGACTAGACCACTGAGGACGAGCGAGATCGGGTTTCAAATCCCGGTAGGGTGTACCTAGGGCGATTTTAATTAAATTGTTTTTCTATTGTCTCTCCGAGAAAATGCAAGTACACTTACTCTAAATTCAACCTCCCTCATCCCTTTCACATTAGCGTAGATAATATTATATGCGTAAAGCCCGGATGGGTATTAAAATGCGGTGCTATATATATATAAGAATAATTAAAACACAGTTAAATGACCAATTTATTTTTGTGAAAACTATAATATAAGATTGGTGACCTGGCGGTCTAGGGGTTAAGTGTTGGACTTCTGTGTTGGGGTCTGGGGTTCAATCCTCGGTCACGGCACAGATTTATCTGATTACCAAACCCTTCCTTAACCACTGACAAGACATCTTGTGAATGTGGGGAATGCCAGGCCTCCACCGTGGTTCGGATTCTACGTTAAACTGTAGGTCCTCCATTTCATCTCACAATCACCCTACCATTACACATTAGCGTGAGTGCGTATACCCCGAATGGGTAGTAATACGCGGTGATAATAATAATATAATATAAGAAAGAACTGCTAAGATACAAACATTTAATATTTACTGTGATTTATATTTATTCCTCAAGACTAGCGCTTTATTGTTCTTGTTTTAACCGATAAAATAAACTGTAAAGCAGCCAAACTGTTATTTTGCATCCAACCCTGTTGCCCCCCTGAGTGACCCAGTATCGACAAATGGGAGGAGACTGGTGGTGGCCAGCCTGGGAGTACCAGAGGCTGTTTACCGGGGCAGCGTGTCGGTTACCATGAAAACAGGTCAAACCCTCTGGGGAAACAAGCGATCAAGTCACTATTTGTATTCAATTGGATAATAGAAGACAAAAAGTGCGGCGAGTGAGGAGTATTGAAACTTTTTTTTTGGGAGTTAAAAAGTATTGTTTGGCTATCATTGTTTTCGAATAAGTTTTGTTTTTAAATTTATCACCGCATATCACTACCCGTTCGGGTTATAGGCATATGTATAGGATAACTACACTAATGTGATAGGAATAAGAAAGGCTTAGTTTATAAGAGTGTGCCCGCATTAGTTTGTTAAGGGGAAAGAGGATTTTTTAAGTTAATAAAAATCCTCAGTATACCCAGATGGGATTAGAACCCCAATCTCCCCTTCATCAGCAGTCCAGTCTATTGCGTGAGTGACGTAGCTCCTGAATTAACGTGAAAATTAGCTTAAAATTTTATCGGGAGCCAAACTTGAATTAAGTGTTTAAGGTGGGGTTAAAGAAAAACGTGATTAGGGCTTCTTTTTTTTTGTAATTTTTATTACAAAATATTATTTTGGGACCAAATATATAAACTATTGTTTCAGTGAATATTTTTAGCGTATTTCTGTGGTTTTCTCAACAGTTCTGGAATATTTGTCATGGGATTTGATTTGACTATGAATATAAATCTTCATTTAAAAAGATATTCATCAGATTACATTGTGTTATCGACCGATATTCAACAACTGTTGATATCATCTTGTGAAGAAAATTAAACTAAACATTTCTACTGAAACAATTTTTTTTTCATTTTATTCAAAAATCTTTTACAATATTATTATTATTATTTTTATTATTTATCACCGCATCTTACTACTCGTTCGGGTTATACGCTTTAAGTACTAATTACGCTAATGGATTAGGAATTGGGAAGGTTGAATTAGAGGAAGTGAACCCGCATTTGAGTGGAGAGAGTGGAAAACCATTTAGGAAACCCCCACCCCCAGTTCACCCGACCGAGATTCGAACCTCGATCTCTCTCCGTCCTCAGCAGTCGAGCTCAACACGACTAGCGCGTTAGCCAACTACGCCACCGAGGCGGGTAAATTACAATAAAGCTCGCCAGATTACTGCTCGCGTGTCCTACACTCTCATATCAAATATATAGGCCCTACGTCTAAACTTCACTCGTGGAAAGAAGAAACATGGTTTCCATTAGCATAATCATATGGTAATTAATATTTAATGACCTTGGCCCTGGCGAGTGCAAGTCTAAAACCTATATTGTTGGTTGCTTCACAACCGACCAAAGTATCCTTCCGCGTTAACAAGAACAGATGGATCACGGAAACCGTAGATGGCGCTAGCTACCGGACAGGTCTGACGGAAAAATCATACGTTTGAAAATATAAGGTTTCTCGAGAATGAGTGAGATTGTTATGTTAATATTTGCAACATCCCTTCTAAGATAATGTATTGATCTTTATTAATTATTACATTTCTTATTTTTTGTTATGAAACCGGCATTTTTTTTATTAAAAAATGTAAATTTTATCGATATTGAATCACTGTTAAAATTATAGAGGAGGTGTATATAAAAAATATAACTTAATCAACATGTTTCTATTCTTTAACAAACCGTTCCTGAAAATAAAATTGCAAAACAATAAAAATTCTTGAAGATAACCGTTTGTTCCCATAGTTATGCATTTCCACGACAGATGAAAAGGGCCAATCGCCTTAAGTGGGCTGCCTAGGTAGACAAGATATTACTACTCAGGCTTAGTTTGAATATTGACAAAGCCTTTAACAATACACGAGTTTGATGTTTACTGTAATGAATACAAAATTATTTTATATAACCCTCAACTCAAACCAAATATTTATTAGATCCTCAATAGTTCCACCGTCAGTTCTTAAGCCTAGGCAGCACTGAAGAGACGTACTAGGGAAATATGGCGTTGGTTAGTTTCCCGCGTTTTTCCTCATTGAGCCAGAAGGTAATATTTCACACCAGTCTACCAAGCCCACCAGCTGACTCTACAAGCGACGCTGTCACTCGATCGATCAGAGGGACCGGCTATATATTGAACGTTATTACAACTAGGGAGACCACTTTCATAATTGTCAGAGCCATAAGTGAGATTGAGACGGATCAATGAAAGTAACAACTTACTCTTGCCTATATCATAATATATAGTGTGCATGGTAAATACTATATCCGACCAGAGATGGATGTGACCATATATATATAGACTTATCAACATTAATAGTTTTTAAAAGATGACAATTTTCTCTCTGAAAAATACAAAAAGTCGCATGTTTAGGTTTCGGTTAAATGCCCAGGAAACGAATAATAACTCTTAGAGGGGCGTAGAATGGATATTTGTGAATCACATGATGTTTTTTTTAAATAGGATTCATAACACATATTGTATTGTCATTTGTCTTTTCCTTTTCACCTGTTTGTTCTCCTACTGTTGGACAACTCCACTCAGAAGCGTCATAAAACCACTTTGTTCCTTGTTCTTTTTGACTATTCTAGCGCCTTGAATAAAACCAGGTACTGTACAGCTCACAGCAGGGGTGTCCAAGTTAAAAGTTCCCGCCCGGTGGCCACAAGTGAATCCAGGACTCTGGTATTAATACTCCGCTAAGGAATGGAAGGAAATAAGACTCAGATGATTAAACCAGTTATTATAAAAATTAGAGCGCGATTAAGTTTATTACTGAATAAAAATAAGTTGAAGCTTTCATGGATTTTTCTCACGAAATTCTAAACTTTTCGTTTCTCAGCAAATAAAAAAACAGCAACTTTACTACAGTAGATTGATTACCTTTCCTAGAAACTTCGTGGGCCGCAAAAAATAAGGCATCGTGGGCCACCAGTTGTAGACTCTGGTTTATAGCAGTAAATCCTTCTTTCCAACACCTAAACTCAGTAAGTAACGTGTCTATCTGCTGCGCTAAAAGTCCCGAGCTCGATTCTTGGCATGGCCGAAATAATTTCCATTGGGGAAATGTGGGTTTCTCCTTTGACAGTGATGAATTAACGGCCTGGGGGTTGGATGTTGTGTCTATTCTGGATACAGAAAACTAAGTCTTGTGCTGATATAATCAATCAGTTCAGAGGGTGCACGATATATATCTCAAATACAGGATTTTTTTATATATTTATGCCCCTTTAAGAATAATTCCTCTCCCTCGAATAAAATAAGATGACGTACCACACATCGAGGTCAGTAGTTTGCATCGGTGTCTGGAATAAGTCATATTTTGGATCGTTTGTATAAAAAAAACGCACTCAGTGATCAAGGATACACAAACATTCCCCTGAGATGAACCGGTGTATACTACTCCTACAGTTATGCAATGCGGATTGCGTTCAGTCATATAAAGGCTCACCGCGCAAATCTCCACTAAAGATTGGATGGTAACACGGAGCGTTGAAAATAAAATTTATTATATTATCATAAACTTTAAAGAGAAAGTATTGTAATCATAAAAATTGTCAGCCTTGAGATTATAATGAATATTTACTTTTCATGTGCCCTAAATTTAAGGGCAGTTTACTGGAGAATCATGGTAAAACGTTCGAAATATTTACCAGAATTTTTTATTAATTTTTTTTAACACCTCACCTTACTACCCGTTTGAGCTATGCACTAGATAAAAATAGATTTAAAGGAAGTTCACTGTTAGTATTATTTTTATGATAAAGAATATAAGATTGTATAGCGTCTATTTTTTTTTCTTTTTTTTTGTAGAGGATTCATCAAATTTCAACTCATCGATTTTAATATCCCGGGCTTTATTCATGAACTTGGTGACCTGGCGTTCTAGGGGTAAGGTGTCGGACTTCTGTGCTGAGGGTCAGGGGTTCAATCCTCGGTCCCGGCACAGATTTATCTGATTGCCAAACCCTTCCTTCACCTCTGACAAGACATGCATTAGTCACAACTTGTGAATGTGTAAGGAACGCCAGGCCTCCATCGTGGTTCGGATCCCACGTTAAACTGTAGGTCCTCCATTTCATCTCACAATCACCCTACCATTACACATCAGCGTAAGTGCGTACTACCCGAACGGGTAGTATGACGTGGTGATGATAATAATAATAATAATAATAATATTCGTGAACTTTAAGTTAATAAGTAGGAATTTAATCTCACTTTCTTCTAGTTATCATTTTATATAAAAACAATTTCCGAACTATCTAAAATCATAATAATATTGAAGGTTTGTGCAATATATTCAAGGATGTTATATATTTTTTTTCTTTATTTTTTATTGAATCTTTGTAAATATATTGCACCGTGTTTTTTCAAGGCGGTTACTCCACAATATAACCCAGTGTGTTTACGACCCTCTGCAATATTGTATATTTCCTTCTCTAGTGGTTCTGTTTTCTATAACCTTATAAAAGACCTGCAACGTCTATATTTGAGAAAAATTGGACAGATAAACAAGAGGAAAGAAGGTTTTGATTGAAATGGTTAAAAGTAAGAGAAATTATTTGATTCTCGTGGTGTGAATGTAATAACAAACAAAAGAATACCACAAATATAAATATTTATTGGGTTGATTTTTTTTAGCACCGGTCTATACGCCTGTGTACTAATTACACTAATGTGTTAGGGATTAGGAAGGTTGAATTTAAAATAAGTGTGTCCGCATTTACAAGTATAGAGAATGGAAAACAATTTTGGAAAAACCCACCCTCTGTACACCCGACCAAGGATTAAACCCCGACCTCCCTGTCTTAGACAGTCCTTTGTCTATTAGGATAGTAGCGCCGGTGATCATGCGGCCACCGAAGCGGGTTAATTATTGTTTAATATCATTTTTCAAACTTTTAAGTCACTGCCTGTTCTATGTAAAGTGACATACCTCTCTACGGAACGAGCATAGTACGATAAAATCGCACAATGGTATTTGTTTAGGAGATATGGCGGTTGGGGTGACGAGGTTGAGGGGAGGGGCGCCCATGAATGGGATTGAATACATTTCATACCAAACTACCAGACGTTAAGGGATGCTTTAGGACCCTTAAGGGCCCTACAGACGACACAATTTGGTCAGAGAGTTGGGCCGATTTGGTCAGATCAGGCGCAATATCGGGTCGTTGTGTAGGTGTGTCGCCCGACAAAAATGTTCCTATTTCCTGTCGGTTGATGTCGTGTGACCAGCGCATCCAACCGCACGACCACACGACCAAATCGTGTCGTCAGTAGCGTTGTCGAGTGATTCAGCGTGTCAGTTGTACTACAAATACGAGCACGAGTAGTATTGTGTATGTAGTAACATCATATGACTACATTTTTTCCGTCCAACTAGCCATTTTTTTTGGACCACATTTTTATTTTTCTGGTATTAATCCCTAAGTCAGGTCGTCTGTAGGGCAAGCGTATGGCTTATATTCGCCCCCTGTCCAAATTTGGAACGTTATCCCCTTTTAATACCACCCACTCCCCTATTCTCTCGTGATTGGACCCCACCATATCGACACAGTTTCGGGAGGGTGGGTGGGGGTGGGTGGGTCAACAGGAGCTCCGGGACTCTCAGGTTTCCCTTCCCATCAACCCCTTCAAAGTTTCAGATTCTCATTCACGTGTTGTCGGTCCGGCGACTTGTGGCGCCACGCGGGCGGATGGAGGTTATTATAGGTTGTTGCCATGGCAACCGTGGACCACACCGTTGTTACAGCAGGTTCACACCTTGCGGTTTACCGAGACTTTATTTTCCTTTGCGGTTTTCAGTGGCGTATGCAAAGATATGCGTTGTGTTCTCACTTTACGGTAAAACCCAATGCGGTTAAGAAAACCGAATCGTTTATTTTTGCTGCCATGTGTTGTCACTGAAACCTAAACGGTTGCAGTGCTATGGTATCCAAACGAAAGAATTCACACAGCTCAGTTTTTTATACCGTAAGCCGCCCGCGTATCGTGGCAGTTGGGTAGTCGCTGCACTTCCTTAGACGTGTTTTCGCAATGGATAAAATTAATGTGGAATTACTTATAACACTGATTGAAGAAAGCCACGTCATATGGGATGAAACAATAGAAGTATATAAAAACAAAGTCTTACGTGAAACGGCATGAAGGGAGATTTGTGTAATATTGAAAGAAGATTTCGAAAAAAAAATTGATAAAAACAAAAGACAATAACTTGGTAAGTTTTATAATGGATTTATTACACAACATTATTTATTAATTAGTCAAACCAATAGATTCATTTTGCCACGGAACTGATCCATATTCAAACAAGAAATAATCGTCAAACATATTTCTAATTGTATTAGCTGTAATTCCCCCACGTCTTCGTTATTCAACTGGCATATTTTGAAAAGACACACTTTCATTTTGATCATTGAGACTTTCAAAATTCAGTCCATCAGTGCATGCTTTAATTATCTGAACCACCGTGTCATAATTTACGTCCAAGGACCTATGAAAAATTATCCATTTGTTTGCAAGAATATCAAAAGTTCATTCCACATACCTTCTAGCTCTTGTCAAACGATAATTATTAACTCTTTTTTGTAGTCTAAAAGTGTTACACCAAAAGGTATCGACAAATGTTCACTCAATGCGAAACCTTCATCGCCGATAGTAACGTAGGAACATTTTCTTGAGAATTTAGGTGCAAAGGCTTCGGTTTCGGGTACTTGCAAAGTACTGCATCTCAGTTTTTCACAGAAGTTTGTACTATTGAAATTTAAAGAATCGTAGTTTTTACCATAATATCCAGTACTTAAAAATATGAATCTGTAATTAGAGCTCACAATAGCCAACAAGACAATTGAAAAGTACTCCTTATAATTGAAAAAACATCGAGCCACTGTTTGATGGTTTTCTAGGGCTAATATGTTTCTCGTCTATGGCACCAATACAGTGGGGGAAATCAGCATTTGTTTTAAAACCATTTGCTATTTGTTCCCATTCCTGAGCTGTAGGAAGGTACACGCCTCGGTGGCGTAGTTGGCTAACGCGCTTGTCGTGTTGAGCTCGACTGCTGAGGACGGGGAGATCGAGGTTCGAATCTCGGTCGGGTGAACTGAGGGTGGTTTTTCCTAAATGGTTTTCCACTCTCCCTCCATGCAAATGCGGGTTCACTTCCTCTTATTCAACGTTCCTAATTCCTAATCCATTAGCGTAATTAGTACTTAAAGCGTATAACCCGAACGGGTAGTAAGACGCGGTGCTAAATAAATAAATAAATAAATATATATATATATGTAGGAAGGTGCGTAAATTCGTCACATGAATTGCTCCATATTTTGAGCGTCACTTCTTTAATGATAGCGTTGATTGTTGAGATGCTAACTCTGAATGAATAATGTAAATCTATATATGAACATCCAGAATACATATATCTGAAAAAAATAAACAATAATATCTAATTATTTTGCAGGAAAATTAAGTCTGAAAAAAATGGACACAGATTCGAGACAGCTAGATTAAAGATTGTAAAAAGAGGAAAGATCAAAAGAAAACTCGTTCCTCTGCTAGTGAATACAAACCATATAAATATTCTGATCAGATGTCATTCCTCAAGAAAGTTACTGATACAACAATGGGCCAAGAAAGCAGAGGAACTAATGAAAGTGGAGAAGGAAATACAGAGATATCGGACAAAGGAAGGAAAAATACAAAGTTGAAGAAGAAACAAAACAATGTCGAAGATAAAATGATCAAATTTCTTGATAATGTTAACACTAAGAATCAGAAAAAAGAAGATCCACAATAACATTTTTTTAAAGTCTTTTACCCATTACTTCAACGCTCAACACAGATGAAATCCTTCAATTTCAAGTGGGTTTCATTAACCTATTACAAAGTATTAATAGACAGACAAACTAATTACTACCAAAATCCAGGATATACTACAGCACATTATCAACATACAGGGTACTCTACAAACTCACTGGATAGTTCTTCACTCCATTCAACACCAGATCTACAATCGCCAGTTTACGATTTGAATAATACGGAAGAAATATTGGATTATTCTCATTTTTGAGTTACCTACTACATATTTAATTTCGATCAAAATATTGTATGATTATATTATGTGATTATTATGTTTGCCAATAAATATAAAATAATAAAAAGTTATTTCTTAGTAGAACAGTTAATTCATTTTATTTATTTGCCTACCCTTAAAAACATACACTACAGAGATGACAAAATGTGCATATACCCAATTAACTGAGGTTTATTCCAAAAAAAACTTTGAATATAGAGAGACTGATCAATTTACTTACCTAATGCATATTGCCAATTTCTCTTCTGGACTAATATTGTTTCTCATAAACGTATCTTGTTTTTTTTCAAATATCCTTTCAATCTTCATAAAAGTTCGTTAAACTCTGACATCGACATGCGAAAATAATTGTAGAATTTTGTTTCATCACTTCGCAATTCTAACACGAGTGTCCAAAAGGGACCCAAATTTAAACGCCGTGATACAATAGGATTCTCCCAAAATCTTCTATGATTTTGTTTTTTCTACGCCTATTATACCAGTAAATAACCAAGGTCACAACGTCGTCGTCCATCTTTCACGAAACTGCAGCAAACTGAACACAAAACGTATGCTGCCCCGAAACTGTTCTACCGTATAGTGTGAAAACTTTCGATCTTTTTCAACTCATACCGTATGGAAAACCGAAACGAATAAACCTTAATAGTGTAAACTTAGCCTTACTGTGTTCGTGCGGGAACACATGATACTCTCACTCCCTTTTGATCAGTGGCACACACACACACACACACACACACACACACAATGGGAGGTTGGGGGTGGCGGACGAGATGAGGATAAGCCCCCCACCCCCCGACAACATTGTAAATAATTATAATAAAAGCAGAGAGCATGACGTACATAACTCTAATATAGGGCATTGGAAATGTGTCGAATGCAAATATAACATTTTAGAAACAGAGCTACGTTTGGTATTAAAAAAAAATACACTATACGTAGCAGTTCTGTTGACCTCACTACACCCATATATACGTTACTACAGACTTACTATAGTTCTGTGAACAGTAGACTCCTCCGTGTTATTTTATTACTACAGTCTTTATAGTAGTTCTGTGAACATAACTCCCTCCATGATATTATCGTTACTACAGTCTTACTAGTAGTTCTGTGAACAGTAGACCTCCCTCCGTGTTATTATTATTACTACAGTCTTATAGTAGTTCTGTGAACAGTAGACCTCCCTCCATGTTATTATCGTTACTACAGTCCTACTAGTAGTTCTGTGAACAGTAGACCTCCCTCCATGTTATTATCGTTACTACAGTCTTACTAGTAGTTCTGTGAACAGTAGACCTCCCTCCATGTATTATCGTTATTACAGTTTTACTAGTAGTTCTGTGAACAGTAGACCTCTCTCCATGTTATTATCTTTACTACAATCCTGTTACACCCCCTCTGAGTCCTTTTATTTATCGACCACTAAATAATATAAAAGGGATTGGGTGAAATCTAATGAACAAGTGGCAAGGGAAATTATTAGCAAATATTTAAAAGCAACAAAATGAACTGTTTATTCAAAACCATAACAATAGCGCAGAAAAATATACATGGTCTTATTATATCAAAATGAGTTATATTGGAAATCAAACTTATTAACAATAACTCTATAACTTTAGAGTTGCGCAGGTATTTATAAGAAGGTTATAAACATGTAATCAATTCACTATTTTGATGATTCAGTCTTTAAGAGACAGAGCATTACGGGTTGAAATTAATACAAAGATTAATTATAATATCATCCATCAGTATGATACACAACTTCTATATGAGGGCCTAAAGGGCACCTTGAAACTGATACTAAAGTGTATTTAAATATAAAGAACAATGGCACTAAATTACGTTAATTTATCCAGAATAACTAATACAATAAAATATACATAACGCGAGAGTTTGGCTAACAGACTTTAGTCAAACTACCCCGGAACTATCTGATCCTCACTCAGGATTCGGAAACTAAACACCATAATCTTTTAATAAACAATAATAGGAATGTCCAATTAGAACAAACTTTAAAATGATTATTTAATATACAAAAGTTAATTAAATTAATAATTAATACAAGGTAATAATGGAAGTTACTTTACTTACGGTATCTCAATATGCAAATAAATTTAAGATATGTCACCTCGATGTTTATAAAATGCTATTATCCACAATTTCAACATATTAAAGTTAAATCATAAAATTAAAACAATTTAATAATGGTGGCTATCTAAGTGATTGAATTCTCCACAATATTCTAGCGTCTAAGTGGTGACATACAAAATATAGAGTTTCATTTTATATAGAATGACCAGATAAAAAAATAGTTAAACTAAAAAAAAGGAACATTAATTTATATACTACATGAAGCCTAACGATGAAATTAAATCATAGTCCAAAACATGACTCGCCATAGTTACGATTCCCATACAATACATAATGTTTATCCTGCCATTGTCCAGGTCCATGACAATTATCCTACGTCGATCGTAGTTATAAAGATAGTCATTTTAGCATACGGCACAGTAGGAAGAAGGTGGGGAGAACTGAACACACGCTTGGTGACGTCAACGGTGACTTCAAAAATCACGTACACATCTTGTTGATACTGCTCCATCAGATTTTCAGCCTATTTCTTCAATCATCCGATGTTTTGAGAGTAGTCTATCTTTCTACCATTAGAGGGCATTTGAATAGTTATTCTCTAGTCGTCTTCAATGACGGACGGCCCATTACACGATAGTAGAATCGGAGTGTGAGAACTACGTCTTGTAGGAACATCGTAGCTCTCAGACCCACTTGTCAGTTTTGGTGGTTACTAGTGTAAGCAGATTCAATTGGTAAGTACATGAACAAATTAATTGTATTGAATTGGATTATGTAGTTAGATATATTGTTCAGCATTGTTTTATTATGTCTTACTAACCTACGTGAACTACAATAGAGAAGATTACCATTGTAGGGGTCCTATTAGCGTTGATATAATTGGAGCGGGTAGTATGATTTATTGAGAGTTATGCGTTAATGGCAGCAATGGGCGAGTCCTTATGTAACATAATGCACAATAATGTTACAGTCTTACTAGTAGTTCTGTTATTATCTTTACTACAGTCTTACTAGTATTCTGTTATCGTTACTACAGTCTTACTAGTAGTTCTGTGAACAGTAGAACTCTCTCCAGCGGTTTAAAAACCAGAGTGATCGTGGCTCATAACAGTGGCGTGGCCAGAAAGGTTTTACGTTGAGTTTTCTTCCTGGATACACAGTGGCGTAGTGAGGAAGGGAGGCAGGGAGCTATAAAGTTATTCACACATATAATACCATCCAGTGGCGTAGTGAGGAAGGGAGCTAATAAAGTTATTCACACATATAATACCATCCAGTGGCGGTACGAGGAAGGGAGCAAGGGAGCTACAAAGTTATTCACACATATAATACCATCCAGTGGCGTATGAGGAAGGGAGCTATAAAGTTATTCACACATATAATACCATCCAGTGGCGGTTGAGGAAGGGAGGCAGGGAGCTAACAAATTATTCACACTATATAATAAAAACATCCAGTGGCGTAGTGAGGAAAGGGAGCTATAAAGTTATATCTACACATATAATACCATCCAGTGGCGGTAGAGGAAGGGAGGCAGGAGCTATAAGTATTCACAATATAATACCATCCAGTGGCGGTACGAGGAAGGGAGGAAGGGAGCTAAGAGCTAGTCACATATAATACCATCCAGTGGCGGTACGAGGAAGGGAAATTATTAAAGTGTTTTGAACTATACTCATAGTGAGTTGGTTTGTTAATCGCCTAAAGCTCGATGCCTCAAAGCTCTGGTGATTTTAAATTTGGTGTTTCACACGCTCATACAGTAATAATTTAAGCATTTATTAGTTTAAAAGAATTAATATATTGAAAACATTGTATTAATAATAAAATGGGAATGAACTAATCCAGCCGCTCTCATATTTCATTATTTCATTCGCTGTTCCTTGGAGCATTGCTAAAATGACTGGTACATATTTTTTTGCCCTTGCCTAAGATAATGATGGGCAAACTACGGTCCACCGGTGTTTTCAATTCAGCCCACGGGGTGTATAAATTAAAATATGCTGTGTTGTGAAGCAGGTTTTTTTTTTAAACACAACAAAATTGGATTTTTATAAAACCACGCTAAAATCAACATTTCTAAACTTGGTAAATCATGTAAATGTTTGTATGCTCATATTCATGTGAACAAATGTTTTCAACCATGAAATTTGTGAAAAGTGATATTAAAAAACTAATTACTAATGAGCATCTGTCTCTCTCTATTTCTCTTGAGAATATCCTCCTTACAGTTTCACTTACCTCACACCCATCTCACACAGCTTCTGAACTAACTTTTTTAAAAAAAAAAACATACCAAGCCACTAAGGCAGAATTTCCCAAATTGTGCGTCGCAACGCCCTGGGGCGTCGTTGGTCTTGGTCCGGGGTGTCAGGGTTATAAGGAGAAACTAAAACTTATAATGTATAGCCCTATTTTTAAATGTTAGTAAAAATGTGAAACAGAAATCATAAAATACAGGTTGAGATGTTTTGCCAATATGAACAGACTGTACACATGAGATCGTGTACAACAAAAATAGGTCTTCTCTAATGCCTTTGAATTCAGTTCTGTAATTTTGTTCTAATTTTATATTTTTATATTTAAAAGAATACAAACTAGTAATGTAAATGATAATATTTTTTTAATGTCACCAAGCAGAATTTGGGCATTAAAAAAACTGTCTACAGGGGTGTAGATCACACAGAAAATTTGACATGTGAAGGGTGGCGTGGTCTCTAAAAGTTTGATAACCCCTTCGTTAAGGTATTTATGATTGTTATACATTCTCAGTTTATTTAAACTTATTCATGTATTTTTTTTTTTTTAATTTGGCCCTGCCGTAAGTTTTCACATCCCTGTGCTAAGAAACGAAAGCAGATATCAGGAGATACATTTTTTTTTAAACCTCATCACTCTTGAAATATTTCTAGTACGCCTCGAGATTGATAAAACTTACTGAAGTTTATCTCATAGATAATCGATACATCGATGACAGACTCGACTCCTTCACCGTTTCTTGGCGTTGCACCCCAGCTATGAAGTTGGTGGGGGGAAAAGAGGATGTAAACCGAAAAGAGGAAAGGGAAAAGAATAATCTTCAAGGTCAAACATAAACCAATGATCCAGCCAGTAACGGACCCAGTGATTATTAGGGGTGAGATGAAAAGAGGGAGTAAGGACATTCGTCCTCCTTAAGACAGCAACTAATCTTAACATTAAATTGAGACTTACGAGAAAAAAAAAACTCCATGGCTTGAGCCCACGAGCGAGCTATACCCGACCGAGCGGCCACCGCCGTTAGACCGGTGGCAGGCTGACGTGTGGGTTTGGTCGTTGCGACACAAACGCCGTGACCAGAGTCACTCTAGTGTATTGCATTGTTTCATACGAGAGGGGTCAGACTAGCTCTAAGTGAACCTGCATTTGCGCAGAGGGAGAGTGGAAAACCATTTAGGAAAAACCACCTCAAGTTCATCCGACCGAGATTCGAACCTTGATCTCCCCGTCCGCGGCAGTTGAGCTGAACATGACTAGCGCGTTAGCTAACTACGCCAACGAGGCGGGTCAAAATACTACCAGCTCTCAAAATACTGCCAGCTCTCAAAATACTACCAGCTCTCAAAATACTACCAGCTCTCAAAATACTGCCAGCTCTCAAAATACTACCAGCTCTCAAAATACTGCCAGCTCTCAAAATACTGCCAGCTCTCAAAATACTGCCAGCTCTCAAAATACTGCCAGCTCTCAAAATACTGCCAGCTCTCAAAATACTGCCAGCTCTCAAAATACTACCAGCTCTCAAAATACTGCCAGCTCTCAAAATACTGCCAGCTCTCAAAATACTGCCAGCTCTCAAAATACTACCAGCTCTCTAAATACCGCCAGCTCTCAAAATACTACCAGCTCTAAATACTTGTGGCACAACTTATTATAATTATTTTTATATTTTCATCCATCTGCTAACCTTTCATGTTTTTTTGTTGTTTAATTTTAGCACCACGTCACGTATGCATTAATCACGCTAATGAGTTAAGGATGAGGAAGGTTGAATTTGTAATGTAAGTGTACCTACATTTTCTCTGAAGAAGAGGGATAAACCATTTAGAGGAAAACCACCCTCAGTATACCACACCGGAGACCAGAACCGTAATCTCCCCGTCATCGACATTCTAGTCTATTGTAAGAGTAACGCCTTAGACCATGCGTTCACCGAAGTGGGTAACCTTCATATTGTTATAAATATGATTTAGATATAAATCATCAAATAAATTGTCGTAATTCTGACCGTTCTATTATCATACACTTGGAAGTATGAGCATACGTGTTTCTTTGGACTAAAGTTTATCCTTTAAAGTTAAATATATATATATATATATTACTAAAGGTTTAAGGTGACCTGGTGGTCTAGGGGTAAGGTGTCAGACTTCTGTGCTGGCGGCCGGGGTTCAATCCTCAGTCCCGGCACAGATTTATCTGATTACCAAACCCTTCCTTCACCTCTGACAAGACGTGTATTAATCACAACTTGTGAATGTAAGGAATGCCAGGTCTCCACCGTGGTTCGGATCCCACGTTAAACTGTAGGTCCTTCATTTCATCTCACAATCACCCTACCATTACACATTAGCGTAAGTGCGTATAACCCGAACGGGTAGTAAGACGCGGTGCTAATAATAATAATAATAATAACTAAAGGTTTAAGGGCTGTGGCTCTCATAAAAATAATATTTCGGATCCCATGTGTTCTAACTTTACCCACCGCATCACAGTCTTTCCATTTAAACTAGAAAGACGTCATTTAAATCATGCATATAAAAAATACGCAACCATGCCCCTGTATGAGAATTAAACTATGTCAAGCTATACAATATATATATATATATATATATATTTTTTTAAAGGGGGAAGCGTGGAACATAAAGTGTGTCAAAATTACACTAGTCTGAAAAGAATGTGCGTTTGTATCAAATTTCTAACTCTCTACTAACTTGTTTATAAAGCGCGAGCATAAAAATTGTTTTCAATACGATAAAAAAATATCTACAATGGAAAACTATTATATACCAAAGAGTCACTGTAACAAAGGAGGTGTTATATTTTAAAATGTTTATGAAGTTGATAAAAAAAAAATCGGGGTGTGAGGTGGGACTTGATGATCCAAACAAACGAGTTGAGTTTTCATTTTATGTGGCCCATGAATGGTAAGAAAAAAAAGAAAAGTAGGAGAGGTAGAAAAATATTAGTTTACACTCGGGTATATATATACATACATACACACATATAAAAAGGAGCTGGCTAATAAAATACAGGATTTTTTGTTTGTGTGTAAGTTTTGTTTTGTTTGATAACTGATGCAAGAACAAGTTTAAAAAATATGTTTTTGCTCTCAAACGCGTTTTATGCCCTTTGTTTAATTGTGTTAGTTTATTAATGCAATCAGAAAATAAACTTATTTATAATTTAAATAGTTGAACAAGCAGAATATATGAGATATTTTTTTAATAATGGACACACAGCTCCCTGCTTCGGTGGCAGAATAGTCTAAGGTGTCACTCTCACAATATATTAAGACTTACCATGACGGGGAGATCGAGGTTCGAATCTTAGTTGGATGTACTGAGGTGATTTTTTTCAAAAATTGTTTCCTACTTTCCCTCAACGCAAACGCCGGTACACTTCCTCTAAATATAGCCTTCCTATTCCCTAAAACCATCAGCGTAATTAGTACATAAACATATAACCTCAACGGGTAGTAAGACGCGATGCTAAAAAAAAGTTTACTATTAGGCTTAGATATTTTGTTAAGTAAACAACACATTAATATTGCCAAGCCATCAAAACTAAACATAACCAATTGTTAAAGTCAAATAAACAAAGGTTTTGTAACCGACTATATCCTCTAAATTTTTATTTTTATTTTTAATTTTTTTAATCATGTGACACATTAATGTTATATCCAATCAACTAAGTAAATGCGAGCCCAAGCCATGATACGAAGTACGAGTATTATTTGCGAAACACTACAGAAATACCTGTCGCAAAAATTAGGAATGGTATTTAATTTCTTTCTCTTGTCCTGTCTCATTCTGTCTTTCGCCATTTCTATCTAATTATTTATTTTTATCATCCTCTCTTAGTTTTCTCGCTTTTAATTGCTCTCCCTCTTTGAATATCTTTCCACACTATTTGTCTCTTGATAGGATTATATGATTAAATAGGATGACTACAAAAAAGTTCAACTTCAATGAAAAATTATTCTAAGATAATAAAATTCAAAGATGATATTTAAATTGGTTTAATTTTTAAAAAATACCCTTAGTTTCATTAACATAATCAAATTTAATTTCTAGTGTGCGATAAAATTGTTCTCCAATACAAAAGTGACAAACTGAAAATTTATTGTGAGAGTTAATAATAAAATTAAAAATATTAAAATCAATACTAATGACGTTACAGTTTTGTTTCACTAGATATTTTCAAGTTAAATTTTCTAAAACTAATTTTTTTTAAATTAACCAAACAAAAAAGATAGTTAAGCTTTAAAAAAACTTTTTTTTAGTTAAAAATAATTGATGAAACATTAATGTGAGAAATATTAACGAAAGAACAAATTTCTTTACCTTACTTCTCTAAAAACTTATATGTTTCATTTACACTTTCTTAATCTATGGCATTAGGAACTCGAATGTTCATTGCCACACTTACAAAAGTACGTCAACTAATCCTATCTTGAGCCAGTTCTATCCAGTCAACCTCATTACACCTCATTATAGTTTAGGTAAACGAGTAAGAAATTCTGTGGAGTGCATCGTGCCATTTATTTTATCAGCTGTGTCAAACACATAAACGTGTTTCGGAAAATATCAGAATTTACTGCGTATAACCCAAACGGGTAATAAGACGCGGTGCTAATAATAATCATCAGAACTTACCATATTATTTAAACACGTTTATATGTGCAGTCAATGAAAGAAGAAAACAACTTTTTGGTGAAGTCAACGCCCGCGTCTTTTTATCGATTAAAGTTACACGTCAAAGTGTTAATTATTTATTATAAAATTATAAGTAGCCCTCTTGTAAATAAACCTGTGTATATACGTTTTACAAAGGTTGAACAGATTATTGAGAAAATGGTTGGACATATATAAATCTGGGATTCAGTAAAAATCTTGAATTATGTTAATATCAAGCTAAAACAAGGCCGTAACCAGCCAATAATTTCAGAGGGGGAAGAGGGGGGCGTTGGTGAGCAAATCCCCCAATTGCCGGAGGCTAGAAGAAGTTATAGATATATTAAACACCTCTAGAAGCTCTCTGAAGTGCTTTTTATGGTAGCACAGCACCCTAATTTGTACTTGTGCAATAATTTTGATATTATTTGAAACATAAATAAAGCTATATATTGTTCATTAAATTTTGGGGTGGGGTTGAACCTCCAAAACCTCACCTGACTATGGCCTTGAGCTAAAACAGAATATTTTGAATAGGAAGCCTAGTATGTGATGAATAATATTATAATAGGCTCCATCTATTTTACATAATAATTAATGAAAAGAAAATTAATTATCGATCTTAATAACTTTTTACTGGCTAGCCGGACCAAAAAAAATAATAATTTTATCAGTATTTTCCTATAAAAATTCATATAGAATAAAATTTATTTTTGTTGTTTTTAGTTAAATTATTGATACAAGAATAATTAAATACATATTAGTGCTCTTCGCAAAAACTTCTGAATCGAAGATAAAAGTATTAACTGTCCTTTTCTGCTTTGTATTTTGACAATAATTGCAAACATATCTAAGAATTCTGATGGAATTTTAAAATGTCCCCAACTTTTCGCCTGTCCCGAACAAATTAATTTCCTTTGTATTACAGACACGTGAGAACCTTGAATTTATTTTATTTATATTATGAGCTCAGAAAACAGACTTAATATCGTTTCCTGTCCTGTTTACTTATGAGTTCATGCATATTAAGGTGAACCTTGTTCTTGATATTGTATATTTATATATTTAATTTATACACCGCGTCTCTACCCGTTCGGGTTATACGCACTTACTCTAATTATAATGGTAGGGTGATTGTGAGATGAAATGGAGGACCTACAGTTTAACGTGGGATCCGAACCACGGTGGAGGCCTGGCATTCCCCACATTCACAAGATGTCTTGTCAGAGGTGAAGGAAGGGTTTGGTAATCAGACAAATCAATCCCGAGACCGAGGATTGAACCCCGGACCCCCAGCACAGAAGTATGGTCACCTTACCCCTAGACCACCTTCTTGACATTGTAAAGAATCATCCAAATTGATTAAGAGCGCAATGAATAAGCACTGAAAACATATATTTTGGAAAATATTGGGTCTTAAGGTTGGATGGCATGGATTGAGAGTTAAAGGCAGTATTTTTGTAGCTTTTATGCAAACAATTTTGTTTTTCCAAAATAACCCAAATATTGGTTCAGTACAAACATAAAGATTAATTTTCTTCACATGGTGACTTAAAATTTCTTGAATATCTTTCAAGGATGCCCTGGAATTTAATGATAACATTTTCTTTCAATTTAAAAAGTTTGTCATCTAATGTTGCTATGATCATGACAGATATTCAACAACTGTTGATATCACCATGTGAATAAAATTATCCTATATGTTTCTATTGGATAAATATTTGATAAAAAACACTGTCCCTTTTTTTCGTTCCCTACACTCCCTGCTTCCAGATTACAAGCCCCGATCTGTGCTGAGGTTTTGTGCTTGTAAATGTACACACAGGAAAGCCTGAATCGATCACTTGTCAATAGTTAATGCTGCACAACTTACAAACCAACTTAATTGAAAACGGCAAAAGTTTACAAGTACACCCAGTTCCAGGATGTTTATTATTTGTTTAGACTTGTACACAAATTTTAACACATTTTATTGCAGCCCTGGATAAAGTTGTCAATATAACGTATTCTGGTTTGTCAATAATGTTAAGGTCGGGTTCATATTCTGGATGGGTATACTGAGGCCAGGTTTTCCTAAAAAAACATAATTCCTAACTATTTACATATGAATGCAGGTATATACCTTTTCTAAATTCCACTTCCTTATCCCTACCTCCTTAAGGTGAATATGTGTACAGCACGGACAAATGGGTAGTATGTGACATGATGAAACCCGCTTCGGTGGTTGAACGGTCCAAGGTGCCACCATCGGAATAGAACCGGACTGCCGATGAAAAGCTGATATCAAAGTTCAAATCCCAATTGGGTGTACTGAGAGTATTTTTCCTAAGTGAATCTACATTCTCCCTCCATGCGAACGCAGGTACACATCCTATAAATTAAACTTTCTTCATCGCCAGACCCACTAGCGTAATATTAGCTATGTATAAGGATCCAAACGGATAGTAAGAGCAGGTGACAAAAAAAAAGTCTGTGGCTTAACGTAAAATAATAATAATAATAATAATAACAATAGCACCTTCACAAAAAAAACCCGTCACATAAGTTACGTCATCACCACTCGCTTTATTCTTGTTAGCTCTACCAAGCCCTCGATATTCGACTTGGTGTCCTCGAATTTGCGATGAATCTTTGGGCAACGTAAGAAGTTTCTGTCGTGGCAGTAGGCTCTCATAGTCTTCATCTCCTTATGAAATACCTCCGTCACCTGAGACTCTAAGGCATCAACGTGTCCCCTCCACCCCCCCCCCCCTCTCTCTTCACATGGCATCCCTACATCATAAGATGACGCAGAAAGCTACCAATTTCTCATATGTAGTCAATTCCCCCGCTCCTCCCTCTCAGACAATCCACTCCCCCGACCCACAACCAATATCTTCCCTTATTTTTACCTCGAATATCTTCTTTGGTCTGGGGAGAGAAGGGAGGGGGGAGGGGAAGTAATCTAATCCATGCTTCCATTGTGTCTCTCTTACGACGATCATAAAAATACGCGATTGTCGAAGTTGATTGTAAAAAAAATAAAATAAAGAGCGAGAGAAAAGATCGATTTTTTTTTAACCTCGCACCTTATACTACTCATTTTACAGAGAAAATAAAACAAACTTTACTCTTAGCGGTTATTGGCTGTAAAACAGAAAATAGGGGGTTTTCATAAAAAGAGGGTGAATGGGGGGGGGGGACAAGAGGGCAAAGGCTTGTTGAACATTTCATTTTAAAATTGTATCAATAAAAAGAAAAGTTGAAATATGAGATTTTTTTTTAATCAATGGCTGATGGGTTATCATAAAATAGATAAGGTGACATTTAGTTGAACGGCACTTATGGATTTTTTGGATGCGAGGATAGTTACCACCCGGGCCATTTTGGATCTGGAATAAATCAATATAAATTGGCTATAGTCATGTATGGATGTGGTAAAAAATACAGAAGCTATAAAGCCGCGTATAAGGGTCGATTACACCGGGAGACTTTACAAGCTACTCGCTAGCTAGTTAACCCTCTTGAACACTGTGAGACTTTACAAGCTACTCGCTAGCTAGTTAACCCTCTTGAACACTGGGAGACTTTACAAGCTACTCGCTAGCTAATTAACCCTCTTGAACACCGGGAGACTTTACAAGCTACTCGCTAGCTAGTTAATCCTATTGAGCAGCGTGAGACTTTACAAGCTACTCGCTAGCTAGTTAACCCTCTTGAACACTGTGAGACTTTACAAGCTACTCGCTAGCTAGTTAACCCTCTTGAACACCGGGAGACTTTACAAGCTACTCGCTAGCTAGTTAACCCTCTTGAGCACCGTGAGACTTTACAAGCTACTCGCTAGCTAGTTAACCCTCTTGAGCACCGGGAGACTTTACAAGCTACTCGCTAGCTAGTTAACCCTCTTGAGCACCGGGAGACTTTACAAGCTACTCGCTAGCCAGTTAACCCTATTAACACCGTGAGACTTTACAAGCTACTCGCTAGCTAGTTAACCCTCTTGATCACCGGGAGACTTTACAAGCTACTCGCTAGCTAGTTAACCCTCTTGATCACCGGGAGACTTTACAAGCTACTCGCTAGCTAGTTAACCCTCTTGATCACCGGGAGACTTTACAAGCTACTCGCTAGCTAGTTAACCCTCTTGATCACCGGGAGACTTTACAAGTTACTCGCTAGCCAGTTAACCCTCTTAACACCGTGAGACTTTACAAGCTACTCGCTAGCTAGTTAACCCTCTTGATCACCGGGAGACTTTACAAGCTACTCGCTAGCTAGTTAACCCTCTTGATCACCGGGAGACTTTACAAGCTACTCGCTAGCTAGTTAACCCTCTTGAACACCGGGAGACTTTACAAGCTACTCACTAGCTAGCTAACCCTCTTGAACACCGGGAGACTTTACAAGCTACTCGCTAGCCAGTTAACCCTCTTGAACACCGGGGGACTTTACAAGCTACTCGCTAGCTAGTTAACCCTCTTGAACACTGTGAGACTTTACAAGCTACTCGCTAGCTAGTTAACCCTCTTGAGCACCGGGAGACTTTACAAGCTACTCGCTAGCTAGTTAACCCTCTTGAACACTGTGAGACTTTACAAGCTACTCGCTAGCTAGTTAACCCTCTTGAGCACCGGGAGACTTTACAAGCTACTCGCTAGCTAGTTAACCCTCTTGAACACTGTGAGACTTTACAAGCTACTCGCTAGCTAGTTAACCCTCTTGAGCACCGGGAGACTTTACAAGCTACTCGCTAGCTAGTTAACCCTCTTGAACACTGTGAGACTTTACAAGCTACTCGCTAGCTAGTTAACCCTCTTGAGCACCGGGAGACTTTACAAGCTACTCACTAGCTAGTTAACCCTCTTGATCACCGGGAGACTTTACAAGCTACTCGCTAGCTAGTTAACCCCCTTGATCACCGGGAGACTTTACAAGCTACTCGCTAGCTAGTTAACCCTCTTGAGCACCGGGAGACTTTACAAGCTACTCGCTAGCTAGTTAACCCTCTTAATCACCGGGAGACTTTACAAGCTACTCGCTAGCTAGTTAACCCTCTTAGTATTGACCGTTCCTTTGAGAACATTTAACTTTGCTTTGAAAACCGTACGAAATGCTCAAAAATGTATTCAAGGATACAGACACTGGGTTGACTACACTTATGTACTGATTATAAATCCGTTAATTCACCGCTTTAGGTGGTTAGTGGAATTCCATTGCTAGCTTCGACCCCTTACTTGATTTGTCTCCCTCAACGAATAAATCACGAACTTACGCGCGTAGTTTAAAGCCCTGCACAGCTCACTCACGCATCACGCACCACGCATTACGCATCACGCATCACGAGCGATTCGTTTCCTTTTTTTTATCTCGGTTCAAAAACCGTTCCCCTCAGCGAAAAGCCACATTCGTCAATAATGACGAATAACGAATCACGAATTTAGTCATTCACACTATTCACGTATTGAACACGAATCACGAATTCACGCATAGTGAAAATCCAGCTTTAGAGAAGCAAAGGAATAAAGGAAACTTTGGAAAGGTATCCAGCAAAGAAGAGTTAACATGGTAAGACATATACTGAAAACATGATAGTTTGACGAAGATAATTATAGAACGAGAAATTCAAGAGGGAGACCTTCACCTCTGACAAGATATCTTGTGAATGTGGGGAATGCCAGGCCTCCACCGTGGTTCGGATTCCACGTTAAGCTGTAGGTCCTTCATTTCATCTCACAATCACCCTACCATTACACATTAGCGTAAGTGCATATAACCCGAACGGGTAGTAAGACGCGGTGCTAATAATAATAATAATAATAATAATAAAGAGGGAGACCATTACTGGAGTATATGAATCAGATGGCAGATGATGTTGGCAGAAGAAGGTACAAAGATGTACAAAATTTGGCCCAAAACAGTCAAAAAGGGGAAAGCTGCAACCAACCAATCGTGAGGTTGATGATATGATAATGATTGCCAATTTTGCATTGACTTACCCCCTAAAAGTGAGTACAGGAATTGCCGCTACATATATCTATCTAATTAATAAGACAAAACCAGTCCGACATCTTAGTTAAGTCGGTAGCGTGACTGCTTACTGAGTTAAGGGTCCCGTACTCGATTCCTGACATGGCAAAACAAAAAACAAAAAATCATTGGTGAAATGTGGGTTTCAGCCTTTCACAGTGATGAGGGGGCTGAGTGTTCTCGATTTAAGGTAGTTTATAAGTCGTGTGCTGATATAATCAGTTGCATGGTTCTAAAAGTGTTCGATATATATACACCTCAAATAAAAAATAAAAAGTAGCACGCTAGGTAGATGAAGCACATTCTCCCGTAAGAAATAATGTAAAGAACATTTCCAAGGTCAAATAGAATTATATAAGACAGTGTTCAGTGTTTTAGAATGAAGTGATAATAAAACAATAAATATTTAGTCCAATAAATTAAACATACACTCAAAGTGGCGCCGAATATGCAGATATCCATCAGCTGTGTGTGTGTGTGTGTGTGTGTTTGATGCGCGGTGGCGATGCGCAGTGAGCGAACATAAAGAATGTACACTCCGTTTAGAATAAAAGTTTACAATCTTCACTTGACGGCCCTCTCTTACGATCTGCACCATGGTGAAAACAAAGTAATATACTTTTTTTTTTATCTCTTCTTGATACCCGCTCAGACTGCGAGTTAATGTGTTTAGGAATGAAGAAGGTAATTTAGAGGAAGTGTACTCTCATTTGAATGGTGGTAGAAAGTGAAAAACTATCCCGAGCTCACTCGACCAGGATTCTAGCCCCGATCTCCCTGTCATCGGCAGTCCCAGTCTATTGCGAGAGTTTAGACCGTTCAGCCACCGAAGAGGGTGGTATTATTGCTACCTTTCAGGGTAAACGAGGTGTACATTGTTAACCTAACTCCTCACTCCAAAGTCAGTTCAATTAATTTACTGTCCCATAGCGTAATAGCTAGTTTTATACATCCTAAAGCTGTTTTACAAATGATAGGAAAAGTTAGAGCTGCTGTGAACGAATTATATTCAATTTTCACGATCGCTATTGTGAATTAATACCTTTCTATAAGAGTTACAGATAGCAAGTAAGGAATTAAAGAGGGATTTAGAATAAATGTACCCATATTTGCGTGGATGTATGGATAAACCCTTTAGGAAAAGATAGCTATAAATTCACCCCACCGGGATTCGAACCTTGGACTTCTCGTTATTGGATCAGATCAGAAGAGTGTGTTGACGCTTTTATCCACGTGTTCCAAATGTTGCGGCTCACTCGGTCTACATTGCGACTATTGCGTCACGAGAAAAGTAGGCTACGAAATGGCCACGACGTATAAAAAAATCCACAGTGTTTTAGATTATTTTAAACTCTGTGATCTGCCCCAAAAGATAGTCGGTCCTTGTGGCACTAGGGCACCCAAACTCTCAGCAAATAAACATTAACCCAGCTAAACCCAAAGTGTTATTTTATCCATCCCTAGGAAATGAATAGGGAAGGGTGCGAGAAGATAAAACCATAATAAAACGAATAATAGCGAGTTACTTAGCTTTTTTTTTACCAGGAAAAAAATAAAGTCGTAAAAAAAATAGGGAGGAGGAATATAAATAAATACCTGTTTTGGCACAACCTTAGGGTCCAGAAGAGCATTTTTTTTAAATATTTAATTTAATATTACGCTTTTTTTTTGTGTTCAAAGTTACGATAGAGGACAGCGATGTAAAACTTATCTCACGTGACAGAAAAAGTTTACAATAATTGCTGAAAGAAGGGCGGGTCAGAGTCAAGTGATTTTAACGTATTTTCTACGCCCCCCCCCCTCACCCGAGAATGTATTTTGGTGCGACTTAAGTTTGGAGGAAGAGGGAGGTTTTATGAGGCTATTTTATGACGAGACCTTTTGAAGATTCTTTCATTAATAATAGTTAAGATAACATGAAGATCAAGGCGAACGGTAGCGATGCTCGGTTAAAATCACGGTGAGAAAAATATATATATATATATATAATATTTTAAAATAAGATGATTTAGCACAGTCGCGCCAAACACGTTCAATCATTAAGGAAGGTCACATTGAAAATACATTTCAAAACAATTCAATATCATTGCCATTGTAGGTAAAGAAAAAAAAATCAGTATTAAAATACTTGCTATCACGAAACTTTTTTTATTATTAAATACGATTTTAAATCTTACCCTCATCCCTCCCCCTTCCCCAGAAATTGATGACCAATACGTATGTTTAATCCGTCATATATTATATCTGGGTGTTTATACCACCGTTTACAACCCATCCCAAACAAGTCACTTACAGTATTTGTTTAAGAAATAACTATTTTTGGTAATTAATCTCTGGTGAGTAAAGTCATTGGCTCATAGTCGATAGTATAGTATTAAAAACAAAAAGGGCATCACCCTATAATAATAATAATAATGTTAGTAACCTGCTTTAGTGGCCACAGGGTCTAAGGTGTCACTCTCTTGTAAGACTAGACTACCAATGACAGGGATATCAGGGTTCGAATCGCAATTGGGTGTACTAAGGGTGTTTTTCCCAAAATTGTTTTCCACTCTCCTTCTACGTAAATTTGTATACATCTCATCTAAAAAATTTCAATCATCCATAACTCACTAACGTATTGAATACATGATCCGTCCCAGTTAGTAATACACGGTGCTAAAAATATATGTCCGTTTAAATTATTCAGAAACTAACACGAAGCTAGTCCCAGATCCCGATTGACGTTTGAAAAAAAAAAAAAAATTGAAATAAAGCCACAACGGCTGACATTGACCCGGATTATGATATTTAAGATTTAATCCCTAAAATGTGTGGGTGTTGGGGGTGGAGAAAAAAAGAAAGACTGGCTCTAAATATGTCCTTTAAGTGTATTTTAGAGGGGGAAGAAAAGGAATAATGTTAAATGGGGGGGGAAATGGCTGATCATGAATAAAAAAAAATCAAGTCCTTTCTGAAGTCGACTTCAGTGATAATAGGGGTAGATTTCTCGCTTCAAGGTCCCAATGTTCGTGGATTCAAACCCAACCGAGGTCGACGGATTTTCCTTATTCGATAGATATATATATATATAACAGCTATCAGCGTGACTTCACCGCGAGGAAAAAGAGCAAAGCTGGGAAACAAACTTCAATCAGCAATTTTTAAACAGTGATTTTTACGTGATTTTGTATTGCATACTACAGAATTTAATAAAAGTTGCATTTAATTTATTTAAAATCTTTTGTTCTGTTTATATTAATAAAAAAACCACCTCGGTGGGTAGTTATCTAACGCTTTAGCTTCGTGTTAAGCTAGACTACTGAGGATGGGGAAGATCAAGGTTCGAATCTCACTCGGGTGAACTAGGGTGTTTTTTTCCTAAATGGTTTTCCAATCTCCCTCCACGCATAATCGGGTTCACTTCCTATATATTCAACCTTTCCAATTCCTTACCCATTAGAGTAATTAGTACTTAAGCGTACAGCCCGAATAGGTAGTAAGACAAGGTTCTGAGTATTATTATTAAGTATCTAAAAATGTTTACTGATGGTGAAAATATAAACAATAATTTTATCTGCTTCGGTGGCCGCATAGTCTAAGGCAGGGCTCGGAAACCTGCAACCCGTGGGCCCATGCGGCTCTTTGCCTCGTTTTTTTGCGGCTCTTCTCTACAATATTCAATAAATGTTAATTTTTAAACAAAAATACACATTTTGATGGACAAAAAAAAAATCCACGCAACTGGTTCTATCTATTCCACTAACAACAATATAATGACTAAAGTACTTAACCATCCGCCGTTACAAGAATCTTTGCGTGAAGTATATTTCCAATATTCTGACCTTCTTCCGTGTAATAAAGTGCGTTGGCTTTCAAGTGGTGAGGGGTTTGATCGATTTTATCCTGATTTATTAAAATACCAAACTTTTTAAAAGGCCTGCATTATCCTGAATTTTCTGATGATCTTTGGTTTTAGATATTTTATTTTATGGTAGATACACGCCACGTAAACAAACTCAAGGTTAAGCTACAAGAACAAGATAATAATATTTAGCACCACGTCTTACTACCCGTTCGGGTTATACATTTTAAGTGCTAATTACGCTAATGGATTAAGAATAGGGAAGGTTGAATTAGAGGAAGTGAACCCGCATTTGCGTGGAGGGAGAGTGGAAAACCATTTAGGGAAAACCACCCCCAGTTCACCCGACCGAGATTCGAACCTCGATCTTCCCCGTCCTCAGCAGTCGAGCTCAACACGACAGGCGCGTTAGCCAACTACGCTACCGAGGCGGGTCTCTCAATAGAGCTTTGGAAAGTCGAAAAAGACGAGAAAGATTGTTATCTGCCCAACATAAATGATGTGAACTATCAAGATTACAAAAGTGAGATCAAGTGCTATTCGACATCTTGGAACAGCCTGCAATAGTCACATTGCCTGTTAAAAATATACGCACGGAAATTTTGACCATTTTTTGGATCAACATTTATTGTGAGCAAACATTCGCCAATATGAACTTGATCAAAAGTAAACTAAGGAGCAGTCTTCGCGACGAGATTCTTGAATCGTGCCTAAAACTAAAAATTACTAACTACGCACCAGGTATCACTCAGTTATGTAACGAGATGCAGGCCCAGATTTCACATTAATTTGTTTGGTTGTGTCACAAAGATCCAAAGCAAGCGCTAAAAAGTCACATCAAGTACGTACGTACCTACCTAGTATAAAAATTCGAATGAAAGCTGTTTGTGTCTGATTAAGCTCAAATAAACGTGATTTATTCTATAACAAATGCATGTTTAATAACACTTATCGCTGGTGATCTGGTGGTCTAGGGTAAGGAGGTGTCGGACTTATGTGCTGGGGGTACGGGGTTCAATCCTCAGTCCCGGTACAGATATAGCTCCCCCTTCACCCTCTAAACAGCGTTACTTGGTTTATGAATGAGCCCTAATTCATTAGAGAAACTGTTAGCAAAATAATTATGGCGAATATTACGTAATAACCAGAAAAGTAAAAACTACCAAATATTTGACACAAATTCACACGTTCGTTGTGTTCACTGTTCATCCTATTTTTGAAATTAGTTCAGATAGGATAGAAGGTAGCGCTGGCACAAGAAAATACTAGTGGCGTGTTGCGGAGGGGAATTGGGGCCCTGAAGACCCTTAATCCCCAATGGTTATATCAACAAAATATTTGATTCTGTATGAGATATTAAAAAAATATATTTTATGCAAGAAAAGCATCGTGTGTCAACTACTGGAAAAAAAGATTTAAGATTATTATTATGATTATTATTATTATTATTATTAAGATTATTATTATTATTAATAATAATAACTAAGCCAAGTTAGTTAATCTTAAATCTTTTTCCAATAGTTGACATACGATGCTTTGCTTGCAGTTTGCTTATAGAAAGCTCTAAGTTGTAAAAACAACCCGTTCTTCGCTCAATATTTGGTTGTGAGGGGGAAGGGGGGGTTCTGTGACCCCCATAGATATATATTGGCCAGAAGGTAATTAGGGCCCCCTCTGGCTTGACTTACTCTTTTCAAGTAGCAAGTCCTGGGGTTCATAAGATTGTAGGTAATATCCTTTGGAATAAGGTTTAGTTAAAACTCAGGATTGTTGTAAAACTAACAAATATCGATTTTTAAACTAATAATTTAAAGCGGAACCCCCCCCCCCCCCAGAGAATACGCCACTGGAAAATACCTGTCCAAAAAGTTCACTGCTACGTGTCTCCCAATGTTCCGACCCTCCAAAGAACAACCCTTTTAAACCATGTCTGATCAACTATACCCACGTTACGATATTATCAACGTGAACAAATGACGCTTCCCACCACGGAACTGGTATGATATCTTATGACTTGTGAATATACATGGAAACTTCACCACAATAAACGTCATATATATGTAAAATACAACAAACAGGACCAAGCCCACGGATAGTGTGCTGGATTCCGACTTGGGAGACCTGGTTTAAAACCAGGACTGGGGTTTATTTATCCAAACCGTGCTTTTACATACTCATAAAAGGTAAAATAACATTATATAACAATTCACATCTTCGTCATTTTTGGTCAATTGTGTCACTTTAATATTAATTTTATATCTTGAACTATTCTTGAAAATATAATTCTATTAGTTGGATTGAAATAGTTCCTAACCACAAATGTCTGCACGAATCTCTTTCATTGATTGATATGTAAATAAACTTATATGCTTAACATGACGCTGATATCCTTGAAAATGTATATGGCTGTTTCTAGGATTAAAAAAAAAGAAATTACAAAAATGATGATAATAATAATAATAATATTTAGCACCGCGTCTTACTACCTGTTCGGGTTATACGCTTTAAGTACTAATTACGCTAATGGATTAGGAATTAGGAAGGTTGAATTATAATAGGAAGTGAGCCCGCATTTGCGTTTAGGGAGAGTGGAAAACCATTTAGGAAAAAAACCCTCCAGTTCACCCGATCTAGATTCGAACCTCGATCTCCCCGTCCTCAGCAGTCGAGCTCAACACGACTAGCGCGTTAGCCAACTACGCCACCGAGGCGGGTCATAAACTATGACAAATAGTACATTAACTTTTAACTAATGAAACGTTAATATGCCTTTAATTTTATATATTTTCTAATTTATATATTTTCTAATAATGTACAACGTAGTCTGATTGGGGAATAATAAACCTTATAGCTTCCACTGCAGTCAAAATGGGCGCACATATATCTCCCCCAAAGAAGAGGAGTTTTCCAAATAAAATAAAACGTTTAGACTCCCACGAAAGTTGATCAGAGCCATTACCTCTAGGTGAGATTAAGTATTATTACAAGAAGCTATTAAAACTTTTCACTGGAAGACACACACACACACACACATATAAAAAAAACACCGAGTTAATCCAAACATTAATTTTAAAAGGTTAGAAAAAAAATAAAATAAAGCCAGAGATAAACTATAAATATCAGCCCTCGTCTTTTTAGTACCGTAGATTTTTCCCTACCAAAGTTTATGACCCGTTTTAGAAGCAATCTTTCATGGTACAGAATACAGTTTTGCAGGGGGGAAAAAAGGGAAAGTTGGTAAAAGTGAAGTAAGATAAAAGTGACGAGAGAGTCCTGACGATAAAAACAAAGAGAAAGAAAACGAGATATAAAGAGTAAGGTCGCAGAAAGCGATAGTTGAAAGGGTGAAAAAAATAAAAAAGTAGTGGGGGGGGGGTAGGGGAACGTCTGCAGATAACGTGAGATGGAAGGGGGGAGGGGGGCAAGTTTGTTCCACAAGGGAAGAGAGACTCTCCCATCAGTTCCGCTTTCGGTCGCTGCACTGCGCTAGTGTATGGTTCTGGATGCTGGGATATGTTTGCCTGGGCTGGGTGTGTGCGTGGGGGGGTAAGGAGGGGGCATTGCTCTTAAAAAAAACTGATGGTCATAAAATCCCCGCGTGCGCGAGGGGGTTTTTTGAGATCGCATCCACCAATGGTGAGGCTCGTCAACTCGTATCGGCAACCCTAAACCAGGGGCTCCCACATTATTCTTTTCCCTATAAAATAATCCTAGCAAGAGTGAGATAGACGGATAGACACAAAGGAAGGGGGGTATAGTCTAGTATCTAGAGATCCCCCCCCTCAAACCATCTCATATCCTCTCCTCTGGCTAGAGCTGTAAAGTGAAGGAGAGTTGACTTTATGACGCATGCACATAAAACACAGGAGCTTCCCTTTACCTCCCCCCCCATCCCATCCCTTAGTTTCCAAAACTACTTTATTCCTACTGGTCTTAACTGACGAGCTCCTAGATAAAACAAAGACTTTGCAACCCCCTCCCCCACCGCTTCTTGCCGTAACTTCCTCCCTTTCACCACTTGATCAATTGAATCGCTAATTTAAAAAAAAAAATTAGGAAGAGAAAAAAAGGTTATGTCTAAGAAGAAAGTTTTTTTTAAAATTATAAAACTTTATTTTAGAAAGAATTTTATACATAAGATACGGTAGATTTATTTTTTTAATTTGTGAAAACAAAATTGTTCATTTCAGTATTGGGATAGTCAATAATTTAATATATATTTATATGCAATTGTAATTTATCTTTGTTCTTAGTAAATATACAAATATATATCAGGAATAACTTGGAGGGTGACCTGGTGGTCTCGGGGTAAGGTTTAGGACGTCTGTGTTGGGGGTCCGGAGCTTAATCCTCGGTCCCGACACAAATTTATCTGATTACCAAACCCTTCCTTCACCTCTAACAAGACGTGTATTAATCACAACTTGTGAATGTATGGAATGCCAGGCCTCCACCGTGGTTCGGATTCCACGTTAAACTGTAGGTCCTCCATTTCATCTCACAATCACCCTACCATTACACATTAACGTGAGTGCGTTTAACCCAAACGGGTAGTAAGACGCGGTGATGATGATGATGATGATGATAATAATAATAATAGCTTGGAACAACATGTGACGATTGTAAACATAGAAATTATGTCCAGTACATGCGTGTGTGATCTATGAAGTAATTGATATGAGTGAAAATTATATCGCATTTTAATTGCGTTGATAGCAAACTCACTTAACTTTATTTATTAAGTAATAAACCTTACCTAACCCTCAGGAAGGTATCCCCAGAAAGTAATATCCTCAGAGTGGGTATTTTAAGGGGGATGCTTAGGTATCTGAAATATCACCAATCAAATGTTGCGTTTAGGTTAAAAATTGATAAAAACCTTTTAACAGTACACGAGTTTGGTGTTAACTGGAATCAACACAAAATTATTTTTTATGACCGTATATATATATATATATATATATATATATATATATAAAATAAAACTAGATAGCTGTTGCCCGCGGCTTTGCTCGCGTGGAAGTTGATTATATACAAATACGAAAATATACATATGTATTTACAGATTAATTAAAAATATTACGTTACGTTGATTACCATAACTTGACCTCAGATCAAAAATAATGCAAGTCCGATACAAACTTTCACCCCCTTTTTCATCCCTTATTAAATAAAATTTCCTAAATTCCTGAAACACTTATTTATTTGTTTTACGTCAATAACCGAAATACAAAATTTTGTTTATGTAACTTTCAAAATGACGGACTTTCATAAATATTATCATACATATTATCATCCCTTATTTTGACCCCTTTGGGGTGGAATTTTCTAAAATCCTTTCTTAGTGGGTGCTTACATAACAAAATGAATATACAGTCCGAATGTCATGCTTGTAGCCTTGATAGTTTGCGCTCGGCGATGATGAATCAGTCAGTCAGTCAGTCAGTCAGTCAGTCAGTCAGGACATGTTATTTTATAAGTATAGATATATATATATATATATACAATTGTAAACATATTTTAAAAGTCTACATTTTACACTCTGAATAGTCCAAAAATCCACAGGTTTAACATTAAGATCAAAATGCCCGATAAACAAAAGATAGCTGGTGTAAGAGCGTAGAATAGATCTTTGTGGAAATAGTGATGTCATTTAATAGGAAGGTCATAACACATATTGTAATGGCATTTGTATTTTCCCCCTCTCCAATTTGTTCTCCTATTACCGACCAGCTCCACACAGTAACGTTAAAAACGCACTTGCTTTCTGGCGTTTATGAATTTCTGTTTGACTTGTTATTCTAGCTCCTAATAAATGGTCACAATAACATTTTTCCGGAGAAACCTTTTTTTACCTTGAATAAATACTCCTTTACCTTGAGAAGGTAATCATATCTTGGCACATTACACTATTAAGGTCCATTCATTAACAACGTAAGATATTTTTTCTTATTGGTTTTTGATCCCCCCCAGCTAACAACAAGTGTATATTTAGCCTGACCCCTCCAATCTGTGTTACGTAATTTTCCACATAAAGATTAATTAATGTCATTATTTCATAGAGAAGGTTTTGTGACACTAACAGAAGGACTCAGATTTAATACTACTCAGAATGAGAAGTTACCTATAAGTATGTTTACTAACGGTGAAAACATGAACAATAATGGTTTTTTTTTCAATATTAGGAATAATAATATCTGTGTTACGTAACGCTATGACGTACCCATCCTCCCATCATGTAACATAATTTAAAGATTATATCCTCACCCCCCCCCCCTTTCCCAACAGTTAGTTATAGTTTATGGATGAATCCTTAATCATAATGTAGACGTTTGGTGTTATAAATTTATTGTAGGAAATATTTTATTCCGGTGGTGTAGGCTATATGAAATATATGCATGGAAGGTACTTTTCATATAGAACCTTTTGTTATTATTTTTAAACAAGGGATTACACAATGTTTCTACTTTCATGGCTCTAATTTGCATATAATCCTTTTTTTTTAATGTATTATATTTATTTAGGGATGATGAAGAACCTCAGAAAATAATTTCATAAACTATTAGTAATTCAAGAGTACTCTGGTACAATAGTGATAAGATCTTTACAACTAAAAACTGCAAAAAAAAAAAACCTCACAGTAAAAATACCGAGAACTTGTTTACAGAATATGATCCCAGTTCCAATTTTTATTCATGAGAATGGTGTTTGTACAATCGGATTTGTTATTCCATTTTTTTTAGTCAATACAAATATTTATAATGGGAACACGTTGTTGGTTTACGGTGTATTTAATTTTATAATATTTGTTTGGGTCCAATCATCGAGCTCGTTTACTATTATTTTTTTTACCATTAATTATGTCTGTTTTTTTGGTCCGATTATCATGTAGTCATATATATATAATATTATTAGCACCGCGTCATACTACCCGTTCAGGTTGTACGCACTCACGCTAATGTGTAGTGGTAGGGTGATTGTGAGATGAAATGGAGGACCTACAGTTTAACATGGGATCCGAACCACGGGGGAGGCCTGACACTCCACACATTCACATGATGTGATTAATACACTTCTTGTCATAGGTGAAGGAAGAGTTTGGTAATCAGATAAATCTGTGCTGGGACCGAGGATTGAACCCCGGACCCTCAGCACAGAAGTCTGGCCCCCTGACCTCTAGAACGCCAGGTCACCTTTGTGTAGTCATATAATAAATAATAATGTTTGTTGATTAAGTGTGAGGGCAATAATATAAATGAGAAATAAAATTGGTCCTCAACGTGAGCATTTTGGGAACTCATTTTGTTGTTTATAAACCAGTTCAGGCCCAACACTTTATTTCAGTCGGTAGAGTGTCTGTCCACCGAACCTGAGGAGGCGGGTTCGATTTCCGGCATGGCCGAAAATGTTATCGTTGGTGGAATGTGGGTTTCCCCTTTTTACAGGCTGGGGGTTGGATTTTGGGTCTGTTCTAGATTTAAGTTGATTTATAAGTCATGTGCTTATGTGATCAGTAGGTTTAGAAAGTGTACGTTAAATAGCTTGGATAAATATATGAATATAGTAGGTTTAGTATAATTTACAACAGTTTCAATGTTTAGTTCATACGAATTGTTTTCTATATTTCAATACGTATTACCTCCTCTTTTAATGTTGTAATAAATTCTTTTAAGCTGAGATTGTGAAAAATTTCCTGTAAAACAAACTAAACTTCGTTTTATTTATTTTGACTCTACAACTTAAAAAAAAAAAACGTTGGTTCTGCGAATATTCAACAGCTTTTTCCTTCTTTCTTTTTTTCTATTCAAGCAAATTATCATTAATTCTAAACCCCCTTATCGGAGTAATAAATCTTGTTTAACAAACTTGTAAAGTACATGCGATAGTCATCAGAAAGCTATATAATATGCTAATGTTATACTATTTTTTTTATTCCTTTCAACAAGAATAAGTAAATAAAAAGCTACTGGACACACACACATACACATGCAGTCATGCTAATTTTTCTCCTTCAGTAAAAACTCAATATCTAGGTCAAATAATGACACGTCATTAACAGCGACATAAACGAAAAGATAAAAAGATGCTGCTGAAGCATCATCATATACTTCAAAATTTCAAAACACCGAAACGATCTCTTTATTCGGCTGAGTAAAGAAACCTTAACCTGTTTTGTCAACCGAATAAAGGCTTTAGAAAAGGGATTGGCGTTTCAACAAAATGCTTGTTAAGTTCCGCAGAGAGATACTAGAGTAAACATTCGTGATGTTGTACCAGTCGCATTCTTCTTTTAGGATCAGTTAAATTGAACGACAGGCGTTGATGTGTGATGATATAGGGGATAAACCCGTTGTCGCAAGATCTGCATAGTCTGTAGTAACATACGTTTCTGTCACCCAAATAAATTACCTTAGCAATATTACTTCTTTTTTTTTTATCACCGCATTTTACTATCTGTTCATGTTATAATCCTACGCATGTGTATATATTTATAATTACTCTAATGAGGAAGGAAGCATTTTAGAGGTAATGTACCCACAATTACTTGGAACGTGAGTGGGAAAACATATGTTTTAACTCTCGGTAAACAACCAGGATTCTTACCTCAATGTTCCCGTCATCAGCAGGTCAGTCCAACACGAGCGTGACGCCTTAGACTGTTCGGCCACTGAAGCGGGTTAGGAAGTGATTAATGTTGACAGTGCTAGATACAGGTAGAGCAAGGGGGAATTTTCTCCCTCTATTCCCCCAATATTTAAAACTTATTAATCACTGTCTGTCTGTCTGTCTCCATGTTTGTCTGTCTGTCTCCATGTTTGTCTGTCTGTCTCCATGTTTGTCTGTCTGTCTCCATATTTGTCTGTCTGTCTCCATATTTGTCTGTCTGTCTCCATATTTGTCTGTCTGTCTCCATATTTGTCTGTCTGTCTCCATGTTTGTCTGTCTGTCTCCATGTTTGTCTGTCTGTCTCCATGTTTGTCTGTCTGTCTCCATGTATGTCTGTCTATCTCCATGTATGTCTGTCTGTCTTCATGTATGTCTGTCTGTCTCCATGTATGTCTGTCTGTCTCCATGTTTGTCTGTCTGTCTCCATGTTTGTCTGTCTGTCTGCATGTTTGTCTGTCTGTCTCCATGTTTGTCTGTCTGTCTCCATGTATGTCTGTCTGTCTCCACGTATGTCTGTCTGTCTCCACGTTTGTCTGTCTGTCTGCATGTTTGTCTGTCTGTCTCCATGTTTGTCTGTCTGTCTCCATGTTTGTCTGTCTGTCTCCATGTATGTCTGTCTGTCTCCACGTATGTCTGTCTGTCTCCACGTTTGTCTGTCTGTCTCCATGTTTGTCTGTCTGTCTCCATGTCATTGGGACAATGAATGTCTGTCTGTCTACCTTTATTAATTGATAATATCTATATCAGGGTGACGGTAGAAGGTGGTTCCAGATAGCAGGATCCACCCTTTGGCTACTCCCTTAGATCAAGAAATAAATAAATGTTAAAAAAAAGCCCCAATTTATCCTAGGCATAACTTTTAAAAACTATGAACGCACTATAGCAACAACAACAACAAAAAACACAACTAATCGACATCTTTTTATAAAATATCTGAAAACCAAATACGACTGATCCACATTCAAAGTCCCCCCCCCCCCCCCCCCCCCCTGTTTTCAAAGTTCCCGTCGCTGCAAGAGTTTCCCACATGAATCATATATGACGAGTGGTGGCATTGACATGGAAGTCACTCCATTAACTCCATTAGGGAACTTTATGGAGGTGTTAAAAAGAGCCAGCCAACCAGTCCCCGGCTCGATGCAATGGGACAATACGCTGAGAGCCTTAGAAGGGCGAGTCCATTGTGGCCGGCTGACAGACATGGGAATATCAAGTTACAGTCTCGGCTGTGTGGCTGGCTGGCACATCCTTTCAATCAAGGAGGACATGTTTGAACACACTTTATTATTATAAAGTAGTAAGATACTTGTAGGAACAACACCCAAGAAAACAAATATACAAACACATTTCTTTTCTGAGGTCAACATTGATAACATTTTAATCAGATATGCGGTGACCTGGTGGTCTAGGGTAAGGTGTCAGACTTCTGTGCTGGCGGCCGGGGTTCAATCCTCAGTCCCGGCACAGATTTATCTGATTACCAAACCCTTCCTTCACCTCTGACAAGATATCTTGTGAATGTGGGGAATGCCAGGCCTCCCCCGTGGTTCGGATTCCACGTTAAACTGTAGGTCCTCCATTTCATCTCACAATCACCCTACCATTACACATTAGCGTAAGTGCGTATAACCCGAACGGGTAGTAAGACGCGGTGCTAATAATAATAATAATAATAATTTAATCAGATATGAGTCAAATCTAATGTTTATTGAATCCAAATCATGCATTTTATTTTAAAATATCGAATCTAAATTCTAATCTTTAAAAACTATTAATTTTAATTAAATTGAAAATATTTAAAATTGGATTAAATAAAAAAAAAAGAGTTGTTTAAGTTTTGTTGTCACTGACAAATTATATTTTGTTTGTCATGTCTCTTACGTCATAAACCACAAAGAGATAATTTTTGTTATCAAATTGTTAATTAATTATATTATATTGATACAATTATATCCTTTTTATTTTATTAGAAATACTTTTTTAGAGATTTTTACGATTCTCGAATTGCTCGAATATCCAAAGGTTAGAGCATCCAATTTCTAATTTAAATATTTTTATTTAATAGATATTGCTATTATAATTATATCAAACGTGACAGCTGCAGATCAAATTAATTGACGTATGAATACGTGAAAATATATTAATTTATTTTTATTATCAAATACATATTATTTGAGGTATTTAACATACACTTTATGAACCGGCTGATTATACTCAAATTAAAGTTCAATAATATCTGAATTTGGTGAGGGTGTTAAAGAGGAAATTTAGTTGCTTAAATTTAAATTTTCTTGAAGTTCTACTAGCGAAAATGATTGTTGGGATGCCCCAGCATTTACTAGTTCATATCATTTCGAAAATCTAATTAGGAATATGTTTGATCCAAAACGGAACGAAGATATTGGGGAGTGGAGGCGGTTAAATAATGATGAGTTGTATACCCTGTACTCATCACAAGATAGTTAGGGTAGTTAAATCTCACAGACTACGGTGCAGTGCGAATGGGAGAGTCTAGCACATTGTTCAAGGTATTGACTGGCGAACCCAAGAAGACTATTAGGAAGACCTAGAGTCCGTTCACGATAGGTTTTTACCTGTATGACAGTTCAAAAATCATATGTTTAGGTTTTGGGTTGCCAACACTTGTAAAAGATCACTGTTTTGTTATAAATGTTTAAGTTTTTTAATTACCTGTTGTACTTTACATTTAAAATAACGTAAACTTAAGTTTTCTTACACTGTTTAGTAACTTTTAATAATTTCTTTTTACCCATTACGAAACCATATTTTAAACATAGTTTAAAGTACTTATTCTCCGTTTTTGAATATTATATATTATGTGTAATATACTGTTGTAATGATATTGGTTTGGATCAATCTAAAATATATGTGTCATGGATGAAGGTAGTTTTTCTTTAAAGTAACATATGTAGAATATCCTTTTATGATTCATCCATGAAGAAACACGCGCTTTTCAGAAATAATGTGAAAAGGATTTCACCATTAAAATATGTTTTTTATACCATTATTCCTGTTAAAGGAACAACTCCGCAGTATTTGGCAAAGACGCCAATTCCCTATACCAATAAGAAGCTAGCTTTCACAACACCTGTCACCAGGACTCTTTCTATTAGTTAGTTTTTACACTGTTGACGAAGGGAGTAAGAGGCAAGGGGTATGTCATATATAAGCCGTTGTACGTATGTTTAAAGCAGCCACACACAGCCACACTCCCCACACACACAAGTTGCTCTAACACCCACTCTCACACAAGTAACACAGTCAGGGACTCACAAACACACTAGCACTGGCTCTCGCAGTCTAACACAGAATACAATAATTTACATTAATATCACAAGTGTGCATTGATATAAAGCATTTAATTGGAGTATGTATAAGTAATTAACAGATGTCATTTAAATAAACCGTGTGTGAATAGACAGCCATCAATAGTTCTCTTTATTACATTTATTCACTATACCGATTTAATTAGTGCTCGACCACGCAGCAATTAACAGCTGGTTAAACGGTATATATTCCGTACAGTGATGATAGGTGCTCGACCACGGAGCTATAGACAACCTAAACATCGTCACAGCATTATTATTACAGGGATTAATCCGTAGTGTTACAATCGACGCCCGACGCGGGGCGATAAATCCGTATAGTATTACACTGTATACATTAATACCTTTTAATACAGGAATCGTATTTACTTAGAAAAGAGAAAATGCTTGTAAGTTTTTATACATATAATAAATTATTTTATGATTATTTTATCGTATTTCGAAATATTTAAATGAATAAAATATTTTTATCCACTGCGTTGGTGCATCATTGTAAAAAACTTGTTTGCGTCCCGTTCAATCACATGGTTTAAATTCATCGGTCGTCATTTTGAAACTATATTCGTAAGACCTTTTTGTGAAAATGATACGAATAATAATTTATTTAAGGGGAATAAAACGATAAATAAGCTTTGTACCCGACCTCAAATAGATATAAATAATATTGCTCTAAATTACTGTGGTTAACTATCTCATTCATATACTACTATATGTTTTCATTACAGTGATCCAAAGTGATAGATATCAGCTGTTGGCGTAGTGATATATTAGGGACTGTTTCTAGTAACTTTTTGAGCTCTCATCCAAGTAAACTAAGGTCGTGAATGTATTATAGACACAGATGGGAGGATACCATTAGAATGGATGGAAAATATAAGTTGTAATGGGGTGTAATGAGCAGGCCAAGAGCACTATCCTGTAAGGTCAGGAAATATGAGGCAGCCAGCCAAGGGTGCTACCTTGTAAGGTCAGGAAATATGAGGCAGCAGCCAAGGGTGCTACCCTGTAAGGTCAGGAAATATGAGGCAGCTAGCCAAGGGTGCTACCCTGTAAGGTCAGGAAATATGAGGCAGCCAGCCAAGGGTGCTACCCTGTAAGGTCAGGAAATATGAGGCAGCAGCCAAGGGTGCTATCCTGTAAGGTCAGGAAATATGAGGCAGCCAGCCAAGGGCGCTACCCTGTAAGGTCAGGAAATATGAGGCAGCAGCCAAGGGTGCTACCCTGTAAGGTCAGGAAATATGAGGCAGCTAGCCAAGGGTGCTACCTTGTAAGGTCAGGAAATATGAGGCAGCAGCCAAGGGTGCTACCCTGTAAGGTCAGGAAATATGAGGCAGCTAGCCAAGGGTGCTACCTTGTAAGGTCAGGAAATATGAGGCAGCAGCCAAGGGTGCTACCCTGTAAGGTCAGGAAATATGAGGCAGCAGCCAAGGGTGCTACCCTGTAAGGTCAGGAAATATGAGGCAGCTAGCCAAGGGTGCTACCTTGTAAGGTCAGGAAATATGAGGCAGCCAGCCAAGGGTGCTACCCTGTAAGGTCAGGAAATATGAGGCAGCAGCCAAGGGTGCTACCCTGTAAGGTCAGGAAATATGAGGCAGCTAGCCAAGGGTGCTACCTTGTAAGGTCAGGAAATATGAGGCAGCCGGCCAAGGGCGCTACCCTGTAAGGTCAGGAAATATGAGGCAGCAGCCAAGGGTGCTACCCTGTAAGGTCAGGAAATATGAGGCAGCCAGCCAAGGGTGCTATCCTGTAAGGTCAGGAAATATGAGGCAGCCAGCCAAGGGCGCTACCCTGTAAGGTCAGGAAATATGAGGCAGCAGCCAAGGGTGCTACCCTGTAAGGTCAGGAAATATGAGGCAGCAGCCAAGGGTGCTACCCTGTAAGGTCAGGAAATATGAGGCAGCAGCCAAGGGTGCTACCCTGTAAGGTCAGGAAATATGAGGCAGCTAGCCAAGGGTGCTACCTTGTAAGGTCAGGAAATATGAGGCAGCCAGCCAAGGGTGCTACCCTGTAAGGTCAGGAAATATGAGGCAGCCAGCCAAGGGTGCTACCCTGTAAGGTCAGGAAATATGAGGCAGCCAGCCAAGGGTGCTACCCTGTAAGGTCGGGAAATATGAGGCAGCAGCCAAGGGTGCTACCCTGTAAGGTCAGGAAATGTGAGGCAGCCAGCCAAGGGTGCTACCCTGTAAGGTCAGGAAATATGAGGCAGCAGCCAAGGGTGCTACCCTGTAAGGTCAGGAAATATGAGGCAGCCAGCCAAGGATGCTACCCTGTAAGGTCAGGAAATATGAGGCAGCCAGCCAAGGGTGCTATCCTGTAAGGTCAGGAAATATGAGGCAGCCAGCCAAGGGTGCCAGCTCAGAGCTTGGAGAGAGACAAACTCAGATTTAAAAATTATTCCGTTT
>JBCFYV010002255.1:6551436-6608179 GCA_039000515.1 Timema cristinae
GGGCCAAAAGGTAATTAGGGCCCCTCGGCTTGACTTACTCTTTTCAAGTAGCAAGTCCTGGGGTTCATAAGATTGTAGGTATATCCTTTGGAATAAGGTTTAGTTAAAACTCAGGATTGTTGTAAAACTAACAAATATTGATTTTTTAAACTAAAAATTTAAAGCGGAACCCCCCGGAGAATACGCCACTGGAAAATACCTGTCCAAAAAGTTCACTGCTACGTTTCTCCCAATGTTCCGACCCCCCGAAGAACAACCATTTTAAACCATGTCTGATCAACTATACCCACGTTACGATATTATCAACGTGAACAATGACGCTTCCCACCACGGAACTGGTATGATATCTTATGACTTGTCAATATACATGGAAACTTCACCACAATAAACGTCATATATATGTAAAAACAACAAACAGGACCAAGCCCACGGATAGTGTGCTGGATTCCGACTTGGGAGACCTGGTTTAAAACCAGGACTGGGGTTTATTTATCCAAACCGTGCTTTTACATACTCATAAAAGGTAAAATAACATTATATAACAATCACATCGTCGTCATTTTTGGTCAATTGTGTCACTTTAATATTAATTTTATATCTTGAACTATTCTTGAAAATATAATTCTATTAGTTGGATTGAAATAGTTCCTAACCACGAAATGTCTGCACGAATCTCTTTCATTGATTGATATGTAAATAAACTTATATGCTTAACATGACGCTGATATCCTTGAAAATGTATATGGCTGTTTCTAGGATTAAAAAAAAAAAAAAATCACAAAATATGATAATAATATTTAGCACCGCGTCTTTACTACCTGTTCGGGTTATACGCTTTAAGTACTAATTACGCTAATGGATTGGGAATTAGGAAGGTTGAATTATAATAGGAAGTGAGCCCGCATTTGCGTTTAGGGAGAGTGGAAAACCATTTAGGAAAAAAAACCCTCCAGTTCACCCGATCTAGATTCGAACCTCGATCTCCCCGTCCTCAGCAGTCGAGCTCAACACGACTAGCGCGTTAGCCAACTACGCCACCGAGGCGGGTCATAAAACTATGACAAATAGTACATTAACTTTTAACTAATGAAACGTTAATATGCCTTTAATTTTATATATTTTCTAATAATGTACAACGTAGTCTGATTGGGGAATAATAAACCTTATAGCTTCCACTGCAGTCAAAATGGGCGCACATATATCTCCACCCAAAGAAGAGGAGTTTTCCAATAAAATAAAACGTTTAGACTCCCACGAAAGTTGATCAGAGCCATTACCTCTAGGTGAGATTAAGTATTATTACAAGAAGCTATTAAAACTTTTCACTGGAAGACACACACACACACACACACATACAAAAAAAAACACCGAGTTAATACAAACATTAATTTTAAAAGGTTAGAAAAAAATAAAATAAAGCCAGAGATAAACTATAAATATCAGCCCTCGTCTTTTTAGTACCGTAGATTTTTCCCTACCAAAGTTTATGACCCGTTTTAGAAGCAATCTTTCATGGTACAGAATACAGTTTTGCAGGGGGGAAAAAAGGGAAAGTTGGTAAAAGTGAAGTAAGATAAAAGTGACGAGAGAGTCCTGACGATAAAAACAAAGAGAAAGAAAACGAGATATAAAGAGTAAGGTCGCAGAAAGCGATAGTTGAAAGGGTGAAAAAAATAAAAAAGTAGTGGGGGTTAGGTAGGGGAACGTCTGCAGATAACGTGAGATGGAAGGGGGGAGGGGGGGCAAGTTTGTTCCACAAGGGAAGAGAGACTCTCCCATCAGTTCCGCTTTCGGTCGCTGCACTGCGCTAGTGTATGGTTCTGGATGCTGGGATATGTTTGCCTGGGCTGGGTGTGTGCGTGGGGGGGTAAAGGAGGGGGCATTGCTCTTAAAAAAACAACTGATGGTCATAAAATCCCCGCGTGCGCGAGGGGGTTTTTTGAGATCGCATCCACCAATGGTGAGGCTCGTCAACTCGTATCGGCAACCCTAAACCAGGGGCTCCCACATTATTCTTTTCCCTATAAAATAATCCTAGCAAGAGTGAGATAGACGGATAGACACAAAGGAAGGGGGGTATAGTCTAGTATCTAGAGATCCCCCCTCAAACCATCTCATATCCTCTCCTCTGGCTAGAGCTGTAAAGTGAAGGAGAGTTGACTTTATGACGCATGCACATAAAACACAGGAGCTTCCCTTTACCTCCCCCCCCCAATCCCATCCCTTAGTTTCCAAAACTACTTTATTCCTACTGGTCTTAACTGACGAGCTCCTAGATAAAACAAAGACTTTGCACCCCCCCTCCCCCACCGCTTCTTGCCGTAACTTCCTCCCTTTCACCACTTGATCAATTGAATCGCTAATTTAAAAAAAAAAAAAATTAGGAAGAGAAAAAAAGGTTATGTCTAAGAAGAAAGTTTTTTTTTAATTATAAAACTTTATTTTAGAAAGAATTTTATACATAAGATACGGTAGATTTATTTTTTTAATTTGTGAAAACAAAATTGTTCATTTCAGTATTGGGATAGTCAATAATTTAATATATATTTATATGCAATTGTAATTTATCTTTGTTCTTAGTAAATATACAAATATATATCAGGAATAACTTGGAGAGTGACCTGGTGGTCTCGGGGTAAGGTTTAGGACGTCTGTGTTGGGGGTCCGGAGCTTAATCCTCGGTCCCGACACAAATTTATCTGATTACCAAACCCTTCCTTCACCTCTAACAAGACGTGTATTAATCACAACTTGTGAATGTATGGAATGCCAGGCCTCCACCGTGGTTCGGATTCCACGTTAAACTGTAGGTCCTCCATTTCATCTCACAATCACCCTATCATTACACATTAGCGTGAGTGCGTATAACCCAAACGGGTAGTAAGACGCGGTGATGATGATGATGATGATAATAATAATAATAGCTTGGAACAACATGTGACGATTGTAAACATAGAAATTATGTCCAGTACATGCGTGTGTGATCTATGAAGTAATTGATATGAGTGAAAATTATATCGCATTTTAATTGCGTTGATAGCAAACTCACTTAACTTTATTTATTAAGTAATAAACCTTACCTAACCCTCAGGAAGGTATCCCCCAGAAAGTAATATCCTCAGAGTGGGTATTTTAAGGGGGATGCTTAGGTATCTGAAATATCACCAATCAAATGTTGCGTTTAGGTTAAAAATTGATAAAAACCTTTTAACAGTACACGAGTTTGGTGTTAACTGGAATCAACACAAAATTATTTTTTATGACCATATATATATATATATATATATATATAAAAACTAGATAGCTGTTGCCCGCGGCTTTGCTCGCGTGGAAGTTGATTATATACAAATACGAAAATATACATATGTATTTACAGATTAATTTAAAATATTACGTTACGTTGATGACCATAACTTGACCTCAGATCAAAAATAATGCAAGTCCGATACAAACTTTCACCCCCTTTTTCATCCCTTATTAAATAAAATTTCCTAAATTCCTGAAACACGTATTTATTTGTTTTACGTCAATAACCGAAATACAAAATTTTGTTTATGTAACTTTCAAAATGACGGACTTTCATACATATTATCATCCCTTATTATCATCCCTTATTTTGACCCCTTTGGGGTGGAATTTTCTAAAATCCTTTCTTAGTGGGTGCTTACATAACAAAATGAATATACAGTCCGAATTTCATGCTTGTAGCCTTGATAGTTTGCGCTCGGCGATGATGAATCAGTCAGTCAGTCAGGACATGTTATTTTATAAGTATATATATATATATATATATATATATACACAATTGTAAACATAGTTTAAAAGTCGACATTTTCCACTCTGAATAGTCCAAAAATCCACAGGTTTAACATTAAGATCAAAATGCCCGATAAACAAAAGATAGCTGGTGTAAGAGCGTAGAATAGATCTTTGTGGAAATAGTGATGTCATTTAATAAGAAGGTCATAACACATATTGTAATCGCATTTGTATTTTCCCCCTCTCCAATTTGTTCTCCTACTACCGACCAGCTCCACACAGTAACGTTAAAAACGCACTTGCTTTCTGGCGTTTATGAATTTCTGTTTGACTTCTTATTCTAGCTCCTAATAAATGGTCACAATAACATTTTTCCGGAGAAACCTTTTTTTACGTTGAATAAATACTCCTTTACCTTACCTTGAGAAGGTAATCATATCTTGGCACATTACACTATTAAAGTCCATTCATTAACAACGTAAGGTATTTTTTCTTAGTGGTTTTTGACCCCCCCATCTAACAACAAGTGTATATTTAGCCTGACCCCTTCAATCTGTGTTACGTAACTTTCCACATAAAGATTAATTAATGTCATTATTTCATAGAGAAGGTTTTGTGACACTAACAGAAGGACTCAGATTTAATACTACTCAGAATGAGAAGTTACCTATAAGTATGTTTACTAACGGTGAAAACATGAACAATAATGTGGTTTTTTTTTCAATATTAGGAAGAATAATATCTGTGTTACGTAACGCCATGACGTATCCATCCTCCCATCATGTAACATCATTTAAAGATTATATCCTCTCACCCCCCCCCACACCCCCTCTTCTTAACAACAGCATTTTATAGTTTATGGATGAATCCTTAATCATAATGTAGACGTTTGGTGTTATAAATTTATTGTAGGAAATATTTTATTCCGATGGTGTAGGCTATATGAAATATATGTATGGAAGGTACTTTTCATATAGAACCTTTTGTTATTATTTTTAAACAAGGGATTACACATGTTTCTACTTTCATGGCTCTAATTTGCATATAATCCTTTTTTTAATGTATTATATTTATTTAGGGATGATGAAGAACCTCAGAAAATAATTTCATAAACTATTAGTAATTCAAGAGTACTCTGGTACAAAAGTGATAAGATCTTTACAACTATAAACTGCAAAAAAAAAAAACCTCACAGTAAAAATACCGAGAACTTGTTTACAGAATATGATCCCAGTTCCAATTTTTATTCATGAGAATGGTGTTTGTACAATCGGATTTGTTATTCCATTTTTTAGTCAATACAAATATTTATAATGGGAACACGTTGTTGGTTTACGGTGTATTTAATTTTATAATATTTGTTTGGGTCCAATCATCGAGCTCGTTTACTATTATTTTTTTACCATTAATTATGTCTGTTTTTTTGGTCCGATTATCATGTAGTCATATATATATATATATATATATATATATATATATATATATATATATATATATATAATATTATTAGCACCGCGTCTTACTACCCGTTCGGGTTGTACGCACTTACGCTAATGTGTAATAGTAGGGTGATTGTGAGATGAAATGGAGGACCTACAGTTTAACGTGGGATCCGAACCACGATGTAGGCCTGGCATTCCCCACATTCCCAAGTTTTGATTAATGCACGTCTTGTCAGAGGTGAAGGAAGGGTTTGGTAATCAGATATATATGTGCCGGGACCGAGGATTGAACCCCGGACCCCCAACACAGAAGTCTGGCCCCCTGACCTCTAGAACGCCAGGTCACCTTTGTGTAGTCATATAATAAATAATAATGTTTGTTGATTAAGTGTGAGGGCAATAATATAAATGAGAAATAAAATTGGTCCTCAACGTGAGCCTTTTGGGAACTCATTTTGTTGTTGTTTATAAACCAGTTCAGGCCCAACACTTTATTTCAGTCGGTAGAGTGTCTGTCCACCGAACCTGAGGAGGCGGGTTCGATTTCCGGCATGGCCGAAAATGTTATCGTTGGTGGAATGTGGGTTTCCCCTTTTTACAGGCTGGGGGTGGGATTTTGTGTCTGTTCTAGGTTTAAGTTAATTTATAAGTCATGTGATTATATGATAAGTAGGTTTAGAAAGTGTACGTTAAATAGCTTGGATAAATATATGAATATAGTAGGTTTAGTATAATTTACAACAGTTTCAATGTCTAGTTCATACGAATTGTTTTCTATATTTCAATACGTATTACCTCCTCTTTTAATGTTTTAATAAATTATTTTAAGCTGAGATTGTGAAAAATTTCCTGTAAAACAAACTAAACTTCGTTTTATTTATTTTGATTCTACAAATTTTTTAAAAAAAACGTTGGTTCTGCGAATATTCAACAGCTTTTTCCTTTTTTTTTTTCTATTCAAGCAAATTATCATTAATTCTAAACCCCCTTATCGGAGTAATAAATCTTGTTTAACAAACTTGTAAAGTACATGCGATAGTCATCAGAAAGCTATATAATATGCTAATGTTATACTATTTTTTTTATTCCTTTCAACAAGAATAAGTAAATAAAAAGCTACTGGACACACACACATACACATGCAGTCATGCTAATTTTTCTCCTTCAGTAAAAACTCAATATCTAGGTCAAATAATGACACGTCATTAACAGCGACATAAACGAAAAGATAAAAAGATGCTGCTGATGCATCATCATATACTTCAAAATTTCAAAACACCGAAACGATCTCTTTATTCGGCTGAGTAAAGAAACCTTAACCTGTTTTGTCAACCGAATAAAGGCTTTAGAAAAGGGATTGGCGTTGCAACAAAATGCTTGTTAAGTTCCGCAGAGAGATACTAGAGTAAACATTCGTGATGTTGTACCAGTCGCATTCTTCTTTTAGGATCAGTTAAATTGAACGACAGGCGTTGATGTGTGATGATATAGGGGATAAACCCGTTATCGCAAGATCTGCATAGTCTGTAATAACATACGTTTCTGTCACCCAAATAAATTACCTTAGCAATATTACTTCTTTTTTTTTATCACCGCATTTTACTATCTGTTCATGTTATAATCCTACGCATGTGTATATATTTATAATTACTCTAATGAGGAAGGAAGCATTTTAGAGGTAATGTACCCACAATTACTTGGAACGTGAGTGGGAAAACATATGTTTTAACTCTCGGTAAACAACCAGGATTCTTACCTCAATGTTCCCGTCATCAGCAGGTCAGTCCAACACGAGCGTGACGCCTTAGACTGTTCGGCCACTGAAGCGGGTTAGGAAATGATTAATGTTGACAGTGCTAGATACAGGTAGAGCAAGGGGGAATTTTCTCCCTCTATTCCCCCAATATTTAAAACTTATTAATCACTGTCTGTCTGTCTCCATGTATGTCTGTCTGTCTCCATGTTTGTCTGTCTGTCTCCATGTTTGTCTGTCTGTCTCCATGTTTGTCTGTCTGTCTCCATGTATGTCTGTCTGTCTCCATGTATGTCTGTCTGTCTCCATGTATGTCTGTCATTCTCCATGTCTGTCTGTCTATCTCCATGTATGTCTGTCTGTCTCCATGTATGTCTGTCTGTCTCCATGTATGTCTGTCTGTCTCCATGTATGTCTGTCTGTCTCCATGTATGTCTGTCTGTCTCCATGTTTGTCTGTCTGTCTCCATGTTTGTCTGTCTGTCTCCATGTTTGTCTGTCTGTCTCCATGTATGTCTGTCTGTCTCCATGTATGTCTGTCTGTCTCCATGTATGTCTGTCTTGTCTCCATGTTTGTCTGTCTTGTCTCCATGTTTGTCTGTCTGTCTCCATGTTTGTCTGTCTGTCTGTCTCCATGTATGTTTGTCTGTCTCCATGTATGTCTGTCTCCATATTTGTCTGTCTCCATGTCATTGGGACAATGAATGTCTGTCTGTCTACCTTTATTAATTGATAATATCTATATCAGGGTGACGGTAGAAGGTGGTTCCAGATAGCAGGATCCACCCTTTGGCTACTCCCTTAGATCAAGAAATAAATAAATGTTAAAAAAAAGCCCCAATTTATCCTAGGCATAACTTTTAAAAACTACGAACGCACTATAGCAACAACAACAACAACAACAACAAAAAACACAACTAATCGACATCTTTTTATAAAATATCTTAAAACCAAATACGACTGATCCACATTCAAAGTCCCCCCCCCCCCCCCCCCCTGTTTTCAAAGTTCCCGTCGCTGCAAGAGTTTCCCACATGAATCATATATGACGAGTGGTGGCATTGACATGGGAAGTCACTCCATTAACTCCATTAGGGAACTTTATGGAGGTGTTAAAAAGAGCCAACCAGTCCCCGGCTCGATGCAATGGGACAATACGCTGAGAGCCTTAGAAGGGCGAGTCCATTGTGGCCGGCTGACAGACATGGGAATATCAAGTTACAGTCTCGGCTGGGTGGCTGGCTGGCTGGCACATCCTTTCAATCAAGGAGGACATGTTTGAACACACTTTATTATTATAAAGTAGTAAGATACTTGTAGGAACAACACCCAAGAAAACAAATATACAAACACATTTCTTTTCTGAGGTCAACATTGATAACATTTTAATCAGATATGAGTCAAATCTAATGTTTATTGAATCCAAATCATGCATTTTATTTTAAAATATCGAATCTAAATTCTAATCTTTAAAAACTATTAATTTTAATTAAATTGAAAATATTTAAAATTGGATTAAATAAAAAAAAAAGAGTTGTTTAAGTTTTGTTGTCACTGACAAATTATATTTTGTTTGTCATGTCTCTTACGTCATAAACCACAAAGAGATAAATTTTTTTTTATCAAATTGTTAATTAATTATATTATATTTATACAATTATATCCTTTTTATTTTATTAGAAATACTTTTTTAGAGATTTTTACGATTCTCGAATTGCTCGAATATCCAAAGGTTAGAGCATCCAATTTCTAATTTTAATATTTTTATTTAATAGATATTGCTATTATAATTATATCAAACGTGACAGCTGCAGATCAAATTAATTGACGTATGAATACGTGAAAATATATTAATTTATTTTTATTATCAAATACATATTATTTGAGGTATTTAACATACACTTTATGAACCGGCTGATTATACTCAAATTAAAGTTCAATAATATCTGAATTTGGTGAGGGTGTTAAAGAGGAAATTTAGTTGTTTAAATTGAAATTTTCTTGAAGTTCTAGCGAAAATGATTGTTGGGATGCCCCAGCATTTACTAGTTCATATCATTTCCAAAATCTAATTAGGAATATGTTTGATCCAAAACGGAACGAAGATATTGGGGAGTGGAGGCGGTTAAATAATGATGAGTTGTATACCCTGTACTCATCACAAGATAGTTAGGGTAGTTAAATCTCACAGACTACGGTGCAGTGCGAATGGGAGAGTCTAGCACATTGTTCAAGTTATTGACTGGCGAACCCAAGAAGACTATTAGGAAGACCTAGAGTCCGTTCACGATAGGTTTTTACCTGTATGACAGTTCAAAAATCATATGTTTAGGTTTTGGGTTGCCAACACTTGTAAAAGATCACTGTTTTGTTATAAATGTTTAAGTTTTTTAATTACCTGTTGTACTTTACATTTAAAATAACGTAAACTTAAGTTTTCTTACACTGTTTAGTAACTTTTAATAATTTCTTTTTACCCATTACGAAACCATATTTTAAACATAGTTTAAAGTACTTATTCTCCGTTTTTGAATATTATATATTATGTGTAATATACTGTTGTAATGATATTGGTTTGGATCAATCTAAAATATATAAAAGTCATGGATGAAGGTAGTTTTTCTTTAAAGTAACATATGTAGAATATCCTTTTATGATTCATCAATGAAGAAACACGCGCTTTTCAGAAATAATGTGAAAAGGATTTCACCATTAAAATATATTTTTTACACCATTCTTACTGTTAAAGGAACAACTACGAAGTATTTGGCAAAGATGCCACTTCTCTATACCAATAAGAAGCTAGCTTTCACAACACCTGTCACCAGGACTCTTTCTATTAGTTTAGTTTTTACACTGTTGACGAAGGGAGTAAGAGGCAAGGGGTATGTCATATATAAGCCGTTGTACGTATGTTTAAAGCAGCCAAGCAGCCACACACAGCCACACTCCCCACACACACAAGTTGCTCTAACACCCACACTCACACAAGTAACGCAGTCAGGGACTCATTAGCACTGGCTCTCGCAGTCACAGTCTAACACAGAATACAATAATTTACATTAATATCACAAGTGTGCATTGATATAAGGCCTTTAATTGGAGTATGTATAAGTAATTAACAGATGTCATTTGAATAAACCGTGTGTGAATAAACAGCCATCAATAGTTCTCTTTATTACATTTATTCACTATACCGATTTAATTAGTGCTCGATCACGGAGCAATTAACAGCTGGTTAAACGGTATATATTCCGTACAGTGATGATAGGCGCTCGACCACGGAGCTATAGACAACCGAAACATCATCACAGCAATATTATTACAGGGATTAATCCGTAGTGTTACAATCGACGCCCGACGCGGGGCGATTAATCCGTATAGTATTACACTGTATACATTAATACCTTTTAATACAGGAATCGTATTTACTTAGAAAAGAGAAAATGCTAGTAAGTTTTTATACATATAATAAATTATTTTATGATTATTTTATCGTATTTCGAAATATTTAACTGAATAAAATATTTGTATCCACTGCGTTGGTGCATCATTGTAAAAAACTTGTTTGCGTCCCGTTCAATCACATGGTTTAAATTCATCGGTCGTCATTTTGAAACTATATTCGTAAGACCTTTTTGTGAAAATGATGCGAATAATAATTTATCTAAGGGGAATAAAACGATAAATAAGCTTTGTGCCCGACCTCAAATAGATATAAATAATATTGCTCTAAATTACTGTGGTTAACTATCTCATTCATATACTACTATATGTTTTCATTACAGTGATCCAAAGTGATAGATATCAGCTGTTGGCGTAGTGATATATTAGGGACTGTTTCTAGTAACTTTTTGAGCTGTCATCCAAGTAAACTAAGGTCGTGAATGTATTATAGACACAGATGGGAGGATACCATTAGAATGGATGGAAAATATAAGTTGTAATGGGGTGTAATGAGCAGGCCAAGAGCACTATCCTGTAAGGTCAGGAAATATGAGGCAGCCAGCCAAGGGTGCTACCCTGTAAGGTCAGGAAATATGAGGCAGCCAGCCAAGGGTGCTACCCTGTAAGGTCAGGAAATATGAGGCAGCCAGCCAAGGGTGCTACCCTGTAAGGTCAGGAAATATGAGGCAGCAGCCAAGGGTGCTATCCTGTAAGGTCAGGAAATATGAGGCAGCAGCCAAGGGTGCTATCCTGTAAGGTCAGGAAATATGAGGCAGCCAGCCAAGGGTGCTACCCTGTAAGGTCAGGAAATATGAGGCAGCAGCCAAGGGTGCTACCCTGTAAGGTCAGGAAATATGAGGCAGCCGGCCAAGGGTGCTACCCTGTAAGGTCAGGAAATATGAGGCAGCCGGCCAAGGGTGCTACCCTGTAAGGTCAGGAAATATGAGGCAGCAGCCAAGGGTGCTATCCTGTAAGGTCAGGAAATATGAGGCAGCCAGCCAAGGGTGCTACCCTGTAAGGTCAGGAAATATGAGGCAGCCAGCCAAGGGTGCTATCCTGTAAGGTCAGGAATTATGAGGCAGCCAGCCAAGGGTGCTACCCTGTAAGGTCAGGAAATATGAGGCAGCTAGCCAAGGGTGCTACCCTGTAAGGTCAGGAAATATGAGGCAGCCAGCCAAGGGTGCTACCCTGTAAGGTCAGGAAATATGAGGCAGCAGCCAAGGGTGCTACCCTGTAAGGTCAGGAAATATGAGGCAGCCAGCCAAGGGTGCTATCCTGTAAGGTCAGGAATTATGAGGCAGCCAGCCAAGGGTGCTACCCTGTAAGGTCAGGAAATATGAGGCAGCTAGCCAAGGGTGCTACCCTGTAAGGTCAGGAAATATGAGGCAGCCAGCCAAGGGTGCTACCCTGTAAGGTCAGGAAATATGAGGCAGCAGCCAAGGGTGCTACCCTGTAAGGTCAGGAAATATGAGGCAGCCAGCCAAGGGTGCTATCCTGTAAGGTCAGGAAATATGAGGCAGCCAGCCAAGGGTGCTACCCTGTAAGGTCAGGAAATATGAGGCAGCCAGCCAAGGGTGCTACCCTGTAAGGTCAGGAAATATGAGGCAGCAGCCAAGGGTGCTACCTTGTAAGGTCAGGAAATATGAGGCAGCCAGCCAAGGGTGCTATCCTGTAAGGTCAGGAAATATGAGGCAGCCAGCCAAGGGTGCTACCCTGTAAGGTCAGGAAATATGAGGCAGCCAGCCAAGGGTGCTACCCTGTAAGGTCAGGAAATATGAGGCAGCCAGCCAAGGGTGCTACCCTGTAAGGTCAGGAAATATGAGGCAGCAGCCAAGGGTGCTACCCTGTAAGGTCAGGAAATATGAGGCAGCCGGCCAAGGGCGCCAGCTCAGAGCTTGGAGAGAGACAAACTCAGATTTAAAAATTATTCCGTTTATTTTCTCTCTGATCCTTTGAATATTATATTTACCCAATGTCCCAGTCCATTTATATGGGGAGCCCCCTCTTCGCTATCTAAGTAGAGCTTGCAAATGAACATAAGAAACACAATCTACTTTACACGCTAACACGGCATGAAGAAGCGGGGCCCGGTGGCTCACTCGAGATGGTTACTTGCAGATGACGCGTAACAACTGTTTCAAGAGGGATTCACTGCTTAGAAACATTCCTTGCTCTCTCCTATTGGAAGGAAGACCACGAGCCCCGACAAGCAGAAACCCTTCTTTCCTCCCTATCCACCAAATAAACATCCTGGTACGGTCCTGGGCTGGGCCTACAACCATTACATTTTTTTTTTTTTACTTTTAATTTCGTTGTTGTTGGAAAACTATTCTAATTTAAGGAATTAACAGCTTGCAGATTTAAAAACAAATTTTATTAGGGAGGGGCCTTTCATGATATTTGTTTTGCAGATAAAAGTTAAGCTCACATATTTATTGAAAGTTTAGGTTTAGTAGTTTGTTAGATAAAATTTAAATACATATGCAAAGATGTTTATATTACAATTAAAATATTGTAGGATGCCCTCATTAAATAAATTGTACGGCACGCTTTTATTTTAAAATATACATTTACTAAATCTCGTAGGAATTGTGAAACGGAGTAATAGGTCTATACATTGTTGTAAAAACACTACACCAAAGGTCATAAATGAAATAATATATACTGTTACATACTCTTTGGGATTAGAAACTAGCAACACTATTTCAGAAAAAATGAGAAAATAGAAACATCTTTGTCGACCAAAGAGCATAAGAATCAAATCCATTTTCAAAGACCTGAATTATATATTTGATTATATCTCAGAAACCTTTGGTTTTATAAAATTATATTTAAAATTTAAAAAATAGGTTTTAGTAATAGTACAATTTTATAATGATAAGTTCTTTCATATCTCAAATAGTTGCGAAGGAATTATTAAAATTGGGAAATTTCCTTCATGTAGAGTGCCCTAAAAGTCATTTTCATGAGAAAATAAGAGTTGCCATCTTGTGTATAGTAATATAATCAAATCAAAATCGTTAGAGCGAGTTTTTAGAAAATCGATTTTTTTTTCCGCCCTTCAGTAAACTATCCTTAATTTTACGATTGGATATCTAATTTTTAAAAAAAACTCCTCGGGGACCTTATGAAAAGACAAGATATCAAGTTTTAGTACAATTGGCAAAATAGTTTTGGTTCTAGCCCAAGGTTAAGACAGATGGTAATGCGAAAACAACTTTTTTTGGTTTTAAGGTGTCATGAAACGTAGATATTTATCAAAATCTAGAGTTAGATTTTTTTTGACGATCACAATAATTTATCTTTGAGATTTAAAGATAAAGTAAAAAAAACTTGGTAATTTCAGTCAACCGTAGATTACAAATAAAAAAATAATCTCCAGGGAAATACAATTCTTTAAACTTAACCCACTTATTCAATTTTCTTTTGTTAGATAATTCAAGGTCACAATAACGTAAGAATATATTTTATTTTAAATATACATTATGAAATGATGTATATTTAATTCGGTATAAAAGTAAAAATAAATTAATGTTAAGTCTGATTCAGACGGAATTCTATGTCATTGCTTGGGCTTACACCTTAAAAAATATCTTCTTCGCACAAAATAGTAACGCATTATTTCTTTTTCCCTCCACCGGGAAAGTGGGAAAAGGAAAGATTGGAAGTGTTCATAAACCAAAGGAAACTTCGGGATAGGAATGTTTTAACGCCAGTGAAAGTCGTTTGAGCGTAGCAATCAAAGTTATCTCCAACAGCGCAGACCCATTACTGAAATACTGAATTTAACTTCACGGCTATTAACTAAAGATTATTACTAATAAGAATAGTAAAAGAGTTTAGCACTCTGCCTCTATCATAGCTTCTTTTTTTGGGATCAATTTATTAATATGGTGATGATAGTAGGATCTTGGTTCAACTCTCACCTACACACACACACACACACACACACACACACGGTAGAAGTGAGTTTTGATATCGGGTAAAACCGGACCACTGATAACAGAGAGACAAGGGTTGGAGTACTGGTCGAGTGTAATTAGAGTATATCTCCCCAAATGGATTCCCACTCTCACTCCATACAAATTCTGGCACATCTCCTCAAAAGCTTACCGCAATAGTATAACTATTAAATATACGTATAGCCCAAACGTATTGTAATAAAACTAAATAGTGACTTGCTGGTCTAGTGATAAAGTGTCGGATTTCTGTGATGGAGGTCCGGGATTCAATCCTCGCTCCCGGCACAGATTTATCTGATTGCCAAACCCTTCCTTCACCTCTGACAAGACGTGTATTAATCACAACTTGGGAATGTGTGGAATACCAGGCCTCCACCGTGGTTCGGATCCCACGTTAAACTGTAGGTCCTCCATTTCATCTAACAATCACCCTATCATTACACATTAGCGTAAGTGCGTATAACCCGAACGGGTAGTAAGACGCGTTGCTATAATAATAATAATAATAATAATAATAAAATAAAACTAAAAATATTAGGTTTATTTTACCTCCTGTGACGTCAGTGTAAATATACCACTCTTCCCTTGAGGACCCATCAGATTGTCTCAAGCACCCGAACTACCCCCGTGGAACGTTCCAGCGACGTGTCTTGTCTCGAGCGATTGCCGTCTTTTATGCGTCCCGGCGCTGCAGACGCCGGAGGCAATCGGCGCGAATATAGTCACCCCCTTCTCCTACCCCCACCCCCCACCCACTCTAGCTAGACGCTACCTCCACGGAAGAGAGGGAAAGGGGAAGTGGTTACTCGTATTCTAGACGCTCGATCGTTAAAAGGCGCACGGTTAGCGCGTTACACTCTCTAAAACTAAAAATACTACGATACTGAAGATATGAACTGGGACTAGTGATGTTCATCTATTGGTTTTAGCCCACTTTAAGTGGTCAAACGGTCTAAGGCATCACTCTCGTGTTGGACTGGCTTGTTGATGACGGGAAAGATTGGGGTTCGAATCCCGGTCGGGTCTATAGAGGGTAATTTTTCCCTAAATCTTAACCCACTCTCCTTCCATTAAAATGCGGATCAACTTCCTCTAAATCCAATCTGTATCATATCCCTGACACATTAGCGTAATTAGTATAAAAGCGTAGGATACGAACGGGTAGTAAGACGTGGCCCTAAACAAATAGACAAAACAAGGAACAGTGAAATCTTTACCCCCTATCACCCATGCTATCGCGTTATACGTCCCCCCCACCCACCCCCCATTTCCAGACCTACTTTCACTTCTTCCGCTAGGGTGCGTTCTTTCGTTCGTTGACACGATCTACCCTCTCTCTCTCTCTTTCCTCCTCTTGTCTCTGTCTTTTTTTTACTCGGCCAGAACAATTGAATGAGAATGTCCGATTCTTCTCCTTTTGTAGGGGTTGCGTGTTTGGATTGGCTGAATCTGGGAGGGTGGGTTGGTGATGTGGGGGGAGGGGGGAGATTACAGGAAAGGTTGGTTGTGTATTTGATGTCTCTAGAGGAGAAGTAAAAGGGGGAAGACTAAAAGAGGTGGGAAGACGTAACAACCCCCTGCTATCATTTCTGGCACCGCTTGGTTTCATCATATATATAGTTTTTTCTAGTTGTTTTGATGTTAGAGTGGGAGTTATTATTTCTAGTAATAACTCGAAATAGAGCATGTTTTTGTTATTTTTATCAGAAGATTGAATGTTTTTCCTTGCCCCTAACCCTCAAATACCCTCATTCCAAAATATAGGTTATCACCCCACCGTTGATCACGTGGTCTAAAGGCCAAGATTATTTAAACTGATATTAATTACAACTTGTGAATGTGTGGAATGCCAGGCTTCCACCGTGGTTCGGATCCCACGTTAAACTGTAGGTCCTCCATTTCATCTCACAATAATCCAACCATTATACTGTAACAACTTACATTGTAACAACACTCACCAACTCGGACAGACAACTGGGACAGCGATGTAACGACTTACATGGTAACAACACTCGCCAACTGGGACAGCCAACTGAGTCAACACGCGGCACTAGCTTGACCGGCGACCTACGCTCTCGCCAAATACATCGGACTGACTGAAGGCGTGTCCGCGCCTGCCGGCAACGAGGCTCGACCACGTGTTCGGCCAGCAGAGAAGATGGATAGAAGAATTCCGTTTCCGCCTTCGCCGAGCTTCGAGAAGGTGCTAGGTGTTCGATATGAGTCTCGAACCTCTCCTCCCCCCTTGTTTGTAATGTTCTCCAACCTTCCTTTCCTTCGATCCGCCCCCCTTCTCTGAGAATTATATTTCGTATAAATACTAGCGGTACCGGGATCTCAGGTCACTTACTACCCCACCGGCTCGAGGATAAGAGGTGAGGGCAGCGACTGGGTTTCGGGGGATATTACTTTCCTACCAAAATTACTATTTCGGCGTCATGGGGGAACTCTTTCTAAATTACTATTTGGACTTTGTTATTAACTTATGTTTATTTGAATATTGACTATGCTACGCGCTTATCGCTGCTGGGAGTTAGACCGTCGCTTTCGCCACCACTTATATTCAGGGTCTGGGCCCTATTCAAATGTACTTCATACATTTGCCAATATTAGCTTTTAGCCTGAGATTGTCAGGTCCTGGGTTCGAAACCCGGCTTATGTTGTTTTCGAGTATAGCTGTTTCTGGACTCATCTTTGTTCGCCAAGTTAAACGCCTAGGGTTGTTAAGTTATTATTACCTTGTGGCCTTGTTTGATTGCTATGACGTCACGTTTGCTACGGGCGTCTGTAAGAAAGATATATATTTATACTAGGGTGGATAACTTAAACGCTAGAGTAACCAGTTTAGGAACTGATCAATTTAACGAAGTAACCAAAGACCATGTCACTGAGATCCCGGACCGTTACCTTTGATAGATTTAATGTAACTGATTTGTTTTGAGGAGGTAACGTTTATGTTTACCTTTGATGTAAGTGATTTCCGCGATGGACGGAAAAGCGCGCTTCACGCGGTGTTGATTGTTTGCTCAGCTTGTTATTGTTCTTTTTTGACTAAATAAAATTGTTATGTTCATTCAGGTAACTCTTTACCTAATTTACTGCCTCTCTCACCTTATAGATATTAAGGGGGGGGTTGCAAAATGGTAGCAGAGCGTGGTTAGCATGGTTACATGGTTACATGGTTACATGGTTACATGGTTACATGGTGACATGGTTGACATGGTTAACATGGTTATTGTGGTTAACGTGGTTAACAGTGGTTACATGATTGATGGTTACTGGTTAGTAATTATTGGCTTTATAATTTCGACGTTTATGTCTATATTGTGCTCTTGGTCCTTAGTTCATGCCTCGAACGACTATGGCTCTATAAAGTATGGGCTTGGAAAGATGCCGAGAAATTAAACAAAAAAGGGAAATATGCCAGAGGGTTATATTTTATGTAATACATTGTACTAATACCTATTTGTATCTTTTTTCATACTGTCATTGGCCATGGCTCCTCCGCTGAAACCAGGCGACAAGCCATCAACCAAACTGACGAGATCTGATGTCTACAGACTGAACCGTGAACAACTCATCGCCGAGCTCCAAAATTGGTCCACCCCTACTCCACCCAACGCAACGGTGGGTGAGTTAAGGTCTATTTTATGCGAACTAGTGAGTGAGGTTGGGGAATCTCCGGCAGATTTTGGCATGGACACAGTTGCGAGTGGTGAACAACCGATGATGCCCTCCCCTCCCCCCGTCCTCCAAACGCCAGTGGTATCTGTTAAATGTCACAGTAAGGTACTATTGGAAATATTAGGTCGCATTCCTGTGTGTAGTGGTCAGAACTACACGGAGTTATTTAACTTCTTGGTTGAAATTAGCCGGGCATCCCGCCTTAAACTTGTTAGTGAGCCCGAATTTTTGACATTGTGTTTGTCCAAAACGTCGGGATTCTTAACCGAATTATTTTCCGGGGGTATTCAGGCAGGTTTATCAGTTAAGGCAGTAACTGACCAGATTCTTAATACGTTGTTACCTAGTAGAGTTAGACAGAAGTTATGCAGGGAGGTTGTGCATAGATTTCAGTTTCCTTGTGAAACTTTTAGGAACTTTGTTCTATCTATCACGGAGGCAGCTCGCGTACTCAATGCCGATCTTAAGGAGCCTGAACTTGTAAATATTATTTTGGAGAATGTGTCGCCGCTTACCAGGCGCCATTTTGTGTTCTCAAGTAAACCAGCTTGTATACTTGATCTCTATGCCTTGGCTTCGCACGTTGAAGAGACTCTTCTCTCAGAAGAGGAATATCTCAATGCGCATACGCCTGAGGTTGTAAGCCGCGCGCAGTCGGGTTCGAATCCCGGAGCAAGTTCTCCTGTGCCGCTTATCGGCGCTCGTCCGCTCGGGAACCGTTCTAGGTACTTGGGAGATAGTAACCCTGTGGGTGCTAACCAAGGGGGCCGCGGGCCTCGTGACATTTCTAGAGTTAGATGTTTCCGCTGCAATAGATTGGGGCACGTTCAGAGGGAGTGCAGGCAGGTAAACTATTAAGGCGCGCTCGCGACCGTGGTACGGCCGCGTCTGTAAGTTTTATGCCGCGGATTTTGAATCCCATGGTTAATGTTTGTATTGGTCATGTGGGATGTTTAGGGTTATTTGATACTGGGGCGAGCAACTCCTTCATTAGTGAGAAACTTCTTGGTATTATTGGGGACAAAGTTAATATTATGTGTGAAGATATTGGCCCGAAATCGTACACTGTTGCGAATGGGCAATGTTTAATGGTAGACCATAAGGTACGTCTCTCCATTAAAATTGACAGGTTTTCTTGGAAACGTTCCTTTTTCGTAGTGTCGACCCTCCCGTTTGACATGATTTTGGGGAACGATTTTTTGTTTGAGACCAACGCTAGGTTGGATATGGGAAAACGTATAGTCTCCTTTAGTTTTGCGCCAGGGGAATTTGTCTCGTTTGCGACCGAGAAAACGCCGCCATGCTTGTTTCCTTTGGATAGGGATAAAGAGGCCATTCAAAGGGTAGTTAACCGGTTTTCTGATGTAATCACTGATAGGTGGGGGAAATGCGACATTCTCCCTTACGACATTGTTGCTCTTGACAACATCCCCGTACGGTCAGGGCCATACTCATGCGCTCCTCCCAAAATGGAGATTTTTAGAGATCTGATTTTCGACTTGGAAAAAAAAGGGGTCATTCGCCCGTCTAAATCACCTTATGCCAGCCCCGCTTTCATTATTCCCCGCAAGGGCAAGGGGCATCGCCTCATTGTTGACTACAGGAAACTTAATAAGAAACTTGTTTTCGATCCTTATCCGATGCCTAGCCTAGAGTCGGCATTCCAACACCTTGGTAAAGCCAGGTATTACAGTCTCATTGATCTTAACGCTAGCTTCCTCCAATGCGCGCTCTCAGAGCCATCCAAGAAATTTACCGCCTTTGTAACTCCGTGGCAGGTTTATGAATTTAACCGCGTCCCGTTAGGCATTAGTTGCGGGGGACAAGCGCTTAGTAGAGTGTTAGATCATATTCTTGCCGACTTAAAATTTAAATTTGTTTTCAATTATCTCGATGATATTTGCATTTATAGTAATTCACTTCAGGACCATTTGCGTCACGTAGAAACTGTGTTAGAACGTCTGCGCTCTGCTGGACTCACTGTTAATCCTGAAAAGGTTACATGGGCTAAGGAGTCTGTCCCGTATCTGGGATATGTTATTTCCCGGGGAAATTTGCTCGTTGACCCTGAGCGAGTCAAGCCTATTCTTGACTTCCCTACCCCGAAGAATTTAAAGGGAACTTCTAGGTTTTTGGGGATGTGCGCTTATTACGCCAGGTTTATCCCCTCTTTCTCTGAGTTAGCTTACCCGCTAAACAGCCTTAAGAAAAAGGGAGCTGTATTTGCGTGGGGTCGGGAACAAAATGATGCCTTTCTCGCCCTCAAACGGCACCTTGTCTCTCCGGCGGTATTGCGCATGCCCGACTTCTCCCTCCCTTTTATTTTACATGTTGATGCGTCGTCAATTGCCCTCGGCGCGGTGCTTTCGCAGCGAACCCCTGATGGATGTAGGCCGGTAGCGTTCGCCAGCAAGACCTTAAATGCTGCTGAGAAAAAGTACAGTACGTACGAAAAGGAATGCTTAGGTTGTGTTTTCGCAGTAGAAAAGTTCTCAGACTACCTAGAGCTTAGAAAGTTTGACCTGTATACTGACAACATGGCGCTGACCTGGCTATGGAACCACCCCAAACAGTTGGGTAAAATAGGCCGCTGGATCTGGAGGCTTTCTAGGTTTGACTTCACTACCCATCATGTCGCGGGTAAAGAGAATGTTGTAGCTGATGCGTTGTCGCGGATGGCAGAGGATCTTGACCCTGTAGGAGATGAAGCGGAGGCGGGAACGCTAGGCGTGATTCACACCATCCCAGAATCTTTTATTTCAATTGGTTCTCATCAGGCCGAGGATGAATTTTGTAAACAGCTCATAGATAGGATTAGAACTGGGGAAGTAGTTGGGAACTATCGCCTGCGCAAGGGTCTCTTAGTGACTAATATTAGGGGGAGACCCAAATACTATATTCCCGAGAAGCTCAGGCCTATGCTACTTAAGTACTTCCACGATTCTGTTTTGGGTGGGCATTGTGGGGTGCTCAAAACTGAGAAGAAAGTTTCCAAAGAGTTTTATTGGCCCAACTTGCCCAAGGACGTGAGGGAGTGGGTGCGCAAGTGTGAGGCCTGCCAAAGGGCCAAACCCTCACAAAACTCGAAATTTGGTTTTCATTCTGCTGACGTTGCCACACGCCCCTGGGAGAAAGTTTTTGTTGACTATGTTGGGCCCCTTACGCGTTCCTCCCAGGGCAACACGTCTATTTTGGTAGTGCTGGATGCATTTTCTAAATTTGTGGTGTTAATTCCCCTTAGGAACATGAAGGCATCTACGACTGTGAATGCCTTATCTAGGCGGGTGTGGGGCGTTCTAGGAACCCCTAAGGTTGTGGTTAGTGACAATGGCCCCTGTTTCCGTTCGAAGGCTTTCAAAGACATGTGCTTCTCGTGGGGGTCAAACACGTGACCACCAGCCCATACTACCCCTCCCCCAACCACGTTGAGCGTTTTAATAGGAATTTAAATGTGGCGCTAACTATTTTCCTCCACCAGGACCACTCTCATTGGGACAAGGACCTCGACTTTCTGAACGTCGCGTTCAACTCTGCGTACCACGAGTCAGTCGGAGCCACTCCTGCCTCGGTCTTCTTGAATAGGGATTTAAACCACCCCCTCTTAACCACGTGGGATGTTGACCCGCTCTTATCTGACGCCCATGACCGCCCCTTTGAAGAGAAGTGTGAACTCGCCTATAAAAATTTGTTAAAGTCTAGGAGGAAAGTAGCTGCTACTTACAATCGGGGACGTGTCCCCGTCCCGTTTAATGTGGGTGACAAAGTAGTTTGTAAATGCTTCCCCTTGAGCTCGGCGATGGACAAGACGTCGGCTAAGCTGGCATTCAAATGGAGTGGGCCATGGCACATCGACAAGTTCCTAACGCCCGTCTCAGTCCTACTAGTGGACATTGCGGACCCTTCTGTAACCCGCCGCGCCCACGTTAGCCACCTCAAGGCGGTGACGTAGTGAGTCCACGTCCTGTGCAAGAAGGCAGGACGTGTTATTGGTTAAGAATTATTTATGTGTATATGGAGTAAAATTTAGGAATTATCATAGGTTATATAAGTATATAGTGTAAAGTTTAGGATTTATCGTAGGTTATGCTTATTTGTTATATTGGACATTGATCCAAATCTTAGGGGTAGGCCTACCCGAACTTCTAAATATATCTAATGGTTAGTGACTTATGTTTGAGTGTCACTCTGGGAACTTGGAAGAATCCATACGCGTGTGTGCGCGCGTACTATATGAAAAAGGAAGATGATGCAGTGCTTGCCCTTGTAGAACACTCTTGTTCCTGTTGTGTCTACTTGGAGGCATAGCCTCATGTGGATGCGCACTAAGTGCCGTGATGAACTGGATTAGATGGACTGCGCCTGCCAGCAGCCGTGTCAGAGCATTGTAGACTGTACACTTATATTATTTTTGTAACTGTAGTTTATTTGTTCTCAGAGAGGTCTTCACCCTTCCCTCCCCTTCCCTTTTGGTTCGGGGCGAGATATCGAACGCGTCTGCTACAGAAGACGGAGGCTGGCTGGGCCGACTGATATGTGGGACGAGTCTCAGCTTCAATGGGTCGTCAGAAAGAAGGAGAGCGAGAGCGTCAGTGCCGTGCGTGTAGTACTCCGGCGTGAGCTACTCCAGGATCTGTCAGAGCGCCACTACCGGGTGGGCTTACTACTTGACCATGAGGCCGGCTATCCAAGGACTGTCATGAGGGTTCGTGTGGATCATCTCCCCATTGTCTGCCACTAACGGCAGGGAAGGTACCGCCCTGCCGTTACGCCTACTGCTGAGGACTCCTTCTGACATCCCGTCAGGGGGGGAGGATGTAACAACTTACATTGTAACAACACTCACCAACTCGGACAGACAACTGGGACAGCGATGTAACGACTTACATGGTAACAACACTCGCCAACTGGGACAGCCAACTGAGTCAACACGCGGCACTAGCTTGACCGGCGACCTACGCTCTCGCCAAATACATCGGACTGACTGAAGGCGTGTCCGCGCCTGCCGGCAACGAGGCTCGACCACGTGTTCGGCCAGCAGAGAAGATGGATAGAAGAATTCCGTTTCCGCCTTCGCCGAGCTTCGAGAAGGTGCTAGGTGTTCGATATGAGTCTCGAACCTCTCCTCCCCCCTTGTTTGTAATGTTCTCCAACCTTCCTTTCCTTCGATCCGCCCCCCTTCTCTGAGAATTATATTTCGTATAAATACTAGCGGTACCGGGATCTCAGGTCACTTACTACCCCACCGGCTCGAGGATAAGAGGTGAGGGCAGCGACTGGGTTTCGGGGGATATTACTTTCCTACCAAAATTACTATTTCGGCGTCATGGGGGGAACTCTTTCTAAATTACTATTTGGACTTTGTTATTAACTTATGTTTATTTGAATATTGACTATGCTACGCGCTTATCGCTGCTGGGAGTTAGACCGTCGCTTTCGCCACCACTTATATTCAGGGTCTGGGCCCTATTCAAATGTACTTCATACATTTGCCAATATTAGCTTTTAGCCTGAGATTGTCAGGTCCTGGGTTCGAAACCCGGCTTATGTTGTTTTCGAGTATAGCTGTTTCTGGACTCATCTTTGTTCGCCAAGTTAAACGCCTAGGGTTGTTAAGTTATTATTACCTTGTGGCCTTGTTTGATTGCTATGACGTCACGTTTGCTACGGGCGTCTGTAAGAAAGATATATATTTATACTAGGGTGGATAACTTAAACGCTAGAGTAACCAGTTTAGGAACTGATCAATTTAACGAAGTAACCAAAGACCATGTCACTGAGATCCCGGACCGTTACCTTTGATAGATTTAATGTAACTGATTTGTTTTGAGGAGGTAACGTTTATGTTTACCTTTGATGTAAGTGATTTCCGCGATGGACGGAAAAGCGCGCTTCACGCGGTGTTGATTGTTTGCTCAGCTTGTTATTGTTCTTTTTTGACTAAATAAAATTGTTATGTTCATTCAGGTAACTCTTTACCTAATTTACTGCCTCTCTCACCTTATAGATATTAAGGGGGGGTTGCAATACATTAGCCAAAGTGCGTACAACCCTAACGGGTAGTAAGACGCAGTGCTAATAATAATAATAATATAAACTTATGGATAAGATAGCCGAATTATGATATTTGTTGGTTACTGTTATAGACGCATTTAAATATCTTATTCTTTAAAGTGAAAAATAACACCGGGAATCGAACCCAGGACCTTTGGTTTAGTACGCCAATGTTTTAATCACTGAGCTATCCAGGAGTCATCCTGTGTCTAGAGTCATTCTTCACTCGTAGTTTAAGGCAGAGTTTGGTTTACCAGGGATAGGGAAGTTTGGGGCTTCGAATCCCAGCCGAGTATATTGAGGGTGTTTAAAAAAAAAATAGTTTTCCACTCATACTCCACTCAAATATGGGTACATTTAATCTAAACTATACCGTAATCAACCCTCCCCTATTAACGTAATTAATATAATATTTTCGTAAAATTAGAAAAGAGTAGGACGCGGTAAAAAAAAGTTTGCATTTAATTGACAGTTATTTGTTGTTATTATTATTATTATTATTATTATTATTATTATTATTATTATTATTATTATTATTATTATTATTATTATTATTATTATTATTATTTACCACCGCGTCTTACTACCCGTTAGGGTTATACGCCCAAGTACTAATTACGGTAATGGGTTATGATAAGGGAATGTTGAATTTATAGGAAGTGAACCCGCATTTGCGTGTAGGTAGAGTGGAAAACCCTGTAGGAAAATCCACCCCCAGTTCAGCCGACCGAGATTCGAACCTCAATCTCCCCATCCTCTGCAGTCTATCTCAACACGGCACTAGCGCGATAGCTAACTACGCCGCCGCGGCGGGAGAATGACAGAAATTCAAGGACTGTAGAGTGTAGAGGTTACTATGGGTAGAAAATTAAACTAGAGAAATATATTTTATTTATTTCGGACAAAAAAAAGTTTTGGACAGGAAAATATATTTTTTGTTTGTTTTAAAAACTATAATAAAATACTGAGCTTAACTCATGTACCTTTCCATCCTAACTTAAGTTCGTTAGCTACGCAACGCATACCTTGACAATTTATACGCCCCTGTCACCACACACGCACACACATGCACACATACACACACACACACACACACAGAGCTTCTAGACGTAATATCACATAATGATGTTCCTGCTCTTTCCTAATCCTCGTTTTTACTTTGTTACGTAACAGTTGAAAGCCGACTTAAGGGGCTGGTCTCAGCTTATAACAAATCATTAATGGTCTCCGAAAGCAGCTAACATTATTCCTTCACTTCCAATAATACTGGCCTCGTGTCATAGTGGTCAGAAAGGCCCTGACTTCTGACCTAAAGGTCCTGGGTTTGATTTCCGGCTTGTACCAGGAGATAACTCTCGAAAGAAAAATAGTTCCCATGGCCACCAAGGTTAAGATCTTCATTGGCTTCACCCCGTCAAATTCACCATCATCATCATCATCATCATAACCTCATCGGGACATGGAACTATCCTCCACTGAAAGGATGTACTATTAGTACATTCGGGCGTCTCCTGGATTATTATTATTATTATTATTATTAGCACCGCGTCTTACTACCCATTCGGGTTATACGCACTTACGCTAATGTGTAGTGGTAGGGTGATTGCGAGATGAAATGGAGAACCTACAGTTTAACGTGGGATCCGAACCACGGTGGAGGCCTGGCATTCCTCACATTCCTGGATAAGGGTTGGTACATTAGTACTGGCTAATATTTACACTACTGGGCTACGAGTGATGTAACCCCAACACGCCCTTATTATTATTATTATTATTATTATTATTATTATTATTATTATTATTAGTTGACATTTTATTTATTTACTTATTTTGATTATCTCTCGCTAACTATAATTAAAATTAATTGTATCTAAAACTAGTTGTATCTTGTATTTATTGAAATACTAAGAGTTATTTACTATTTTAGGAATTTTTAAGTCCAAAATTTATAGTCTAATAATTATTTTATTTATCTGTCTGATTGGATGAGCTTTTTGGGGAAGAATACCCAGAATGCAATTCGTGGAATTGCAGAAAATGACTCTTTTGAGTGATGTATGTTTTTTAAAGTAAGGTAAATAAAAAATGAATAAGCAGTTTAAGCTTCAAAAATAAGAACTAAATAATGGAAAATTCATTCTTGGGTGCTTTCAACTATTTTTACGTCTTCCACCGAAGTAAATATTAATATATCTACACTCTATGGTAAGCGTTGGTCTTTTATGTAATTTAACCATATTTTTACGTTTTTTCGAACAGACTTTCTTCTAACTAATTTTGCCACATCCATTCATACTCAGAAAGTAAGCTTTTCTGAAATCAGATCTAACTAATTCAGTTGAACTTATGATAACCTCGAGTTACCCTAAATTAAGAATTAATTAGGATTTAAAAAATATATGACACCCACGATGGATTTTAAACTAAACGTCCCCCATTTTGAAGATGATGGTGGAAAATTGCTGAACTGGCTAAGTCTTGTTTTTACACTTATTTTATAAATTTCACTAGTAAATTCATTAAGTAAACAGGCCTCCACCGTGGTTCGGATTCCACGTTAAACTGTAGGTCCTTCATTTCATCTCACAATCAGCCTACTATTACACATTAGCGTAAGTTTGTATAACCCGAACGGGTAGTAAGACGCGGTGCTAGTAAAATAATAATAATAATAATAGTAAAGTAAAAATTTTTATTTTCAATTCACTCTGAAACTGTCTTTTACAAATCAAATTTGAACTACAACTATTTAACATAAAGAACAGGGTTTTTATCTTCTTCACCAAAGAAATATAGCTATAAGATATATATCAATATAATTCATTGTAGTTTGAACTGTTTGTACTATCGCACTGTTCGTTTATTTTACTGTTTTTTGTTTATTAAAACATCACTGACTCCTGATTTTATTACCTATATCTTTAAACAATAATTAATTATAAACCTACGAACATTCATACACTTAAAGTGGGTATGCGAGATGTGGCCAGCGTTTTGACCGTTTTTATGGCAAAACTTTTGTGTGGCCAAAATAAATAAATCAAATATTTCTCCAGTAGAAACGAAGAGTTTAATTTTATACATATTATATCAACAATTGTTGAATATCTGTCATGAGCGTAGTGGCATTAGCTGAGAAATTTTTTAAATGAAGGAAAAAAGTTGTCATTAAATTTCAGGACAATCTTGACAGATATTCAACAACTGTTGATATCAACACTTGAAGAAAATTAAACTCTTTGTTTCTACTGGAGAAATATTTGATTTCTTTTGGTAAAAACACTGGTCTTTTCTCGCGTCCCCTACAACCCCACATTAGAATAATATTCAAGCTGACCTAGGTAGTATTCATTCCACAGCGTACCAAGGTGACCCAGGTATAGAGCTCACAGCCTAGAAATCCTGTCCTATTTCACCCAGAGCGCCTGAGGTTCAAGGTCAAGTCTACCGACATTATTGAGTAAGGTGAAGGAAGAATTGGCCGGCGTCCCATAAATAAACTATCTGTGAGAACCAGTGAGTCCTGCGAACTAGTTTAGCACATTGTTAGGTGTTTAAAGGTCAAGAAAAAAGCAAGGATGTGTGTGGGGGGAGGGGGAGAGGTTTAACAAGCTTAAACGGATTAATCTAGTGATAAAGGATGAGAAGATTGAATTTCAAGGACGGCCTGAAGCTAAAGCGGAAGCTATTCTTTAAAACCAAGACCCTCTTCCCCCCTCCGTGTATCCGGCCGGGGTTCGATCCCCAGCCATCATATCCAGACACGCATGCGCTTACCTAGCCCTGCTTGTTACTAATGTAACCAGTCCGACACCTTAGCTCAGTCGGTAGCATGTCTGCCTACTGAGCTGAAAGTCCCGAGTTCGATTCCCGGCATGGCTGAAAAATGTATCACTGGTAGAATGTGGGTTGGTCCTTTCACAGTGATGAATTAACGACAGGGGGCTTGGGTGTTGTGTCTGTTATATATTTAGGTTAGCTTATAAGTTGTGTGCTGATATAATCAATCGGTTCATAAGGTGAGCTTCAAATACTTCTCACACAAACTCAAACACAACACTACTAGTGTACTAAATATCATCGTGTGCTATGAAACACCTTCTGAACAACCCCCCCTCCCCCAATCTCCCCGCTCTTACCGCTCTACCAATGATTTAAATTTAGCTTGTCTTCACCTCTGAAGGGACTTGTATTAATCACAACTTGTGAATGTGTGGAATGACAGGCCTCCACCGTGGTTCGGATCCCACGTTAAACTGTAGGTCCTTCATTTCATCTCACAATCACCCTACCATTACCCATTAGATTAAGTGCGTATAATTTGAACGGGTAGTAAGACGTGGTACTAATAATAATAAATTTAGCTTGTCATTGGTTTGTTACATATATTCTTGGTGTCAAAAATATTTGTAGACGTCTCAATCAAATTACCAATAATTAAAACATGTTTTTGAATATAATTTTTTTTAAAAACCTCAACTAACGACACCTCATACTTGAGTTAAGTCAAACGTCATGTTTGACAAGTTTCCGGGGGCACGCTGTGTTAATTTACCAAGCTTGATGATGTACGGGTAAATCGATTAAATGTCTAAAAAATATATAAAAAATGTGTTGTTTTTTTTGTGATGGAGAAGGGGGATGATCCGACTGTTTTCCGTTATGTTTCCCACGACACGTGAATTAATTAATCCACCCTTCCCCATTTCCAAACTAGTTTGCATGTGTGTACTGTCGCTAGGATCCTAGCTCCCCCATTTTCACCCCCCCTCACCCCCTATCGCCATGAAATTTGACACGATGGATATACTATGTATGTGGAAGAGGGTGGGGGGGTGGGGAGTGGCTTCAAGTTCAGATCATACCACACACACCTTCTCCCCCAACATTGTTAGGCTGCTACGACAATGATGAAAATATCGAGGTTTGAGTCCCGGTCAGATATAATGTGTTTTTTTAATCCTAAGTGGTTTTCCATTCTCCTTCCACACAAATGCAGGCACACTTCCTCTAAATTAATTCTTCCTCATCCCTAACACACTATCGTAATGCGTATAACCCGAAAGGATAGTACGATGCGCTGCTAAAAAAAAAATTATTGTATAAACATTTGAGAAAAGTATTTGCTTGAGTGAAAATCACACCCCTACCTACCTCCCAATGCCTCATGCTGGGATTCGAACACCAACACCTCGAGTCAGTCAGCCCAACGAGATGGGCTACGACTACTCCTCCCCCCCCCCTCCCTACTCATCCACACACAAACACTCGTCCATCCCCATCCATGATTAATTTATGCCACCCTATTTGCCTATAGCCAAGGGTTAAAAATGAAATATATACTTCCATCCCTACTAATTTTTAAAAATGTCTAAGGTATTAATAAAACAGCGGGTACAGACTAACGTTATAAACAACACAGCGTGGGAACTGGCCTTGAATTTTAATCTCCTTGCCAAGTTCATTATTATTTTGGTTAAATGAACAACATTTCTGGAAAGCAACATCCCCCCCCCCCCGCCCTTTATTCAATAATGGAACTCACCCCCTCCCCCCACCAACACCACCACCACTGATTAGCATTTTAATTGAATCCAAAAGCTAGGCAGGAGATTAAGGGTGGTTTTTAAACTGTTAACATCGCCGACCGCCAGAGAACAAACTATTGCGGCTGCTCTTGATTTATTTGTGAAAAGTGGTTACAGTTGGATAAGCGCTAGCGTCCTCAGACTCAAATCTGGATAGGTCCGAGCTCAAATCCCGGCCAGGACCCCTCGGAGAATGAAGTATTGTGATCAATATATTGATTGGCGTCGAGATTTCATGCATGACCCTCATGAAACCGAAAAAAGTAATTAATTTATTTTAATTTATTAATTACAATAACTGCCTTGGGCTGTAGCTAGTTAATAATTGTACAAGAAATAACTTAAAAAATGTTAATTGCCTAATGTTGAACGTCTTAGTTTGATGTGGTTTTGATGCGGCTTAACTGTGCGAAGAACTGGGTCAATAGGCTTTTCTACAATTACTAATGTTTCTTTTCAAATCATTTCTTCTATAGAAGAATACGCATACTTTTTTAACTAGAAATATTCCCAAACTTGATATCGTTATTATTTGTAATAGCTTATATTTATATATATATATATATATATATATATATATATATATATATGTAACCCAGTATGTTTATACCCTATAAATGTTTAAAATGTAATCAAATCGAGGGAAAAAATCTTTTGATGACCGTTGGCATTACGTTAGAACTGAAAAATTTATTTTTGTATTTCAAGAAAAATTTATTTTTTGATTTTGAGTTGAAATTTTCCTTCAAAATCAAATTAGATAAAAAAACAAATACTCTATTATATAGTAAACATGGTTTGATAATATATATAGATCTTTTACTTTGATAGTTTTTTTAAATTTCCCAAAGTTACATATTTATAGCTCAGCATAAAGTATGAAATATTTTCTTAACAGTTATATTATAGTTATTATTATTGGGATGCCTAAGAAACTTGTCAAGAAAATTGAAGTATTTTTGACAGATACGTGTGTCAGAGTACTGGTTGGATGTCACTTATCATAATATACTTTCATTGGTTGAGATTTTCTTTCTCATCATTGCTTTTTAATCTAGACTTAGAGAGTAGAGAAGACTTGACACACTACAATACAGATTTTAGGTTCCTCAGAGGATTTTAGCCTTCTAAGGAAATCGTTGCAAGAAATGCTGATTAAAAAAAAACTATTAATGAAATATGTTTAGAAGTAAAAAATTGCGTATATGATCACAAAGCATGTACAGATTGAGGACAATAATTTAGATATTATTGCAAACAACATATCATTCGACATGGTTAATGAGTTTAACTGTTTAGGAACAATTTTAACTAGCAATAATTATATCAGAGTGTATGAAAATACATGCTATCACTCGGTCTGTAAGTTGTTGACATCTTGCCTACATTCAAGGAATATAAAACTCAGAATATACAAAACAATAGTTTTATCGGGTGTTATTTATGGTTGTGAAACATCGTCTCTTACTTTAAATGATGGGGGGAGGGGGGAAATAGGGTATTCCAAAATAAGTTTCTTAGGAAGGTATTCAGTCCAAAAAGGAATGAAGATACTGGGGGAGTGGAGGGGTTACATAATGATGAGTTACATACCCTGTACTCTTCACCAGGTATTGTTAGGGTAGTTAAATCTCGCAGATAACGGTGAGCAGGACCTGCAACGCGAATAGAAGAATCTAGGAGGGTATTGACTGGCAGACCCAATGGGAAGATACCAGTGGGAAGACCTAGACACAGATGGGAGGATAACATTATAATGGACCTGGAAGAGATAGGGTGTAATGAGGTGGACTGGATATAACTAGCTTAAGATAGAGATAGGGTGTAATGAGGTGGACTGGATAGAACTAGCTCAAGATAGGGATAAAGTGTAATGAGGTGGACTGGATAGAACTAGCTTAAGATAGGGATAGGTTGTAATGAGGTGGACTGGATAAAACTAGCTCAAGATAGGGATATGGTGTAATGAGGTGGACTGGATAGAATTAGCTCAAGATAGAGATAGGGTGTAATGAGGTGGACTGGATAGAACTAGCTCAAGATAGGGATATGGTGTAATGAGGTGGACTGGATAGAACTAGCTTAAGATAGGGATATAGAATGAGGTGGACTGAATAAAACTAGCTCAAGATAGAGATAGGGTGTAATGAGGTGGACTGGATAGAACTAGCTCAAGATAGAGATAGGATGTAATAAGGTGGACTGGATAGAACTAGCTCAAGATAGAGATAGGGTGTAATGAGGTGGACTGGATAGAACTAGCTCAAGATAGAGATATGGTGTAATGAGGTGGACTGGATAGAACTAGCTCAAGATAGAGATATGGTGTAATGAGGTGGACTGGATAGAACTAGCTCAAGATAGGGATAGGTTGTAATGAGGTGGACTGGATAAAACTAGCTCAAGATAGGGATATGGTGTAATGAGGTGGACTGGATAGAATTAGCTCAAGATAGAGATATGGTGTAATGAGGTGGACTGGATAGAACTAGCTCAAGATAGAGATAGGGTGTATTAGGTGAACTAGATAGAACTAGCTCAAGATAGGGAGAGGGTGTAATGAGGTGGACTCGATAGAACTAGCTTAAGATAGGGATATAGAATAATGAGGTGGACTGAATAAAACTAGCTCGAGATAGAGATAGGGTGTAATGAGGTGGACTGGATAGAACTAGCTCAAGAGAGAGATAGGGTGTAATGAGGTGGACTGGATAGAACTAGCTCAAGATAGAGATAGGGTGTATTAGGTGAACTAGATAGAACTAGCTCAAGATAGGGAGAGGGTGTAATGAGGTGGACTCGATAGAACTAGCTTAAGATAGGGATATAGAATAATGAGGTGGACTGAATAAAACTAGCTCGAGATAGAGATAGGGTGTAATGAGGTGGACTGGATAGAACTAGCTCAAGAGAGAGATAGGGTGTAATGAGGTGGACTGGATAGAACTAGCTCAAGATAGGGATAGGTTGTAATGAGGTGGACTGGATAAAACTAGCTCAAGATAGGGATATGGTGTAATGAGGTGGACTGGATAGAACTAGCTCAAGATAGGGATATGGTGTAATGAGGTGGACTGGATAGAATTAGCTCAAGATAGAGATAGGGTGTAATGAGGTGGACTGGATAGAACTAGCTCAAGATAGGGATAAGGTGTAATGAGGTGGATTGGATAGAACTAGCTCAAGATAGGGATATGGTGTAATGAGGTGGACTGGATAGAACTAGCTCAAGATAGAGATAGGGTGTAATGAGGTGGACTGAATAGAACTAGCTCAAGATATGGATATGGTGTAATGAGGTGGACTGGATAGAACTATCTCAAGATAGAGATAGGGTGTAATGAGGTGGACTGGATAGAACCAGCTCAAGATAGAGATAGGGTGTAATGAGGTGGACTGGATAGAACCAGCTTAAGATAGGAATAGATGACGTACTTTGTAATTTCAGCAATTAACTTTCGAGTCCATTATGCTATACAGTAATTAAGTCAGCTCTAAACTTTCATATCTTGACACATAACCCTAAAATTATATTTACTCTATTTGATACAAAACAAACACATAAAATAATATTTAGGATTTCTTTTTATTAATCCTAAACACAAAACAAATTAATAATAGGGAATCTCTATAATTGAAATCAATGAAATATTGCAATTGAAAATATTATTTATTTAACAATAAAATTTAAAAATATTATGCTTTGAAATTCAGTAGGCAAAGATTTCCCCGAAATGATTTTCACACAGGTATACAAATAATTTTGAGTGTTGATGATAAACAAAATTTAGAATAAAAAATAAGTTAAACCACCCTAGAATTGATTTAAAATTTTAGAAAAAAAAGTATGTCAAAATTCCGCTCAAAAAAAAAACCTCCATATTTCCTTGAGAATAATGCTTTCCTTCGTAACTCGTTTCATAAATATCATACCGTATTTTTAAATAGGAAATGCAAACTTTTACATTATTATAGTATACTAATGAGAGTTGTGAAATCAAACAATGTAACCAGGAGTAAAAATATTGGCGTCTAAATGTACACAATATCAACATCAAGCAATTTAAAAATATTACCAACAAATTTTCGATAAAACACAACATGAAGAAGCTTTTGATTTTTTTAAAGTAGTATACACTGTTAAGATTATTTTTCCATTGAAAGTTGTGAAATAATTTTTTTTAAATAATAATACTAACACCGCGTCATACTACCCGTTCGGGTTGTACGCTTAAGTACTAATTACGCTAATGGGTTAGGAATTGGTAAGGTTGAATTTAGAGGAAGTGAGACGCCACGACGGTCTAAACCCAGGAAAAACCACCCCCAGTTCACCCAAGCGAGATCTGAACCTCGATCTTACCCGTCCTTGGCAGTCTAACTCAATATGAAACTAGCGCGTTAGCCAACTACGCCACCGAGGCGGGTGAAGATATTTTAAAAATCTAACCAAGAACAGTGTTGCTGATGACATTTTCATAATGCCAACAAGTAGTTCCATTATTAGTACATTTTAGATTAAATATAATTTATAATATATTTAACCACCTCTGTGGTCTAGTGGTCAGAATTGCAGACCCAGGGTTCGATTCCCTACGCTTCCAGATTGTTCTGTGAAGCAAAGGTTTTTGGAGCTGGGGTCAAACCCATCCTCGTGAGGACAAATAAGGAGGCTCCGGGTCTATAAAACCGAGATTAACGGTCGGAGGACTCGTTGTGCTGACCACATGACACCCTCTATATACAAATGTTGGGACTATCTTCGTTAACAGATGGTATTACTCGCTTGTGGGCACACATGGAGTTTTTTTTTTACAATTAATTTTCCATATATGTGGATATTATCTTAGTACAGTCACATTTTATATGCTGTAAAAAATTCACCTCCATTTTGCATCATGGCAACTGAGATATATATTTTAAAACATTAAATATTTTTATGGGAAATATTGACTTTTTTTAAATTTTGAATGTTTTTAGGATGATTATATTTATTTGAACTATATAACCATTATTCATTTGATCGTATATTGAATACTATTATTATAAAGAGGAAAGATTTGATTTTTTTGTTTTTTTGTTTGTAATGGATAAACACAAAAACTACTGGACCGAGTTTAAAAATTCTTTCACCAATATAAAGCTACATTATCAGCGAGTAACATAATTTTATTTTGAAAATTTAATTTATTCCTCATAAAAATGTCGATAGTATATTATATAGTCGTTGGAAAAAAAAAGTTGTTGAAGGGGGTGGGGGGAGAGGAAAGAGGAATGAGATGAAAATAGGAGGGAGGATAAAAAGAGGGAGGGGGCTATACAGTGATGGTAAAACTGTATTTAAAAAAAAAAAAAATTTAAAAAAAGTTTTGTTTTTATATTGACATGATGGATTATTTGAAGCTTTGTTTTACAGGATTCTTTACAATATATTTTTACGGGGAAAGGGGCTAGTTGACTATAACCTGTAGTTGACTTATAATTATTAATTCTAGTTCCTCTGCGAAATATTTTGTTTCATGCAGTACACACCGTCTCACGTTTACAATTCTAATTGGTGTCTCACTTTCGTAAGCCCAATTTGCATGAATTATTGAAATGACTAAGGCAATAGACCTTGATACTTTGTTTTGTTCACTATGCATTGTAGGCCTACCTTACACTTCAAGTCTCTATAAAACGTAAACAAGATATTAAAAAGTGATCATATGAGGGGGGCAAAATGATGAGAACCTAGGGTCAAAGTGATGAGAACCTGGAGCTAAAGAGATGAGAACCTGGAGCCAAAGTGATGGACACTGGGGCCAAAGTGATGAGAACCCGAGGCTAAAACGATGAGACACTGGGGCCAAAGTGATGAGAACTTGGAGCCAAAGTGATGGACACTGGGGCTAAAGTGATGAGAACCCGAGGCTAAAACGATGAGACACTGGGGCCAAAGTGATAACCTAGAGCCAAAGTTATGGGACACTGGGGCCCTTCTCATCATCAAAAACCTAATAAAAACTTTTCGTTGATAGATCTAGAACATGAACTCTCCAGAAGAACAATCCCAATGTCCAATTAAATCTACTTTCTAGCGACTCCTCTGAGAGAGAAATTGTTGTGATGATCAAAAAAGTAGTCGATTTTGGTGGTTCTCGATGTTTGATGAACACCTGAACCCGAGTCCTTGAACCCTGTGGTGTTCGAGAGATTTGATATTCGTCAAAATCTCAAAAAGATATCAAACACAATAATTACTAAGGCTTTGACTTTAAAACACTATTTTAAGCAATTGGTAACATTAATTACATATATTTGTGTTATCTGGGAAAATAATAAATGCCTCAAAAAGTACAAAATTGTATAAATATAATACAAAATATGAATGAATAATTATTCTGAGCACGGGTTGACTACTGGATAGCTCAGTAGTACCAAGTCAAAGGTCCCGGGTTAGATTCCTGTGTCCGGGTATCATTTTTAAATTTAGAGAATATGATATTTAGATGCGGCTATAACCGTAGTTAGCAAATATAGCAGGAATCATATACATTACAATAGCTTGGATATTTAATACATCATGATTAATTTACTCAAAAAGGGGGTGCTATCTTTGTTTTTTCTAAGATGTAAGAGGGCCAACAAAATGGTCTTGATTTAATTTTAATTTTCAAAATTTAACTTTAAATATTCACACCATACTAAAATTTGGATTCGAGGATTCGAATTTGGGTTCGAGATTCGGAAGAAAATTTCAGATTCTGATTTGAGATATATAGAATTCAACCCATTTCTAAAATATATAGACTATGTATACTATGTATCTCTCTCTCTCTCTCTCTCTCTCTCTCTCTCTCTATATATATATATATATATATATATATATATATATATACGCACACACACACAACACACACACACACACACACACACACACTAGCTCCATGGCGTCAGCCCATTAACGTTGGCGAAGATGGTGCCAACATTTGCGAATAGAGGCTGTCATGTGGTCATCACAACGAACTTTCCAACTGCTAATCTCAGTTTTCTAGACCGGAGTAACTCCTCATTTGTCCCTAAGAGACTACGTTCCAGACCCACTGCTTCACGTACAAGTCTTGAGACACCAGGGTTCGAACATGGGACCTGTATACCTGAAGCCAGGAACCCTGACCACCAGACCACAGCCTACCGGGGTGTGGTCATATTGAGAGATGCCTCCTTGAACTGTGTACTCAGACATATCCCCCCCAGATGACTGAATAACAACGCTTTGGCTCTCATAGCATAGCGGTTAATTCACTCAATGGAAGGCAAATAATACTTCAAGGGCGCACCGAGGAAGGTAAAAGGGGAGGGGGTTTAGGGGTTGAGCTCCAATCCCTTGCATCCCTATTCCTCTTGCCTTTCCCCACCACGTCTTAATACCATTTCGGGTTTTACGCTCATACACTGTTTACGCTAATTGCTTTAGGGATTAAGGAGGTTATATTTAGAGGGAGTGTACCCGCATTTGCGTATAGAGAGTGGAAAAACAATTTTGGATAAAACCCCTCAGTACTCTGGACCGAGGTCCGAACGTCGATCTCCCCGTCATTGGCAGTCTAGTCTACTGCGAGAGTAGCGCGTTAGACCACGAGAACACCTAAAGCATGATTAATAACGTGCTTTACCTTTGTGTTCCTTCTCAGTGTAAATGTTGGTAGTAGCTAATCTAAGTCTAAGGCTTACGAACACAAGTTTAACACGTTTTAAATTTATTCAATTATTTTCTCTTATGTTTATAATATTTACAAGATTCAGCTTTGGACTTGATATTCAAAGGTAAAAATGAAGATTTTAATTTAAGATTCAGATTAGTAAAAAAGGTGTATTCCACCCATTTTAATTTGTTTTAACAAAATGTATACTATCGAATTAGGGGACCTGGTGGCCCAGGGGTAGGGTGTCGAACTTCTGTGTCAGGGGTCCCGAGTTCAATCTCTGATCCCGGCACATATTTATTTGATTACCAACCCCCTCCTTCATCTCTGGCAAAGTGTGTGCTTTCACGTTTTGTGAATGTGTGGAATGCCAGGCTCCCACCGTGGTTCGGAGCCCACGTTAAACTGTAGGTCTCCTCTGCTTTCCACCTTCATAGGTCCCACGTATCATCCTATCATCTGGGGATAATGGAACGCCCCTTAATGGTGTCCCCAGCTCAGAAATGAATTCCTCCAAACTTAAGGAAAGGAGGGGTAACGATAATGTAGAATAGCCATGTGGCTTTATAGTAGTATAATATAAAACTAAACCCAAGTAACAAGGGATAATTTCAAGCTAAAGAAAGTTTATAATACCATTTTTATTTTATTTTTGTAACTTCATCATTTAACTTAATAGTGTAATTGTCTATTTTTAGTTATGATTGTGATTTTATTATCCCACCAATGCTAGGCCTATTATATATAGTTTATTCAAATTTTAAACATATTATAAATAATAATAAATACAACAGAGTAATTTAATTCTTTAAAGAAATCTCATTTGTATTTCTGATTTTATTCTGAAAATTGAAAAATGACACCTGGACACAGGAATTGACCCGTTCCCGTGCCCAGGTATAATTTTTCAATTTTCAGAATATAATATATAGATGGAGAATTCCTCGCTAAAATCATAAATAATAACTTCGGCTATTTGATTCTTACTTATTTTAATTTTATTTTTGTATGTCTCAGCATACAAATTTGACTGGTTTTGGACATAATTTATGAATATATTGTATTATTCATTTATAATAATTTTTTTAGTTTTTGTTAATAAATTTAGGTCGTGTAATTTTTGCAAATTTGAAGTCATTAATAGAATTCTTAGTTCTTTTTTAAGGTAATTTTTTGATCATTTTAAGTCATAACAATCCGGGCCATGTTTATGATATATTAAAAGAAAAGTATCGATGACATTAGGAGGTATTGATATCGAAAGAAAATGCAGTAATATGTTATCCAAATATCATGTTGTTTTCACGTACTGTGCACACAAAATTGCTGCTTTTTATTTCTTTTATTATCTTATAACAATAAATACAACTTTGATTACTATAATAGAGTTTTACTATACCTTATGATTACACCAAAATAATATTGTAAATTGAGGGCCTCGTTGTGTGTCCAGCTAATCTTTGGAACCAAGTAGTAGAAATATCAGGCTATCACAGTGTGGGATTAAATCTTATATAGCGATTGAGAAATATATTTGGTATTAATTTAATTAAAAGTAAAGCTTCGCCAATAATATAAAGTGGTGGGCACGAGGTGGAGGGGGGGTCTAAGCCCCGGAAACCCCAATGGACGAGATTCTCAAAGCTTATTCTATTTCCATCAACTTGTTTTTGTGAACAAAGCTTTCAGAACTGACCTCCTAAAGGCGCTAGAATAGTCAATAAAAAATGTATAAATGCCATAAACCGAGTGGCTTTATAAAATTATTTGGTGTATCTGTCCGGCAGTGGGAGAACAGATGAGGGATTAGGAAAATACAAATGACAAAATAATTTGTGGTGACCCCTTTACTGGAGGACACCATTCGATTCACAAAAATCAGTGTTACGCCAACTTTCATCTCTCGGGCATTTAGCTCTTAGCGATCAACAGCAATTTGGAGATTTTATTTACTTTTCAGAATTGAAAATGTAATTTTTTAAACTATGTTTTAGGGATGTGCTAGTACTCGCAAATTCGTGTTTGATTTGGGTTTTAGTAGCTTCTTGAATTAGACTAGGAATAGTTTTTTACAAAACTCGAAAGATTTTAGTAATGGAAATTCTTGATATTTTTCTAGAAAATACTTATTTAAGTTAATTTTATTCAATTTTGAGACATAAATTCATAGTAAATAATAGTTCAATCAACATTTATTTTAGTCTGATTTTTTTCTTTAAAGTGTACAATATTTACAAATTCAAATTTGTGTGATTATACCAGAAAAAATAAAAAGTTATTCTAAAAAAGTGATGTTTGTGCTTATGGCTTATGTATGGATCCATTACGTAAATTCAACTAAAAATGTGTCTTGTACAAATATTGCTCGATACTAATCAAACTCGACTCTAAATGAAAAGTGCCGCAACTTACACACCAATCCTATTTTTACAAGTCTATTAGTTTAAACTGTACATTCTTATGTGAGACATGGTCAAAAAGGGCCCCAAGTGGAGCGAGAACATATCACAGGTACAGTTCAAAAAAAAGGTCTACTTCCCTTGCAACACCCCACGACACGCCACTGGTTTGGTCACTATTTAACCTAAGCGCAACATCATCTGATTGGTAATATCTTAGCCATCTTTAGGCAGTCCTAGCTCGCACACAGACAGCAGCACCATCTGTTGGGATAATCTAATACCGTTGACTATTCAAACCGCCTGAAATGTAAGCACCCCGCCAGACTGGCTATTGACCCTCTGAGAGCTCACCTCACTTCACTTCTTCTACAACAACTGTATGGAGCAGAGTTTTCTAACCGGTGTGCCGTGGGAGTTTAGAGGGAAGATAAAAAAAGAAGGTAGAATACAAAGAAATCTGTTTAAATAAATGATAAACTTCTTTATTTTTAATATAACATAGTTATTAAAATTTGAGTTATTGAACTTTAGAACACAATCTTGATATTCGTTTTTTAAAGAAATTTATATCACTCATCTAAAAGCAGCCTTAAAAAATGCTATGGCGTCAGCCCTTAAGCGAGTTCTACCTACCAAGCAGCCTCAGCATGTTAGACTAGGCCAATATTTGCGGATAGGAGTAGTCATGCGGTCAGCACAACGAACCCTCTAGCCGGAACCGCTACTTCTTGATTCAAATATCTCTTCAATTGCCCTCATGAGGCCGAAGTTGACCCCATTTCAGACCCACTGATTCACAAATAAATCTGGAATCGAGCCCGGGACTTTAGGATCGTGAGCCAGAAACTCTAACTAGTGATTACAGAGGTGGTCAATAAAATAAATACAATCGTAATATGTTTATTCCCTCCATTTTGGCAACATGAGATTCCAGTTAACAAGCAACGGAAACCAGATTGTAGTATGCTTACCTTGCTCGGTTCCACTATGGTAGTGGTTTGAGAATCATTCGGTAGTAAACTTACCTTGCTCGGTTCCACTATGGTAGTGGTTTGAGAATAATTCGGTAGTAAGCTTACCTTGCTCGGTTTCACTATGGTAGTGGTTTGAGAATCAGACGGTAGTAAGCTTACCTTGCTCGGTTCACCTATGGCAATGGTTTGAGAATCAGACGTCAGTAAGTTTATCTTGCTTGGTTCCACTATGGTAGTGGTTTGAGAATCAGACGGTAGTAAGCTTACCTTGCTCGGTTCCCCTATGGCAATGGTTTGAGAATCAGACGGTAGTAAGCTTACCTTGCTCGGTTCACCTATGGCAATGGTTTGAGAATCAGACGTCAGTAAGTTTATCTTGCTTGGTTCCACTATGGTAGTGGTTTGAGAATCAGACGGTAGTAAGCATATCTTGCTTGGTTCCACTATGGCAATGGTTTGGGAATCCGACGTCAGTAAGCTTATCTTGCTCGGTTCCACTATGGTAGTGGTTTGAGAATCAAACGGTAGTAAGCTTACCTTGCTTGGTTTCACTATGGCAATGGTTTGAGAATCAGAATGGTAGTAAGCTTATCTTGCTTGGTTCCACTATGGTAGTAGTTTGAGAATCAAACGGTAGTAAGCTTACCTTGCTTGGTTTCACTATGGTAGTGATTTGAGAATCAGATGGTAGTAAGCTTACCTTGCTTGGTTTCACTATGGTACTACTTTGAGAATCAGACGGTAGTAAGCTTACCTTACTTGGTTTCACTATGGCAATGGTTTGAGAATCAGAATGGTAGTAAGATTATCTTGCTTGGTTTCACTATGGTAGTAATTTGAGAATCAGACGGTAGTAAGCTTACCTTGCTTGGTTTCACTATGGCAATGGTCTGAGAATCAGACGTCAGTAAGCTTACCTTGCTTGGTTCCATTATGGTAGTAGTTTGAGAATCAAACGGTAGTAAGCTTACCTTGCTTGGTTTCACTATGGTAGTGATTTGAGAATCAGACGGTAGTAAGCTTACCTTGCTTGGTTTCACTATGGTAGTAGTTTGAGAATCAAACGGTAGTAAGCTTACCTTGCTTGGTTTCACTATGGCAATGGTCTGAGAATCAGACGTCAGTAAGCTTACCTTGCTTGGTTCCATTATGGTAGTAGTTTGAGAATCAAACGGTAGTAAGCTTACCTTACTTGGTTCCACTATGGCAGTGATTCCTAACCAGGATCCCGAGAGAGTTTGCAAAAGCTTGATTTTTATTGGTCTGTCAATAATCTTAGGCTGGTGACCTGGTGGTCTAGGGGTAAGGTGTCAGACTTCTGTGCTGACGGCCGGGGTTCAATCCTCGGTCCCGGCACAAATTTATCTGATTGCCAAACCCTTCCTTCACCTCTGACAAGACATCTTGTGAATGTGGGGAATGCCAGGCCTCCACCGTGGTTCGGATTCCACGTTAAACTGTAGGTCCTTCATTTCATCTCACAATCACCCTACCATTACACATTAGCGTAAGTGCATATAACCCGAACGGGTAGTAAGACGCGGTGCTAATAATAATAATAATAATAATAATAATAATAATCTTAGGACAATGTGGAATTAATTATATTAAGATAACTCGTGTATCCAAAGAAGATGAAGAGAAGAGAGCAGGAAGTATATTATTATTATATTATTATTATTATTATTATTATTAGCACCACGTCTTAACCCGTTCGGGTTATACGCACTTACGCTAATGTGTAATGGTAGGGTTATTGTGAGATGAAATGGAGGACCTACAGTTTAACGTGTGATCCGAACCACGGTGGAGGCCTGGCATTCCCCACATTCACAAGATGTCTTGTCAGAGGTGAAGGAAGGGTTTGGCAATCAGATAAATCTGTGCCGGGACCGAGGATTGAACCCCGGCCACCAGCACAGAAGTACTGACACCTTACCCCTAGACCACCAGGTCACCTAGAAGTATTTTAAACGGTGGTTAGTAAGAATATTTATAAGACAAGTTCAAGCTACGAAGAACATTAAATTACTAAATAGAAATAGAATAGTAAATAATCTTGAAATATTTTTTATTCAAACCTATTATATATTTACCCTACTGATTTACACGTCTATTTTGTAATCTACCCTTGTCCAACCTAATATGTGTTAGCCTGTTGTGGTTCTCAGAGATTTTACCAGATATTTTAAGGGTTCCTCCAAACATAAAAAAAAAATGTTGAATATCCCTGCGTTAGGGTTTAGTCCAGAGGTGGGGAACATATTTTTCAATTTAGCCACAGATGTGGCAAATGAGAGGTGAAATGCTCCACACCGTGTTAAAATTTAAAAATAAGGTTGCTCAACCGAATATTTAAGACAACGCACAGTTTTTGAACAAGTTTATTAAAAACTTGTACATTTTGAATAGTCGATAACAATCGCTTCAGACACAAATGACGATTTTTTTTTTCTTAGCGCTGCGTCATACTACCCATTCGTTTTATACTAATAACGCTATTGATTTTAGGGATTATTAAAGCTATAGTTAGAGGCGGTGTATAACATTTTAATGGAAGGAGAGTGTAAAACCATTTTTAGAAAAATCACCCTCAGTAAACCCGGTCAAGATTCGAACCTTGATCTCCCCGTCATCAGCCGTCTATTCCACTGCCAGTGGTGTCGATTGGCGACAGGGTTTTCCACCCTAGGTACAGTCCATCAGTAATCATGCAAGGTAAGACTGTGCTAACTTTCAGGATAAACTGGGTGTACATCACTCACTGACATTCATTCGACATAGAGCATATTAGAATTGTAGATTATTTCTAGAAAGGAGTATAATGTGCAGGAGAAACACAAGACTTGTTCTATTTATACACTGTACAAGGTGCTATCTTGGGTTTATATTCCATCAAAATCGTTTTACCGGGCTGGGAGTTCTAAACTTGACTCATTGAATGTATTTGGCTATATTTATTGACCAAATAAATAAAATATATCAATGGGATTGGAAGGTTCCACGTCTTTTCTATAATTCAACAAGATCTATTATTATTAGCACCGCGTCTTACTACCCGTTCGGGTTATACGCACTTACGCTAATGTGTAATGGTAGGGTGATTGTGAGATTAAATGGAGGACCTACAGTTTAACGTGGGATACGAACCACGGTGCAGGCCTGGCATTCCACACATTCACATGCTGTGTTAATATACTTCTTGTCTGAGGTGATTCAACAAGATCGTTCTAAAAAAAAAAATTCTTTCATACATACACATTTTTTCTATTGAATGAAAATGCCACACTTTCCTAAACAGGCTGCATAATAGGCTTGTGTGTGTTTTTTGTATTTTTTTAGGACCTATTCAGGCAATATATATATATATATTTTTTTTACTTATCTTACAATTTCCAGGAACATTATATTATTTATATTAGCAGAAGTACTCGGCGTTGTTAGGGGTGACCACGCAATTAATTAATTTAAAAAAATTAAATCAATAATCGACATTCCGGCTTTTTGGTACATATGGGTTACTAATTTTGAAATTTCAACCCTCTGCTTGTGGTGGATAATTATCACGCAATGATCATGGCAGTCACAAACACACACACACACACACTCTTTTAATTTTATCAATATGGGTTAGCCTTATTAGGCATATTAAAAAAAAACTTCAAATAAATCAAAATACAAATCAAAACGTGGTACAATATCTACATACTTTGACCGTGCTAATATAAAAATCCTAACAGCATCGGTGGTTACACGATTTGAGGCGTCAGAATCGCAATATTCTTAATTTCTACTAACAAAGATGTTGAGGTTTTAATCCCTGCAAGATGCACTAAATATAGTTTATCACGGCTGTTTTACATCCCCATGCTGTTTCAGTATCCCTGAAACTACCCTCCTCATCCATAACTATTAGAGTCTAGCTTCAAGAACTATAGTGTTGCTAAATGTACTGCAAAGATTTATAAGTTTATCTCTAATGCAATATTTTGATCTACGATGTGTTATTTCAAACATTAATAGGGCCTATGGCTCACGCTAAAGTAAAATCGAAAGATTCTAACAGGCCTATTTTTCCTTAATCACCCTATATTTTCGAGTTTTATTAAGATCCTTGGCCCTGTAGAGTGCAAATCTTTTTGCAAGTTTTTTTTTTTCAAAATGGTTTTCCACTTTTACGACAGGCAAATGTGGGTACACTAACCTTATTAATCCCTAAGAAATCTCATTAGCGTAATTAGTACATAAGCGTATAGCCCGAAAGGGTAGTAAGACGCGGTGCTAAAATAAACTTTGGAGGTACAGAGTTGAACAGAGATTATATCTGCAAATATAAAAGGTTTAATACCATTGATCTATAATAAAAGCCATGTGGTGGATGTTTGTTCTGTCTGGCCAAATTTCAATTTTTTTTATCAAACAGATAAGTGATCAATAAATAATTACAGTTTTATAAATGTCCATCCCTGACCATTTGCCATACCCTAATTTTAAATTTAATATATTCAGAATCTTATGGTTATCCCTTTATATTTATTAAAATATTTTAAATTTTCTTCTATACCGAAAAGTGTTAGTTTTGATCATTTTGAAAGAAATTCTTTCTGGTTTTTTTTTTGTAGCTTTATTTTGAAATTTAAGAATGTTCATACCTTTGAGGTGGTTTAGGGTGTTCCTAATACCAGCCTGACAAATTTCTATCTTCCACTACACATTTAACTGATAAGAAGTTAATTCTTTTAATTTTGTAAATTTAAAAAAAAAAACCAATTTGATCAACCCTCACTTAAAAAGATAAAAATATTTAATATTTATTTAGTTATTTAAAATCCCTTAACACTCCTGGCAAATTATAAATTTCTACCGCCCTTAAAAGGTATTTTTTAAACTTTTATATCTCTTTCCCCAATCCACAGCCTAGCATATCCTTGTGGAGTTCCAGTTTGAAATTTAAAATGTTCAGACTTTAATATTTATTTTGTTTGATCACTCTACCTGCTTGGCAAGTTTAAGTTCTCTACTACACAGAAAAGTGATTATTTATATTAATTTGGGAAATTTTAAACCTTTTTAAATATATATATACATATATATATATTTAAGATATATGTACATAATTTATAAATTATTTATATATATATATGATTTTTAAATTTTTAAGAAATTTATATTTAACATGTACATATCTTAAAAAATAGTTTAAAATTTCCCAAAGTAATATAAATAACTACTTCTCTGTGTAGTTTTTTAGACCCAGGATGTTTTTAATGAATAAGCTAAACTATTCTAAAAAATCGATAAGTATTAATTAAAATGTCTAATTTCTCATATCAAGAGAAAGTATTGTAACAATGAAAATGTTCAACCTCGAGATTATGATGAATCTTAACGTTTTGTGTATGTTCTAAACCAAAAAGTAGGATTTTACCATATAGCTGTCCCCATATTTTGTTTGTCTGTCTGTCTCCATATTTTGTTTGTCTGTCTGTCTCCATATTTTGTTTGTCTGTCTGTCCCCATATTTTGTTTGTCTACCTGTCCCTATATTTGGTTTGTCTGCCTGTCCCCATATTTTGTTTGTCTGTCTGTCTCCATATTTTGTTTGTCTGTCTGTCTCCATATTTTGTTTGTCTGTCTGTCTCCATATTTTGTTTGTCTGTCTGTCCCCATATTTTGTTTGTCTACCTGTCCCTATATTTGGTTTGTCTGCCTGTCCCCATATTTTGTTTGTCTGTCTGTCTCCATATTTTGTTTGTCTGTCTGTCTCCATATTTTGTTTGTCTGTCTGTCCCCATATTTTGTTTGTCTGTCTCTCCCCATATTTTGTCTGTATGTCCCCTTATTTTGTTTGTCTGTCCCAGCCACAGATCTGAAACAGTTTGAGGAATTTGTTCAAACTCTATATATGGGCCTAGTTGTTATGTGGCTATCAATACCCCAGAATGATTCAAAAATGTGTATAACAATTTTATTCAAAATTGATATATAGGGTTTGATTTACCTGACAAATAACACTGTGTACTTGTTCTTTGAGAGAAAATTAGGTTAAGGTTAGCTTACTGGTGAATGCTTTTTTTAAAAAATTTAAATAATTAAATAAATGGTTCTAACAATTTGGTGTCAAAATAGGTATCAGAAAAGTTTTTTACATAATAAATTATTATATTTATTTTTGTTTTCCTGAAAAATTATATATTAGTAGTTTACTAATGAATAATTTTTTAATTGATTTTTTTACAAAGAGCCATAGTAATTTTTAATAAGTAAATAAAAACAATTAAATCTTCTGTTATTTTTTGTTGAAAATTGGTATTTGAAGACTATTTTAAATGATACTAAATAATGTTTTTAATTTATGTAAAAAAAAATGACAAAGTTTAGAAGATTAAAAATAGTTCGATAATGGTCTTTAATATTGAGTTCAAAACGGGTATCTGGAATGTCATAATAAATAAGAATATGTCTTTATTCTCACCAACATAAATAAATTAAGAGTAGCTTACAATTACTTATTTTTGAAAATAATTTTCCCAGGTTTTAACACACTATATGAGAAAGTTTGTACAATTGTGTCGTACCATATATATTTATAATTAATAGTTCTATAAGCATTAGCCGTCCAACGAAAAAGATCTATTTTATCTATAGATTTTCATACACCCACCTTTCATTTAAAAAAAATAGGAGGGAGGTGGTCTAGCATCTAGCACCAAGGTCATTCAAGTCCAACCCACGTTCCTAATATATCATATATTGTAATTGTAACTGTAACAATTGTCCCCAAAAGATTGTACTTCAAGTATAGATATACTAATGCGAATTTATTATTTTCATATCTAGCGCCTCTGCCTAACCCTCACACTGATACCGCATTCTCGCGGGAAGACTTCGAGCTACTTATTTCGCTCTCTCTCTCTTTCTTTCCCCGATATCTTCTCCTTCTGCCACCTTCTCCCCCCTCCAATCTTTGGCCGGCTATTTTGACGGGAAGGTCACAGACAGTGTCCGGCGCAGACTACAAGTCTGGAGGGGATCTGTGGGGGACGGAGAGGGGAAGGCTAGCCAGGCGGCGACACTGCGACGAGGAGAAGGGAAGGGGAGGAGAAAGGGGAAGGAGGACGGCTGTTCCGTCTGAAGTACAGACTCCCCGTCCCAACCTCAGAGCTTTCTAGTGTGACAATCGATACGCGCTTTTGTAAGACGGACGTGCGAGTGATAAACACTTTGATCGTGGACCATACGTCACCGGGGGAACTTATGTGAGAGGTGATATGCGTGTTTTACGTCCCATTGTCCGTGGTCGCCTTGCCGAGATCTCGCAGGGAGCGCAAACGGTTGCGGGAACAGCCCGGGTTTTGGCCTGGCGATCAGAACACACTGGTATAGTCTCCGCTTCAGACATGTTTAGCAAGGCGTCTGAATAAGACGTGGAACAAGAGACTCGCTGGTGGTGTGTGTATGTGTGTGTCTGTGTGTGTGAGATAGAGATAGAAAAAAAATAAAGAAGAAAAGGGTTTTAACGATGATGTGTGTGGCGGACTGGGTGCGAGGCGCTCGGTCCACCTGGGTGCCAAGGGTCCGATATGTTCCAACGTGTTGACTTGTGTAGTTATAGTTTTTATTTGTTGTATAAAGTGATTCGGGTGTTTTTTTATATAAAGTAGTTGTATTTTTTGTTTATTTTTTTTGTATTTATTGTTGTTATCGGAGATAATGGAGAAACAGCAACCTTATAGTCCTCATCTAAAGAAAGTGCTAAAGACGTATCAATTGAGTGCGACAAGAAGCCTTCAAGGACCTAGCAATGTTTTGGGGGCGGACAAAGTTTCACAGGGCTGTCCCCCGACGTCCCCTTCATCACCCACAATTCTCAAAAAGCACCTTAATCAGGATGACGCACCGCCTCCGGCCACGTCATCCGTCAAAGAATGCACCGACGTGTTTATGATGCCCCCACCTTTCCCCATCCAGCAACTCCCCATCCTGACGACGCCAGACCAGTCCCGCAGCGAACGTTCCGAAACCGTCCTCGAAGGGCAGACTATCTCCTGTTTCGTCGTGGGCGGGGAGAGGCGTCTCTGCCTCCCTCAACTACTCAGCCGCGTCCTCGGGGGTTTCAGCCTGTCCCAAATCAACCAGGTCTGCGACGAACTGCAGATCTACTGCTCCAGGTGCAACCCCGAACAGCTGGAGGTCCTCAAGATCGCAGGGAGCATCCCCAATGACGCCGTCGCCTGCGGGCTGATCACCAAGACAGACGCCGAGCGCCTCTGCAGTGCCCTGTTCCACCGCAGCGGTGCCCCGCCGCCGCCGGTGTGGAAGACGCCGGGAAAAGGGGGCGCCCTCTCCTTCAAGGTGTACCACGAATGTTTTGGAAAGTGTAAGGGTATCTGTACCCCTGAGCTGTACACGGAGAGCGACGCCCATTGCATCGAATGCGCGGAGTGCCACGGTATGTTCTCGCCGCAGAAGTTTGTTTGCCACGTGCACAGGTCGCAGGAGAACAGGACCTGCCACTGGGGGTTCGACTCCAGCAACTGGAGATCCTACCTGCTGGTGGCCAAGGACGAGGCCGGTCACGAGAAGCTTGTCAAGCTGCTGGAGGTCTTCAAGGAGCAACACAGCGCCGCGGCGCCCAAAAGGAAACAGGTCAGTGACGCATACACCCCCCTCTCCCCCCTCTGGGATCCAGGTACTGGCCGATATATTGTGTAAATATAGCTCCCTGATACCTAGGCTCTAAACCTTTGAAGCACGTAATAGGCCTTTTCCCTCCCATCGTATCTTGGAGGACGCCTCAACAAACCGGTCCTTTCTAGAGCTAAGCGTCGGTCCTCTCAAAATCCATAAGTGTCTTTAAATTTTAATAAATCAAGATTCGAGTAAATTTAATTTTAGCAGCGTGCAGGAGCTGATAGCCCACCTTAATTTTTGTAGAAAGCACGTTCTAGAAGGCCTTTTATCGAAACCAAAATACTATTATGGCAGTAGGTCCTGGTGCGAAATACGACCTTCTCAACAATATCAGGGTATGCGTGGTCTAGAGCGCAAACAATTTATTGTACTTATGTTCGTGAAAATATTCTGAGAAAGAAAAGAAAATGCGTTCTAGACCCGCTAAACAACATATAGGGAACTACAAAAATCACAACACAATAGTCAACACTCAAGTAAAGATAATAATGACTGATTCTTATGTATTTTATATTAACAGCTTATAATTTGAGTAATGATCGAATGTTCTAGTTTCTAATGTTTGTGGTGTGGAATTTGGATTTATTAGGGCGGTATCGAATTAAAAACCAAGCCACCTTTATAATTTGTCTCGATGTTACTAAATCTGTTTCTTAATTTGCTTCCGATATACAGAATCTAATGACGTTGAGTCCGTACGAAAGCGGCCATTACTAACGTCAGATCTGCAAGGTTTTTTTTTTTTTTTTGTTTTTTAAACGGCAATTGCGATTTTTAGAAGTAAATAAGTTGTACGGGAAAAAAGTTATTGATAAGTATATTTTCATATTATTATTTATTGCAGGCCTGAAAAAAATTATTAAAGAATCATTTCGCTTTATTTTAGAATGAGGTGTAATTTTAAATAAAGGAGCTCCAGTATTTTCATGAAGGAACGAATCGAAAAATCACACGATTTTCAGGCTCGAACCCTGGGTCTGCTAGGTTATACAAGCCGGGACACTTACTAACGCGCACCTATTTGTTACCGGCTACGAACGGACGCCGGTCGATGCGTCGGTTCACACTATTGCGTCTCTGTTGTGCAGTAAGGGAAAAAAAAAAGAGTTAATTGATTCTCCGGTGATTGCGTGTTCCCAAACATTACTATTAACTTTCAAGGTCATCTGAAGTCTAGCCTGTGTTGCCAGTTGAAACGTGGGGCCGTGTTTACTAGCCGAGCAAATATTTACATCTCCGGCGTTTATTTTTACCAACGAGCACGCAGACCAAGGCGTCAGTTTCATCTTGTTTGGAAACCCCCTCCTCCCACTTAAATGTTACCAGTTCCGCGCAAATGTGGGTGCGTATCCTTAAACATACTCTCTACTCTGTTAGTTTAAATATGTGGATAACCCGGTTGGGTAGTAAGACGTGAGACACCCACTGTTGACTGTTAAGTTATGTTTATTGAATGAGTCATTATGTGCTAACCCTGATACTAAGTCATAAGATACAAATACACATTTCCTTTGGGTATGCTATAACGGTATATCCCATGTGGCTGGCTGTCTTAGGTTAAGTTAGTATGTTCACTTCTGATATGACCTTTGTCTTTTAGAAAGTGTACGTCAAAACTCTTGAATTAAAAAAGACAAATTTGCCCCGGAACGTTGATTATTTACCATCGGGTCAAGCCAATTTAATAATATTTGGTACTCTCCGAGATTCGAATCCATAACACCTAGCGCACTAAGCGCTGGTACCGCTTGTTACTACGTATCCGTTCGGGTTTAATATATTATTATTATTAGCACCGCGTCTTACTAAGGGTTTAATATAAACCACCGATGACGGGTTTTGAATCCACTTCAGGTCTACTGAGGTTTTTTCCCCCCTAAATGATTTTCCACTCTCCCTCCATGCAAATTCGGGTAATCTTCCTATAAATTCACCCTTCCTCATCCTTAACACATTAGCGTAATTAGTAGCCTATACATGCAATAAGCCAAACCATTAGAAGGGCTCGGTGCTAAAAAAAAAAAGGCTAAGATAAGAAAAGTAGAATTGAAAGTAAATGAAGCCGCATAAAATGTGGAGGAAGATTTGAAAAACCATTTAGGAGAGGAAAGTTCCATTAGTAAACCTGGCCTGGAGTCGATCGTCTACCACCCAGTCACAAGCAAAATCTGCAAAAACAGACTAAATGAGTCTAACGCTCAGTCCACGTGTCCACCAATGTAGATATAGCCTATGACATCTATCAAATTCATTTTGCAGCATTTCGTAGCTTATATTATAAAATGTTGTAGATGATGTAATAGGTTTAATTTTTTGGTCCATTTAGAGAGACAATCACCAGAATTGAAAGGTCTAGTACGCAAACATCTTATTTTTGGAAAAAAAGTATATTCGCAAAAATAGCACTACCAGACAAAGTTATAACCACTGTAGGCCTACATTACATTTGACACATAAAAGGGAAATACATTAAAATAGTTTGTTTAGGATAAAAATTAATCAAGTAATTAATATGTGAGTCGACTAATAGACCTTTACCATATTCACGCCATGTTGGTTACCACTATTTTCCTCAGTGTACACCATGGCAACTTTGCATGAAAATAGTTAGGCTCTAAATAAAGTTTGGACCAATCCAAACTTTTATAAACATTTAATTTCCTCAGACATAGAAGGCTAGGTTAGGTTGCTTTGTAATTCTTAAAATAGAAATTATTTTATTATTAGTATTATTGTTATTCTAATATGTTCTGTCTTACGACCGGTCCGTTTCTTTCTTCAACTCCCAGAATTGTCTTCTTTCCTTCAAGTCATTCCAAAGCTATTATTTTCTTCAACCTTTCCTTCAATGACGACAGTTCCTTCCTAAGGATGTGTCCAATCCAGTTGGCCTTGCACCGAAGAATCGCATCCAAAATGGTTATCTTGTCACCCACTCTTCTTAGGACTTCATTTGGCACCTTGTATATCCACATGATTTTCTCAATCACCACACTTTAAAACTCTTTATATATTTCTAAGTATTATTTTAAACTATAATTATTAAATAATATATGTATAAGTGTATAAAATATCGTGTATTTGTAATGAACTACAAACTAACGTAACTTTCTATGTCTGTGAATTTTTTTCTACCTCCGCATCTTACTGCCAGTTTGGGTTATACGCTTATATAGGCTATTAACAACGCTAATGGTTTTAGAGATGAGGAAGTCTATGTTTATGGGAAGTGTACCCGCATTCGCGTGGTGGAAGAGTGGAAAACTATTTTAGAAAAAAGATACAGTATGCCCAACAGAGATTCGAACCTTGATCTCCCCTTCATCGGCTGTCTAGTAAACTGTAAGAATAGCGCCTTACCTATGTGGCCACCAAAGCGGGTAATTTTTTTAAATTTATTTATTTGAGGTATTTAACGTGCACTTTTTGTACTTTTGTACCGACTGATTATATCAGCACACGATAAAATTAAATGTTAATAAAAGTCTAGGTATTACCTGTAGGGTTAAAGGTAGTTAATATCGTTGTCTGGTTGTGTTATTTTAGTTAAAATAATTTTTCAAAAATAAAATTGTTTGCGTAATAACTTAGACCTACAGTGTCTCTACTGAAAGACACGTTGTTTATTTTTATAAATTAAATAGCAAAAAATTAAGTTGTAGTTTATCGAAAGTTGTCTTGCCCTAAATAGTTAATAAAACAATATTATATTTCTTAACCGTGGCGACGTTTAAACCAATACTCATTGTCTCGCCTGCAATTATTTGTTGTGTCCCATGTTTTTAAAAGGAGTCACGTAACTACCAAGTTTTGTTTCAAGAGTTATAATATTTTGTCTATTGACCAAGAAGTACCTTACGACAGCTTTTGTCATATATGTTATGTTTTTCGCAACGTCTTTCTTAGGCTGCATTCGTTCCCTTTCAAAACAATTTTTTTTAATTTTTTTTTTTTTTACTAAACCAAAATATTTTCTTTTGATGAAACATAAAATATTATACAGCTGGCTTTCAGGGACAGATTTTTTTCTTTTCTTTTACTCGAAGTTTCGTGTAGCTTTACAACGTGTGCACCTACGTATAGACTTTCTAACCTCGAAGAAGAAGAAGAAGAAGAAAAGTCAAAATACAGGATCCATATCTCGATTTTCTAATGAATTTACATTTGAAACATCTTTTTTTCAAAATAGAAAGATATGTTCTACTTTCAACATAGATCATATTTCACTATATTATTATTATTATTATTAGCACCGCGTCTTACTACCCATTCGGGTTATACGCACTTACGCTAATGTGTAATGGTAGGGTGATTGTGAGATGAAATGAAGGACCTACAGTTTAACGTGGAATCCGAACCACGGTGGAGGCCTGGCATTCCCCACATTCACAAGTTGTTCACTATAATAATAGTATTATTTTATAGGTAGACCTATTGATAATATTTATCAAAAGTGACAGCTGTATATCACATGACTTGACGCATGAATACATGAAAGTAGATCTAGTAGCTTTTTCTGTCAGATATGACTTTTTTTTTTTAATTGAGGCATTCAAATAAACTCAATAAGTCCCCGTTTTTCTATAGACTAAAATGCACGAAATATTGAATTTTTAGCAAATTAATTTTGGTGATTAATGAAACATTTTTTATTTAAATTTTTTTCATAAGACACTATGCAAGGCAACACTGTTGAATTTTTCAAAATATATCGGGCTGAACATGGCATTTTGGTGGATGTCTCCATTCGAATACCAGTTGATGTTTTAGAGAGTATAATTTATTTATTGTTGCACCGCGTCTTACTAGTATCTAGGGTTATACACTTATGTACTAATAACTCTAATGGTTTTAAGAATTAATAAGGTTATATTTATAAGAAGTGTACCCGCATTTGACTAGAAGGGGGAGTGAGAAAACTATTTTGGAAAAAAAACCTCAGGACACCCGATCGAGATTCGAACCTCAATCTTCCCGTCACTGAGAGTCTAATCTACTGCGGGGCTAGTGCCTTAGACAATGCGGCCACAGAATAGGGTTATAATATATCTTGTTCAGCAATACATTGACATACTTCCCCCCCCCCCCCCTCCGATAATAAAATAGCGTGTGGGTGCCTAAGACTATTTTTTTGTACCGCGTCTCACACTTATCTGGGCTACCATAATTATTATTTACGCTTGTGTGTGGATTATGAGGAAAGAATAATTTTGGGGGTTGTTGTTTTTTGTGGTGAGAAAATTGAGAAAAACATTTAGGAAAAACAACCGTCAGTCAGTACACCAAACCGGGATTTTAACTCCGACCTCCCGCTCATCGACAAACCAGACTAGACGAGATTGACGCCTTGACCTCAACCTCGGACTCTTAATATATTGACTTTATCCAAGACGATGACCAACCATTTCTCTGAGATAACTTGTTTAGGATTCCAGTTGGAGGAAGAAACAGGGCACGAGACTTGACGAGGAACAAGTGAGTCGGGGCTCACGAAACTTGACGAGGGACAAGTGAGTCGGGGCTCACGAAACTTGACGAGGGACAAGTGAGTCGGGGCTCACGAAACTAGACGAGGAACAAGTGAGTCGGGGCTCACGAAACTTGACGAGGGACAAGTGAGTCGGGGCTCACGAAACTTGACGAGGGACAAGTGAGTCGGGGCTCACGAAACTAGACGAGGAACAAGTGAGTCGGGGCTCACGAAACTTGACGAGGAACAAGTGAGTCGGGGCTCACGAAACTAGACGAGGAACAAGTGAGTCGGGGCTCACGAAACTTGACGAGGAACAAGTGAGTCGGGGCTCACGAGACTTGACGAGGAACAAGTGAGTCGGGGCTCACGAAATTTGACGAGGAACAAGTGAGTCGGGGCTCACGAAACTTGACGAGGAACAAGTGAGTCGGGGCTCACGAAACTAGACGAGGAACAAGTGAGTCGGGGCTCACGAAACTAGACGAGGAACAAGTGAGTCGGGGCTCACGAAACTTGACGAGGAACAAGTGAGTCGGGGCTCACGAAACTAGACGAGGGACAAGTGAGTCGGGGCTCACGAAACTTGACGAGGAACAAGTGAGTCGGGGCTCACGAAACTTGACGAGGAACAAGTGAGTCGGGGCTCACGAAACTAGACGAGGAACAAGTGAGTCGGGGCTCACGAAACTTGACGAGGAACAAGTGAGTCGGGGCTCACGAAACTTGACGAGGAACAAGTGAGTCGGGGCTCACTAAACTTGACGAGGAACAAGTGAGTCGGGGCTCACGAAACTTGACGAGGAACAAGTGAGTCGGGGCTCACGAAACTAGACGAGGAACAAGTGAGTCGGGGCTCACGAAACTTGACGAGGAACAAGTGAGTCGGGGCTCACTAAAAAGTGATGTTCTTGGTGCTAACAATCTAAATGATTATCAGTTGCCTATAAACAATTTAATTATAACCCAGGCTCAAATCCCGGCCGAAAGAAAAATATTTTTTTTGTTTTTCCATAGTTACTTTTTCCCGTTCTCTCTCGAGACGAATACTGATACATTATCTTAAAACGTGCCTTATTCACAGCGTGTTCTTTGCTACTGTAAGCAATGGATAGACCGCAAGGGCAGTTAGTCACCGTAACCTAAAAAAATATCCTTTACTTAAAAATAAAAAAAGGGGTGGGGAGGGGAATTCTAACTTCTGTTCTAATAAATGTTGGCACTAAACCTTTGTTTGACCTGTGAAGGTTTAAGGACTCTAAAATTACTCTTACACAATTATTCGACGTTGTTTTGTTTATTTGCTTGGCCTTGGAACGATTGCCGACCCCCACATAACAACAAAAATTAAGTAAATAAATGCGTTTATAAATAAAAAAAACTGACGTACTACTGGTAGCAACCGTCGTTAAGGATTGTTTTGCCGCTGTAGCACGTGCCTGTGTTGGCGATAATAGCCCTTACACGCTAATAGAGCTTGGCTTGGAAAGGCACGTTGTCTCTGTACCAGATAAACAAACATGAAGAATTATTATTATTATTATTATTATTATTAGTAGCACCGCGTCTTACTACCCGTTTGGGTTATACGCACTTACGCTAATGTGTAATGGTAGGGTGATTGTGAGATGAAATGGAGGACTTACAGTTTAACGTGGGATCCGAACCACGGTGGAGGCCTGGCATTCCACACATTACAAGTTATGATTAATACACGTCTTGTCAGAGGTGAAGGGAGGGTTTGGTAATCAGATAAATCTGTGCCAGGACCGAGGATTGAACCCCGGACCCTACCAAAGAAGTCCGACACCTCACCTCTAGACCGCCAGG